>CM059576.1:117371065-117396065 GCA_030386875.1 Morinoia aosen
AAACCTATCCTATCCAAACCTATCCTATCCTAACCTAACCTATCCTATCCTATCCTAACCAAACCTATCCTATCCTAACCAAACCAAACCTATCCTATCCTAACCAAACCAAACCAAACCTATCCTAACCAAACCAAACCAAACCAAACCTATCATGTCCTAACCAAACCTATCCTATCCAAACCTATCCTATCCTATCCTAACCAAACCTATCCTATCCTAACCAAACCTATCCTATCCTAACCAAACCTATCCTATCCTAACCAAACCTATCCTATCCTAACCAAACCTATCCTATCCTAACCAAACCTATCCTAACCAAACCTATCCTATCCTAACCAAACCTATCCTATCCTAACCAAACCTATCCTATCCTAACCAAACCTATCCTATCCTAACCAAACCTATCCTATCCTAACCAAACCTATCCTATCCTAACCAAACCTATCCTAACCAAACCAAACCTATCCTAACCAAACCTATCCTAACCAAACCTATCCTATCCTAACCAAACCTATCCTATCCTAACCAAACCTATCCTAACCAAACCTATCCTAACCAAACCTATCCTAACCAAACCTATCCTAACCAAACCTATCCTAACCAAACCTATCCTAACCAAACCTATCCTAACCAAACCTATCCTAACCAAACCTATCCTAACCAAACCTATCCTAACCAAACCTATCCTAACCAAACCTATCCTAACCAAACCTATCCTAACCAAACCTATCCTATCCTAACCAAACCTATCCTATCCTAACCAAACCTATCCTATCCTAACCAAACCTATCCTATCCTAACCAAACCTATCCTAACCAAACCTATCCTATCCTAACCAAACCTATCCTAACCAAACCTATCCTATCCTAACCAAACCTATCCTATCCTAACCAAACCTATCCTATCCTAACCAAACCTATCCTAACCAAACCTATCCTAACCAAACCTATCCTAACCAAACCTATCCTAACCAAACCTACCCTAACCAAACCTATCCTAACCAAACCTACCCTAACCAAACCTATCCTAACCAAACCTATCCCAACCAAACCTATCCTAACCAAACCTATCCTAACCAAACCTATCCTAACCAAACCTATCCTAACCAAACCTATCCTAACCAAAACTATCCTAACCAAACCTATCCTAACCAAACCTATCCTAACCAAACCTATCCTAACCAAACCTATCCTATCCTATCCAAACCTATCCTAACCAAAACTATCCTAACCAAACCTATCCTAACCAAAACTATCCTAACCAAACCTATCCTAACCAAACCTATCCTAACCAAACCTATCCTATCCTAACCAAACCTATCCTAACCAAAACTATCCTAACCAAAACTATCCTAACCAAACCTATCCTAACCAAACCTATCCTAACCAAACCTATCCTATCCTAACCAAACCTATCCTGACAAAATGTCGAACATATCCATCCATCCAAAGACAATCTTTTAATTACACTGAGGAATTCGGTGTCCATGATACCGCACCCTCAGGCATCCTATGTTGCTAAAGAAGCGGACACCAAACGAATGTATAAATAAACACACGACGGGTATGATTAGGTTAGATTATATTAAAAAAATAAAATGTATCGTCTGTTGGTCGTTTTACGTAACGGTGCGTAGTTACGACTGCCAATCACAGCCACGCAATTCTCACGTGACGCTGTTGCGACATCGCGCCTCCGGCAGCCACGACGCACACAAAATATGCCGCAAATACTGGACAAATAGTCAATTTACAACCCACGACTCGGTGTTTCTTCTCTCTTTTATGCAGCTACGCTTCTACTTCTCTTGCTCTTTCTTCTTTACTACGCTTCTAATTGATATAAGTTGAATAAATGTATCTTAAATAAGAACTACAGTCCGGTATCACACAAAAAGACAACACGAAAATTTCCCTGTTTTATAAATTTAAAACATGTACATTTTTTTCGCACCATAAGTCCGGGGTGGGTGGGTGTCGCCATCAAATGGGGGCGTGTACCCAAAAAATAAAGCCATGAAGAAAATGAATGCAAGGAGTGCGTAGTAAGTTGACCCGATTACACGTACCTCACATTTGCATTGTGCGTCAGTCATATATATATGATCCTGGCAAGCTCCCAACACAAAGGAAAGCCTCAAAGTCTCGAAGAAGATTAGCCAGAACCTCACATCTTTCCCTCGGGATCACGAATGAACTGGTTCAAATCCAAAAACGGCGCAACAGACGACTGTTAATCAAACCAGCAGACATTCCCACCACAACTTATCACCCTGCTCAGAAAGCGCTGTTCCTTTCATATAAACGTTTTGAAATTACTGCAGCCGAACGGAGAGACAATTTATTTACACTTGAGACAATTTATTTACACTTGAGACAATTTATTTACACTTTAATTTACACTAGAGACACAGAACGTATCCAAGATACCACCCCCCCTGCACATTAACACCGCACGCTGGAGTTAGTTCAACGGAATAAATAAATAAAATAGATCAACACTAGGAGACACGGGACTTGTTTAAAAGGAATAAATAAATTTGTAAACATATCAACACCAGGAGACAGGACGTATCCAAGATACCCCCGCGCCACGCCAGTGTTGCCAAAAAGGAGCGCGGGCCAAAAGACGCACACTTTACGAACAAATTGTGCGAGCAAATCTTTTCTCCCACTCGAGTGTAACGGAGCAGCATCGGCTGAACGCGGGTAACGAGTTCGTCTATCGAAAACAATGCTTTTTATTTCTTACATTGAAAAAAAAAAATCAACTTTGAAAGCGATGCTTTGCGTAGGAATGAAGATCGACTCAAAGCAGGCGCTTTACATTCATCAGTTGAAAATGATTTTCGATCTGACAGTGAAGGCAAACATTTTACGAACGAATTAATCAATCGATACCCATTTCTTGCGATTGAGATTATAAATAGCTAAATTAATTAAAAGAAATCACAATTTCCAACATTTTCCGAGATCAGAAAGTTTTAATCAGAGTTAAAACCAACGAAAAAACGCTAATTTAACAAACAAATACGCCCATTAGGAACTATTTTTCCGGGTAAAAATAAGAGGATCAACCGCAAGTCTTTAAATAAGAAAGAGCTGCGTAGAACTGGTTTGACACGCACACGTGACTGGCTGGCGTCATGTACGTGGCACACGTACACGCTGGCACGCACGCACACAGAAGCAGAGCCTTGTGATACAATGCAGGGTTAAAGAGTAAGTTACGAGTTTCAAGGCCGAGTTCGAGTCCTACTTGAAGTGTAAGGGACTAAGACTCAAAAGGACTTGTATGCACAGTAATGGTAGGTTGTTTTTAGCGTTAATGCTGTTTTAGCAGTACACAGATGTCGTCAGAGAGGCGAAGTCGGCTGCACCGAGGTGACTCCTAAAGTTGTGTGCGTGTGTGTTGTGTGAGGAAGTTTCCAGTGTGCCTGAGTGTGCGGAAGTTTCCATATGTGTGTGTGTGTGTGTGTGTAAGTTTCCGTGTGTGTGTGTGTGTGTGTGCGGAAGTTTCCGTGTGTGTGTGTGTGTGTGTGTGTGTGTGTGTGTGTGTGTGTGCGGAAGTTTCCGTGTGTGTGTGTGTGTGTGTGTGTGCGGAAGTTTCCGTGTGTGTGTGTGTGTGCGGAAGTTTCCGCGTGTGTGTGTGTGTGTGTGCGGAAGTTTCCGCGTGTGTGTGTGTGTGTGTGTGAGTGCGGAAGTTTCCGTGTGTGCGCGCGGAAGTTTCCATATGTGTGCGTGTGTGTAGGTGCGTGTGTGTAGGTGCATGTATGTGTGTGCGTGTATATGTGTGCGTGTATATGTGTGCGTGCGACGAGGGGGGGGGGGGGGTGGGGGTGTCTACGTACAGCAGCATGACCGTATCTGTGATACGAGTTTCACCAGTGCACAAGTACAAGAATATTTTGATGGCGGGTACTGTTGGCATGGATATATTTGTTGGGCATCCACAGCTGGAGGATTTGTTTAATGGCGGGTACTGTTGGCATGGATATATTTGTTGGGCATCCACAGCTGGAGGATTTGTTTAATGGCGGGTACTGTTGGCATGGATATATTTGTTGGGCATCCACAGCTGGAGGATTTGTTTAATGGCGGGTACTGTTGGGATGGATATATTTGTTGGGCATCCACAGCTGGAGGATTTGTTTAATGGCGGGTACTGTTGGCATGGATATATTTGTTGGGCATCCACAGCTGGAGGATTTGTTTAATGGCGGGTACTGTTGGCATGGATATATTTGTTGGGCATCCACAGCTGGAGGATTTGTTTAATGGCGGGTACTGTTGGCATGGATATATTTGTTGGGCATCCACAGCTGGAGGATTTGTTTAATGGCGGGTACTGTTGGCATGGATATATTTGTTGGGCATCCACAGCTGGAGGATTTGTTTAATGGTGGGTACTGTTGGCATGGATATATTTGTTGGGCATCCACAGCTGGAGGATTTGTTTAATGGCGGGTACTGTTGGGATGGATATATTTGTTGGGCATCCACAGCTGGAGGATTTGTTTAATGGCGGGTACTGTTGGCATGGATATATTTGTTGGGCATCCACAGCTGGAGGATTTGTTTAATGGCGGGTACTGTTGGCATGGATATATTTGTTGGGCATCCACAGCTGGAGGATTTGTTTAATGGCGGGTACTGTTGGGATGGATATATTTGTTGGGTATCCACAGCTGGAGGATTTGTTCGAGAAAGGTATTGAATCTGTCATTTGGACGGGCCGGTCATACTAGTTTATGTATGTTTATAGAGACATTCTCAACAAAAAATACAGAAGCATACATACATAGATATATATTAACGATATAAAAAATATATCTAGTGATAGGAATAAATAAGAATAAGAGATATGTATATATCCCTAGAGATTAGATTATTAATTGAATTATCCCTAAAGATAAGGGATATATATATATTTTAACTGTAATTATCCTTTCTATAAACATACTAAGTTGACATCCACGGCGATGCAGTCCGGCTAAGCGACGCAGTTTTCTACGAGAGAAGACCGGCAGAAAACGCAAGTCTAATCCCAGGACTTGTATAAAGCTTTCCCCAACTTCTATTTTATATATAAACATCTAAATATATAATATATGTTTATTCACATAATATTCAATTATATAAATATAATATAGGAATAAGGTTTGTCAATGTGAAGTTTCATGCAATCACGGAAATTGATAATGATATTCCAAACAATCACTAAAGGAACCCATTTAAGAACGTTTTTCATGAATGACATTCTGCTCGCTGATGCGTTATTTTCGAATTATTGAACTTTGAAGTTGGCCGTCGCGCGCCCAAGGAAGCGAGCGTAATTTAATTAAAAACGGAAGCTAACCCCCTATTACAAACGTAAAGAGGTTGGGTCGTGAGGGGGAGGTACAGTTCTTTTAGTGAAAAGTATAAATAAAGCTTCTAAACCACTCATTAGGGTGACGACCGCAATCTTGTTTACATCGGGTCTAACATGGCGACCACAATGGGTGCCGCCATCTTGGACCCGATGTAAACAAGATTGCAGTCGTCACCCTAATGGGTGGGTTAGAAGCTTTATTAATAATTTTCACTAGAAGAACTGTGCCTCCCCCTCACGACCCAACCTCTTTACGTTTGTAATAGCTTCCGTTTTTAATTAAATTCCGTTTCACGCGCTCGCTTCCTTTGGCGCAAAGGCCAACTTTAAAGTTCAATTATTCGAAAATAACGCATCAGAGAGCAGAATGTCGTTCATGAAAAACGTTCTTAAATGGGTTCCTTTAGTGATTGTTTGGAATATCATTATCAATTTCCGTGATTGCATGAAACTTCACATTGACCTTCAATTCATTAGGTTCAGGCACCAAAAAGTGAAAAAATCGACAACTGACATATCCTTCAGATTTACCAATTTGAAGGTAATCGTAATATTTGCCGTTAAATTTGAAGGTCACCGTAATATTTGCCGTTAAATTTGAAGGTCACCGTAATATTTGCCGTTAAATTTGAAGGTAACCGTAATATTTGCCGTTAAATTTGAAGGTCACCGTAATATTTGCCGTTAAATTTGAAGGTCACCGTAATATTTGCCGTTAAATTTGAAGGTCACCGTAATATTTGCCGTTAAATTTGAAGGTCACCGTAATATTTGCCGTTAAATTTGAAGGTAACCGTAATATTTGTCGTTATATTTGACTGTAACCGTAATATTTGCCATCAAAGTTGACGGTAACCGTAATATTTGCCGTTAAAGTTGACGGTAACCGTAATATTTGTCGTTAAATTTGACGGTAACCGTAATATTTGTCGTTAAAGTTGACGGTAACCATAATATTTGCCGTTAAAGTTGACGGTAACCGTAATATTTGCCGTTAAAGTTGACGGTAACCGTAATATTAGCCGTTAAAGTTGACGGTAACCGTAATATTTGCCGTTAAAGTTGACGGTAACCGTAATATTTGCCGTTAAAGTTGACGGTAACCGTAATATTAGCCGTTAAAGTTGACGGTAACCGTAATATTTGCCGTTAAAGTTGACGGTAACCGTAATATTTGTCGTTATATTTGACTGTAACCGTAATATTTGCCATCAAAGTTGACGGTAACCGTAATATTTGCCGTTAAAGTTGACGGTAACCGTAATATTTGCCGTTAAAGTTGACGGTAACCGTAATATTTGTCGTTAAATTTGACGGTAACCGTAATATTTGTCGTTAAAGTTGACGGTAACCATAATATTTGCCGTTAAAGTTGACGGTAACCGTAATATTTGCCGTTAAAGTTGACGGTAACCGTAATATTAGCCGTTAAAGTTGACGGTAACCGTAATATTTGCCGTTAAAGTTGACGGTAACCGTAATATTAGCCGTTAAAGTTGACGGTAACCGTAATATTTGCCATCAAAGTTGACGGTAACCGTAATATTTGCCGTTAAAGTTAACGGTAACAGGAATATTTGCCGTTAAAGTTGACGGTAACCGTAATATTTGCCGTTAAATTTGACGGTAACCGTAATATTTGCCGATAAATTTGACGGTAACCGTAATATTTGCCGATAAATTTGACGGTAACCGTAATATTTGCCGTTAAATTTGACGTTGACCGTAATATTTGCCGTCAAATTTGACGGTAACCGTAATATTTGCCGTTAAAGTTGACGGTAACCGTAATATTTGTCGTTATATTTGACTGTAACTGTAATATTTGCCATCAAAGTTGACGGTAACCGTAATATTTGCCGTTAAATTTGACTGTGACCGTAATATTTGCCATCAAAGTTGACGGTAACCGTAATATTTGCCGTTAAAGTTGACGGTAACCGTAATATTTGCCGTTAAAGTTGACGGTAACCGTAATATTTGCCGTTAAAGTTGACGGTAACCGTAATATTTGTCGTTATATTTGACTGTAACCGTAATATTTGCCATCAAAGTTGACGGTAACCGTAATATTTGCCGTTAAAGTTGACGGTAACCGTAATATTTGCCGTTAAAGTTGACGGTAACCGTAATATTTGTCGTTAAATTTGACGGTAACCGTAATATTTGTCGTTAAAGTTGACGGTAACCATAATATTTGCCGTTAAAGTTGACGGTAACCGTAATATTTGCCGTTAAAGTTGACGGTAACCGTAATATTAGCCGTTAAAGTTGACGGTAACCGTAATATTAGCCGTTAAAGTTGACGGTAACCGTAATATTTGCCATCAAAGTTGACGGTAACCGTAATATTTGCCATCAAAGTTGACGGTAACCGTAATATTTGCCGTTAAAGTTGACGGTAACCGTAATATTTGCCGTTAAAGTTGACGGTAACCGTAATATTTGCCGTTAAATTTGACGGTAACCGTAATATTTGCCGTTAAATTTGACGGTAACCGTAATATTTTACGTCAAAATTGACGCTGGAATTTAAGAAGGTAATTAATTCTTCTTGCTTGATTCCGACGCGGCTTCGTTTCTATTTATTGTTGTCCTTGTGATAGTGTCCCGGATGTTGTGGGTGTTTTGTGTGGTAGTGAAGGATTAATGTGGGCAAAATTGGAGAGGTAGTGAAGGATTAATGTAGGCAAAATTGGAGAGGTAGTGAAGGATTAATGTAGGCAAAATTGGAGAGGTAGTGAAGGATTAATGTAGGCAAAATTTGAGAGGTAGTGAAGGATTAACGTAGGCAAAATTTGAGAGGTAGTGAAGGATTAACGTAGGCAAAATTGGAGAGGTAGTGAAGGATTAATGTAGGCAAAATTGGAGAGGTAGTGAAGGATTAATGTGGGCAAAATTGGAGAGGTAGTGAAGGATTAATGTAGGCAAAATTGGAGAGGTAGTGAAGGATTAATGTAGGCAAAATTGGAGAGGTAGTGAAGGATTAATGTAGGCAAAATTGGAGAGGTAGTGAAGGATTAATGTGGGCAAAATTGGAGAGGTAGTGAAGGATTAATGTAGGCAAAATTGGAGAGGTAGTGAAGGATTTACGTAGGCAAAATTGGAGAGGTAGTGAAGGATTAATGTAGGCAAAATTGGAGAGGTAGTGAAGGATTAATGTAGGCAAAATTGGAGAGGTAGTGAAGGATTAATGTAGGCAAAATTGGAGAGGTAGTGAAGGATTTACGTAGGCAAAATTGGAGAGGTAGTGAAGGATTAATGTAGGCAAAATTGGAGAGGTAGTGAAGGATTTACGTAGGCAAAATTGGAGAGGTAGTGAAGGATTAATGTAGGCAAAATTGGAGAGGTAGTGAAGGATTAATGTAGGCAAAATTGGAGAGGTAGTGAAGGATTAATGTAGGCAAAATTGGAGAGGTAGTGAAGGATTTACGTAGGCAAAATTGGAGAGGTAGTGAAGGATTTACGTAGGCAAAATTGGAGAGGTAGTGAAGGATTAATGTAGGCAAAATTGGAGAGGTAGTGAAGGATTAATGTAGGCAAAATTGGAGAGGTAGTGAAGGATTTACGTAGGCAAAATTGGAGAGGTAGTGAAGGATTAATGTAGGCAAAATTGGAGAGGTAGTGAAGGATTAATGTAGGCAAAATTGGAGAGGTAGTGAAGGATTAATGTAGGCAAAATTTGAGAGGTAGTGAAGGATTAATGTAGGCAAAATTGGAGAGGTAGTGAAGGATTAATGTAGGCAAAATTGGAGAGGTAGTGAAGGATTAATGTAGGCAAAATTGGAGAGGTAGTGAAGGATTAATGTGGGCAAAATTGGAGAGGTAGTGAAGGATTAATGTAGGCAAAATTGGAGAGGTAGTGAAGGATTAATGTAGGCAAAATTGGAGAGGTAGTGAAGGATTAATGTAGGCAAAATTGGAGAGGTAGTGAAGGATTAATGTAGGCAAAATTGGAGAGGTAGTGAAGGATTAATGTAGGCAAAATTGAAGAGGTAGTGAATGATTAATGTAGGCAAAATTGGAGAGGTAGTGAAGGATTAATGTAGGCAAAATTGGAGAGGTAGTGAAGGATTAATGTAGGCAAAATTGGAGAGGTAGTGAAGGATTAATGTAGGCAAAATTGGAGAGGTAGTGAAGGATTAATGTAGGCAAAATTGGAGAGGTAGTGATGGATTAATGTAGGCAAAATTGGAGAGGTAGTGAAGGATTAATGTAGGCAAAATTGGAGAGGTAGTGAAGGATTAATGTGGGCAAAATTGGAGAGGTAGTGAAGGATTAATGTAGGCAAAATTGGAGAGGTAGTGAAGGATTAATGTAGGCAAAATTGGAGAGGTAGTGAAGGATTAATGTAGGCAAAATTGGAGAGGTAGTGAAGGATTAATGTAGGCAAAATTGGAGAGGTAGTGAAGGATAAATGTGGGCAAAATTGGAGAGGTAGTGAAGGATTAATGTAGGCAAAATTGGAGAGGTAGTGAAGGATTAATGTGGGCAAAATTGGAGAGGTAGTGAAGGATTAATGTAGGCAAAATTGGAGAGGTAGTGAAGGATTAATGTAGGCAAAATTGGAGAGGTAGTGAAGGATTAATGTAGGCAAAATTGGAGAGGTAGTGAAGGATTAATGTAGGCAAAATTGGAGAGGTAGTGAAGGATAAATGTGGGCAAAATTGGAGAGGTAGTGAAGGATTAATGTGGGCAAAATTGGAGAGGTAGTGAAGGATTAATGTAGGCAAAATTGGAGAGGTAGTGAAGGATTAATGTAGGCAAAATTGGAGAGGTAGTGAAGGATTAATGTAGGCAAAATTGGAGAGGTAGTGAAGGATTAATGTGGGCAAAATTGGAGAGGTAGTGAAGGATTAATGTAGGCAAAATTGGAGAGGTAGTGAAGGATTAATGTAGGCAAAATTGGAGAGGTAGTGAAGGATTAATGTAGGCAAAATTGGAGAGGTAGTGAAGGATTAATGTAGGCAAAATTGGAGAGGTAGTGAAGGATTAATGTAGGCAAAATTGGAGAGGTAGTGAAGGATTAATGTAGGCAAAATTGGAGAGGTAGTGAAGGATTAATGCAGGCAAAATTGGAGAGGTAGTGAAGGATTAATGTAGGCAAAATTGGAGAGGTAGTGAAGGATTAATGTAGGCAAAATTGGAGAGGTAGTGAAGGATTAATGTAGGCAAAATTGGAGAGGTAGTGAAGGATTAATGTAGGCAAAATTGGAGAGGTAGTGAAGGATTAATGTAGGCAAAATTGGAGAGGTAGTGAAGGATTAATGTAGGCAAAATTGGAGAGGTAGTGAAGGATTAATGTAGGCAAAATTGGAGAGGTAGTGAAGGATTAATGTAGGCAAAATTGGAGAGGTAGTGAAGGATTAATGTAGGCAAAATTGGAGAGGTAGTGAAGGATTAATGTAGGCAAAATTGGAGAGGTAGTGAAGGATTAATGTAGGCAAAATTGGAGAGGTAGTGAAGGATTAATGTAGGCAAAATTGGAGAGGTAGTGAAGGATTAATGTAGGCAAAATTGGAGAGGTAGTGAAGCCTGTATCACAGATACGCTCATCACACACTTCCTGCTGCTCAAGTAATCAGAGAGTAATTATTGCTCGTATATATTTACCTACGTAATTACGGCATTCAAGTCTGGTGTGTCGAACGAGACAGAGCCGTCAATTTAGACAGTACCGACGTCCATAAGGATATCTAAACGTGTGTCTATGTAGATATGTATGCGTTGCTGACTATATACATAGGTTAGGTAGAATTACACATGAATAAGTATATTAAAACTGATCACCGTATCGTTCTTGGTGTATAACTGCTAACCTTATGGTCAATGTGAAGTTTCATGCAATCACGGAAATTGATAATTATATTCCAAGCAATCACTAAAGGAACTCATTTAAGAACGTTTTTCATGAACGACATTCTGCTCGCTGATGCGTTATTTTCGAATTATTGAACTTTGAAGTTGGCCGTCGCGCGCCCAAGGAAGCGAGCGTAATTTAATTAAAAACGGAAGCTAACCCCCTAATACAAACGTAAAGAGGTTGGGTCGTGAGGGTTAGCCACAGTTCTTTTAGTGAAAAGTATAAATAAAGCTTCTAAACCACCCATTAGGGTGACGACCGCAATCTTGTTTACATCGGGTCTAGCATGGCGACCACCATGGGCGCCGCCATTTTGGACCCGATGTAAACAAGATTGCGGTCGTCACCCTAATGGGTGGGTTAGAAGCTTTATTTATAATTTTCACTAGAAGAACTGTGCCTCCCCCTCACGACCCAACCTCTTTACGTTTGTAATAGCTTCCGTTTTTAATTAAATTCCGTTTCACGCGCTCGCTTCCTTTGGCGCAAAGGCCAACTTCAAAGTTTAATTATTCGAAAATAACGCATCAGCGAGCAGAATGTCATTCATGAAAAACGTTCTTAAATGGGTTCCTATAGTGATTGTTTGGAATATCATTATCAATTTCCGTGATTGCATGAAACTTCACATTGACAGAATTGAATCAAAATAAACAAGTTTTCTTCTATGCACTTTCCGTCTCAAATGAGTATTTAACGAGATATAGCGGTAGGTTTGGTTTCGTCTTTGATGACGATCGCGCTGGAAGCGAGTGCGCATTGCAGTGTTGCTGTCCGACGTGCTCCTTGAATTACTTGCCTCTTCAAACACTGCAGTTGCGGTAAGTCATTTACCGCTATAACTAATAAAATACTCATTTGAGACGGAAAGTGCATAGAAGAAAACTTGTTTATTTTGATCTAATTAACTATGCTAAGGCATCGAAATTTACAAAATCGACAACTGACATATCCTTCAGATATACCGTCAATTTTGACGTAAAATATAACGGTTACCGTCAAATTTAACGGCAAATATTAGGGTTACCGTCAAATATTACGGTTACCGTCAAATTTAGCGGCAAATATTACGGTTACCGTCAAATTTAACGGCAAATATTACGGTTACCGTCAAATTTAACGGCAAATATTACGGTTACCGCTATATTTAACGGCAAATATTATAATAGTCACCGTCAAATATAATTACTAGAACATTAATACCAGCTACAAGTTCGTTAACACGAAGATACCATATTCGGTAAATGTTGAGGACTTGACCATAATCGATTTTCCACTCTTTGATCAATAACGATTGTTGATGAGACCAAAATAAACAAGTTTTCTTCAATGCACTTTCCGGCGGAAATAAGTATTTTAAAAGTTAGGTCAATATTGAATATAATGTTGTCAACGAAATTCATAATTTCGTAGGTATAGATAGGTAATATAGTCGATTTTAAGACGATTTACACGAATGGCAATATGCCCGGAAATGCTTATTTTTGGAGATATTTAACTTTGAAGTTATAGGAATGTCGTTTATAAAATTGAACAAACGGAGAGGTTAAAAAGCAGAAATCCGGTTCTGACGTAACGATAGGTAAGGTTAGGTTTGGTAAAGTTAATTTAGTTAAGTATCCTAACCTAAGTAAGCCTAAAATAGCTTAATTTAACTCAACCATACCGAGGCCGATGACTCCCGCCAAAAAACTTGGCGTGGTCCGCGTCCGCAAAACGCCGGAAGAGCCATATCGAAACTGCCGTTAATGCTTACCTATATCTCCTAAACTAAGCATTTCCGGGCACATTGCCATTCATGTAAAACGTCTTAAAATCGACTATATTACCTATCTCTACCTACAAAATTATGAAATTCGTTGACAACATTATATTCAATATTGACCAAAAGTTATGGCATTAAATGAGTTACCGTAACTCCAGTGTTTGAGGCGGGGAAAAATACACCGCGCGGCCCGACGTGGAAGTAAACAGGCGTTCCCGCGCGCCAACCAAGCCGACGAAGAGCAAACCCCCTATTACAAACGTAAAGAGGTTGGGTCGTGAAGGGTAGCAACAGTTCTTTTAGTGAAAACTACAAAACTAAAAGAACTGTGGCTACCCCTCACGACCCAACCTCTTTACGTTTGTAATAGGGTGATGCACACTGGAGTTCCGGTAACTCATTTAACGCCATAACTTTTAAAATACTCATTTCCGCCGGAAAGTGCATTGAAGAAAACTTGTTTATTTTGGTCTGATCAACAATCTTTGTTGATCAAAAAGTGGAAAATCGATTATGGTCAAGTCCTCAACATTTACCCCATATTCTATTATATAATAATAGAACAGAAACCTATTTCACTCAATCCTTAACCTAATAAGGATTCATGTGAACCGTTAAAAAATACGTAAATATGTGAGTAAATTCGCGCGTAGAGCAAAATGTGAGCAAGAGATATATAATACATACACATATATCATCAAGAAATTTAAATATCCGTCACACGAAGGCAATAAATTTTCAACTCGGAAGCGATATGTCTGAATATCCTCTCATGTTCCCCTGTGCGTTCACGTTAGCTATTATTTCCCATTAAGCATGTAATTGGACGCCATTATGTGCATGCGTGCCAAGTGGTGCCACACTGCCGGCATTTTGTGCTAAAATATTCAATTCCGACACTTTTAACGCAATTATTCTAGCAGTGTAGCCACACTTGGCACATTTATAGCACACACTTAAAAAAATTCGGCGGTCAAAAAACCCAAATCCGTACGCTAAGTTAAGTGAAACGAAGACATTTGGCACCACAGCACAATTGTGGTTACCCACGTGTGGCCTTGTGATATCGAATACTTCCTTAAATTTCAAAATTTGGCATACCATAAAACGTAATTCATTCATCACTCACCATTCGATAGGTAATGCAGCGAAAATCCGCTAGATTACAACTCGACGAACTTTTCTTCATACTAAATGGAACAGAGCTAAATAGCGAGCGATGACACACCTCACCTCACAACGCCTACAAAGACACTGAATCTGAACAAGCAAATTGGATTGGCTGGCCAACGCCGGAGGTGAACGCACGTACGTACGCACACAAAAATGATAACGAAGCATCTCAAGATGCCAACTGATATCTTCTTTAATGAAAATACGTTCTACCTATAATTGAGGTGAGGTCCGACAAGATAGCACTGTTTGAGGAACTCTAGACGTTTCGAAGAGATACGTTTTCTCTTTGATGCACTGTCATGATAAGAAAAATCATCACGAAAAAAAAAATTACGTTATGTGACTACAGTCTTACTGCAGAGAAAGATTATACGTATATCTAGTGCAGTGCAGAGCTTGGCATTCATGATCCACTAAGACACTTCAAACTACTTTTAAATTGAAAGTTATGAAATTTTCTTGCCCATGAGGTTTTTAAAATAACTGTATGCTGTAGGTAGGAGAAAAGGGTTTATGTGAGAAGTTTAATAGATCATTAAACAATTTAAATAATGAAATAATACGTTGTAATCATGAAGATAGTAACGATTTGGCGGTCTCCTTCTCCCCAAATAATAAGTTTCTCAGTCGTTTCTACATTTATATTGAGTAATGTAGAATAAATGAAATCGTGAACGTTAAAAAACCTGCTGCTAACACTTTCATGTAAAGATTCTACTGATGCATCGCTTGTGAAAATAAAGTGCATAAATTGCTTTTTGGTTATGAAAAATAAACATACTTCATCCCACCTCATTGAAAAAAATTACGGTGCATCAATTCTCTTGTTTATTCTGGCTAATTTTATTATTTTTCTTCTACAAACAACAACCCGGACGTTGAACTCCAAATTCTTTTATCTTATATCAACATATAATTAATAGAAAAACAGTTCATTTCCAAAAAATTTGATACTTGAAAAGTGAAGCAATACAATAAACTTTGGTCCTAATTGTTGAACTAGAATTTTTACATATAGATCATGAAAATTTCAAAGTTCTTTGAGCATTTATTTCAGCTATCTTCAACACGATAACACCTGGGGACTATAGAGATGAGATATATATATATATCTCAGTCGTTCATCATGCGTCACACAGAAAAAAGTTTCCAGAAAAACTGTATAACAAAAATCCGTTTAATCTACACGTGCAAATAATGAGCACCACGCAAACGTACGTACATGAGAACGTATGTACATGTAGAGTTTGAAGTAACACCGACGAAACCTCCCAAGCTGTTCACCACAGAAAAGTGTTAGCTATTGTAAATGGTTTCCATAGAATGTCGTGGAAGTCAGGACTTATTTCATAAAGCAAGCTGTTTATTACAGAAAAGTGTTTGCTTTTGTAAATGGTTTCTATACAAAATCGCAGAAGCCCGAACTTATTAAAGACACCGAGTGGTTATGCATGAAAGTATATGTAGTAAAAAACCTAATATGTCTTCTACCTACTGTATCACTTATTCAAAATCATTCACTCTTCTATTAATCATCCTTTATATTCATGAATGTATAATAATGTTGTTTGTTTGATTGCAACCTTGCCAGCTTGTCACCCTGCCCTCAGTAATAACATAGGGTACAACACAACACCCTGCCCTCAGTAATAACATAGGGCACCACACAACACCTTGCCCTCAGTAATAACATAGGACACAACACAACACCCTGCCCTCAGTAATAACATAGGACACAACACAACACCCTGCCCTCAGTAATAACATAGGGCACAACACAACACCCTGCCCTCAGTAATAACATAGGACACAACACAACACCCTGCCCTCAGTAATAACATAGGGCACAACACAACACCCTGCCCTCAGTAATAACATAGGGCACAACACAACACCCTGCCCTCAGTAATAACATAGGGCACAACACAACACCCTGCCCTCAGTAATAACATAGGGCACAACACAACACCCTGCCCTCAGTAATAACATAGGACACAACACAACACCCTGCCCTCAGTAATAACATAGGGCACAACACAACACTCTGCCCTCAGTAATAACAAAAGTTTAATTTAATTTTATATACAAATTACTTTAAATTTAGCACTCAACATAACACATGTTAGTCCCGCACGCCGTATTGTGGATACCGACTGCAACAAATGTACAGTTTACGATCAGTTTTTCATAATATTTTTTGAGCCATTTTTTCAAAATGCACGTTTTTATTTGAAATTTCCATTAAAATCCATAAAATCATAAACAAACCATAAACATAAATAATTAAAAAACCGTAAACATAAAATCTACCTTCATAAAATTCGCGAAAACCAGCAATATTAAAGCAATATATACGTTTTAATAACACTTTTAGCCATAGATCCAATATATCAGCCATTATATAAACCATTAGATTTTATTAGCGTTTTAACAACGCTTTTAGCCATAGATGTATTCTATTTACGAAGAGACTCATATCGTTCACAAATACGTTTTACTCACCTAACGTGAAAATGAACAATATTCTCGTGACATGAATATAAGTTTGCTGGCGTCATGATTATTTGATTACAATGTTGAGATAAGCCGAAGTGACCACGTCGCATCACAGAAGCACTGAGAGCTGAATCCATATCTTATCTTCTAATCTGATACAAGGAACTCTGAGGAAATGATGGGGGCATGGCCGCCATCTTGTGCGTGCTACAAACTTGTATCGCGAGTGCTTTAGTACGTACGGGTAAATAAATCATGTGTTATTTTACGTACATGTACATAACTCTTGTGCCTTTGTACGTACATGTACATAACTTGGGCTTTTGTACGTACATGTACATCACTTGTGCTTTTGTATGTACATGTACATAACTTGTGCTTTAGTACGTTCATGTACATAACTTGTGCTTTAGTACACACATGTGCATAACTCTTGTGCTTTTATGTGTGGGTACATGTACGTGTAAATTGATCATGCGTTACTGTACGCATATGTAAATGAATTATGTGTTATTGTACGTACATATGTAAATGAATCATGCGTTATTATACGCATATGTAAATAAATTATGTGTTATTGTACGCACGTGTAAATAAATCATGCGTTATTGTACGCATATGTAAATAAATTATGTGTTATTGTACGCACATGTAAATAAATCATGCGTCATTGTACCATCATGTAAATAAACCATATGTCTGTATTTATATAAAAAGATTTACCGTGCTTGTGTTCAGCTTACTTTCCTCAATAAATTCATGCTCTGTTAATACGCGTAAATATTGCCAATTACTATGTAGTATCAAATATGGTAAAGTGTTAGCCCTACTTATCAGCCATTCACGTGAGACACGTGTTTGTTTTAAATTACTTATTTAGATGCAAAGACGTGATCCATGACGATCATAGATCCAATTTGAAACGTTCGCCTTTGAAAATATTTTCTGATTTTTCCATTTTCCATTTTCTGCTCTGATTTAATCCAGAAAAATAATCCGTATTTCACTGTGCGTTAAAAAGAACGTGGTGGGACTTCATCCATATTTTGGATATAGTTCTTCAGCATAAGAAACTCTACGTTTTATGCTAAGATTCAGTACATAAATATTCAACATTCATAGACTTAATCAAATGTACTATCGAGCCGTTTTAATGGCGTCGGAGTTTTCATTTGCTTAATTGCCCAGAATCTCTATAGGGAAACAAGTGTTACTAACCCAAGGCTATAATCAGATTAAACTTAATTCACAGCTGCAAAACACTGCCTAAATCTACAAAGCCCGCGACATTCTAGAGATACGCTAATAAGAGTACAATTTTAGTGACAAAAAACGGAATAAACGCACCGATAAGGCCGTTTGCATAGGATACCATTGACGCAAACTCCATCCCTCTCGGCTTTTGTGCGCGTAAAGTGTTTGCCTTTGCATGACGAACAGCTGTCCAACGACAGGAAGTGGAACATCCGATACATTAACTAGATTAGTTTCAGCACGAAAGTATTCAACATGCTGCTGAAGCCCTTCTGAATTATATTTTCCCTTTTTCTCGAAACATCGAACCAAAAAAGTATAATTTCGATGGGGAAAAATCCAGAATTTTTTCAGGAAAAGTATAGCCGTTGGAATGTAGCTGACCTCCTCCATCATTAACTCTAACCTCACAGTTTTGAGGTCACAATTAGGGGCCGAGCTTTTGCTGTTATTGTTCTTCGATACCGTCACGTAGCGTCCCGTCGTTACAATGGCGCATTGTTGTTTTGGGGGCGAAATTACGCACTTTTTTGCCGTTAAATTACCTCATAATGGCGGCATCTGACCGTCGAAATTTGTGCGATTCAGGCGCTTATCGCTGAGCTGCGTCGCGCTGCTGTGTACGCCTCGATTGCCTCATCCTTTATTAAACGTTATTAAATCCTAAATAGGAGCGTTATTAGACTCACGTATCTGAACTCTGCGGTGATGTTCAGAAGCTGCATATTTTATGAAAAATTATATCAGATTTAATTTTATATGAACTTTCTGGAGTCATTTGCGATGATAATTACACCCGTAAAATATGTAGTGGTCATGCAGGTGTGAGTGAAGAATTAATAAAGGTAAAATTGCAGAGGAAATGAATAAAAAATGTCGAGATTGTGAAGGAGATATTGCATGTACAAAATTGGAGAGGTAGTGAAGTATTAATGTAGGCAAAATTGGAGAGGTAGTGAAGGATTAATGTAGGCAAAATTGGAGAGGTAGTGAAGGATTAATGTAGGCAAAATTGGAGAGGTAGTGAAGGATTAATGTAGGCAAAATTGGAAAGGTAGTGAAGGATTAATGTAGGCAAAATTGGAGAGGTAGTGAAGGATTAATGTAGGCAAAATTGGAGAGGTAGTGAAGGATTAATGTAGGCAAAATTGGAGAGGTAGTGAAGGATTAATGTAGGCAAAATTGGAGAGGTAGTGAAGGATTAATGTAGGCAAAATTGGAAAGGTAGTGAAGGATTAATGTAGGCAAAATTGGAGAGGTAGTGAAGGATTAATGTAGACAAAATTGGAGAGGTAGTGAAGGATTAATGTAGGCAAAATTGGAGAGGTAGTGAAGGATTAATGTAGGCAAAATTGGAGAGGTAGTGAAGGATTAATGTAGGCAAAATTGGAGAGGTAGTGAAGGATTAATGTAGGCAAAATTGGAAAGGTAGTGAAGGATTAATGTAGGCAAAATTGGAGAGGTAGTGAAGGATTAATGTAGGCAAAATTGGAGAGGTAGTGAAGTATTAATGTAGGCAAAATTGGAGAGGTAGTGAAGGATTAATGTAGGCAAAATTGGAGAGGTAGTGAAGGATTAATGTAGGCAAAATTGGAAAGGTAGTGAAGGATTAATGTAGGCAAAATTGGAGAGGTAGTGAAGGATTAATGTAGGCAAAATTGGAGAGGTAGTGAAGGATTAATGTAGGCAAAATTGGAGAGGTCGTGAAGGATTAATGTAGGCAAAATTGGAGAGGTAGTGAAGGATTAATGTAGGCAAAATTGGAGAGGTAGTGAAGGATTAATGTAGGCAAAATTGGAGAGGTAGTGAAGGATTAATGTAGGCAAAATTGGAGAGGTAGTGAAGGATTAATGTAGGCAAAATTGGAGAGGTAGTGAAGGATTAATGTAGGCAAAATTGGAGAGGTAGTGAAGTATTAATGTAGGCAAAATTGGAGAGGTTTGTGAAGGATTAATGCAGGCAAAATTGGAGAGGTAGTGAAGGATTAATGTAGGCAAAATTGGAGAGGTAGTGAAGGATTAATGTAGGCAAAATTGGAGAGGTAGTGAAGGATTAATGTAGGCAAAATTGGAGAGGTAGTGAAGCCTGTATCACAGATACGCTCATCACACACTTCCTGCTGCTCAAGTAATCAGAGAGTAATTAATGCTCTTGTATGTTTACCTGCGTAATTACGGCATTTTCGTCACGTAGTTTTGAAGGAGCCTTGATAAGACAGAACTTTGGCAGTCGCTTTTCACATCGCGACTGTATTACTGCAGGAAAAAAGTTTGCTAAAAACGTATTTCAATTTGGCGCTTTTGCACTTCAGAGTTCGTTAGTGTCTTTGAAAATGTAGGTGGCGAAATTGAAGAAAAAATACAAGTAATTATTAAGGCTTTCAAAATCATCTTATTTCAATTTACAACTGAAGAAAACACTCGCCACACCTCAACAGTAACTGGGCACAAATTTCACTAAATAAAAACTTAAATCAGCTTTCGGCCATAAATTCTTGATGACACAGACCTCGTTTTTTTGAAAAACGAAAGAAAACAGAAAAACTTTTTTCTCTAATATAGATGATACGAAATGAAACTCATCTATGGTTTTTAATATACCATAGTAAATGTTATCTTTTGTTAAGGTTTAAAAGCAATTTCTTATAGGAATGTCAGTCAAAAGTTAATTAAAATGAGTTGAGGTAAAGGCAATCACACGACAACAACACGCGGCCTATTACTTTCATGTTGTGACTATTTAAAAATATTTTTTAAAACATTTTCTGCGTAATTATTTATATTTTTGAAGAATTGTTTGTATACCATAACAAGAGGTATGTCCTCACTGCATGATCGATAACAAAAATGAACTCTTGTTCTTCCGAAGAAGAAACGTTTTTTTATATCTATTATACGTGAGAATTTAAGTGTAGTGGTTGCAAATACATTTATCTAATACAAATATATAAAGACACAACTCACTAGCTGCTTCCACGAATAACTGCTTCCATGTTTTTTGATCGCGAAGAGTTTTTTTGAAAGTTTTTGTTCCTTTTAATAACAAATTGAACAAATTATTCCACCGTGGATGATAATTACTTGCTTATTTATAATTTATGGAACGAATTCTACCTTGAGTTATAATTACCTTTTTTACAATTTATAAAACAAATTTATCCGTTATGCGTAATCAATGAACTATGAAATGAGCAACAAAAACAATTTTCTGTACTTTTTGTGTTCGGAAAACCGTGTTCTTCATATAGTTCAATTCTAAACATCACTTCTATGTATCAACAGCTCATGTTTGTAACTAACAATTTTTTTCTTTTCTTGCTGTTCTAAACCTTAAAATAAATTACTTACAACGGTGTTGGCTCCGAAAAAAACCTCTTCAGTTACTCCTAAAAACAACAAAAATTTTCTCAGATCTATAGAAAATATTTAAGATAAACTATTCTAAAAAGTTAACTGAATATTGGGAAGGAAACTTTGACGTTTAAATTATTTGAGAATAGCTTTGTCCTAAAAAACGTTGGTTTACCATCACGAAGAAATCCAAAGTGTTAAATTAAGGGGGAAGGCGTGAGGTCCCAGCTCAATGAGTAGAAATGTCACCATATATCCTCGCGTCTTCTGCGTTTTGTGTTCACCTTTTACGATTTCTACACCACCAGAGGAGCTGTTCGCTCCTGAAAATGTACGGCAATGATACGGGGACTCGAACCCATGACCTTCTAGTCTAAATTGTGTTTTTTTGCGGTTCCATCATCTATAAGATGGTATAAACATCACTAAAGTAGCTCCAAATTGCTCATAGTTGGATATTTTTTGTAAGAAAGAGAAAAATAAATGAATATATAAAGCAAAATAATTATTATTATTATATAAGAAAATGTTAGCCTCCCTCAACCACGACTAAGATGTTCCAAGAGAGGAAAGAGGAAGGCACCATTTAGTATGGAGTTGAGGGAACGCGGAATCTACGCACAAGGTGCACAGAAACAGTAAGATGAGAAAGAAGTTCATGAAACAAGACAAAAGTTGAAGAAGAAAGTAGTAGGTGCTGAAAAACAGGACAGCAGTCAACCGAAAAAAGATGGTCCTTAACAAAACAAAAACCTATTCTATTTCAACGAAAAGGAAGCCTACCAAACCTTTAGCTCGGGCCCTCACATAGTCCCCCTGGGAGCGCAGCAAAATAACTAAGAAGGAAAACCATTCGTTTTCAGAAAAATTTTGATGCGCGGAATGTATAACGGTCCTTAATTGGTGATTAAATTTAACTTGATGGATTTAATTAATTTAATTCAATTTTAAACAAACAATTCATTTACCACAAGTGATACAGAGGTAGAATGTTCCTTAAGTCTAGTACCACAAGTAGTACGACTAGTTATTTAGTTAAGTCTAGTTTTTATCTAGTTCAATAATTATCAAAACTTAATTTAACGGTCCTTAATTGATATACAGACCAAGATGTCAGATTGTGATCATATGGTCCGAAATACAAGTAACTTCAAGCTTCCTCATCATTCAAAAGCTCAGCATCAACACAGTATCTTCTTCGTTAGAACCAAGACTTGGAGTTCGTTCCTTGCTGAGGCAGAAGTAAAAAATGTTTCGCAAACTTGTTGTATCTTCTAAATCTTAAATCCGTGAATCCCCATTTCTACCGGAATATAAACCATATAAGGTAGTCAAGTCAACCATTTTGTGCTATATGACCGCAGTAGAGGAAACAAGGTAGGCTCATTTCTATGGGAGAAAATACACCTCCTCTTGTTCGGCTAGCCAATAGAAAGGCTTTATTTCAAACAAACTTCATGACGTCACCAAAACGCCATGTCGTTAGGCCAATAAGGGAGCCAGATTTGGGGGGTGGCAGTGCTACCAGATGCAATATGAGCGCTGCTATTGGTTCGTTGCCGTGACGTCAGCAAAACCACACCGTTAACGAAAAAAAGACTGGTTTGACCCTACCTTGTTTCCTTTACAATCTATGTGACTCATCTTGACAGGTTAATTTACCATGAATAATGACTTAGAACTCAAGTCTTTTCTAGCACGTACTCTTCACATCTAGCCCATGTTAAATATTATTGTGATAATAACCACCTAATTAAAAACAAACAAATTTATTAATCAGTCGAGTGCGTAACTAGGTTAAGTGGACTAGGTTAAGTGGACTAGGTTAAGTGTACACCTCAGAATAGCGTTGGTAGTCAAACTGAAGATATTCGGGTCCTCAGGTAGCTATACTCAAGTGTCCGTTGTACTGGACTTAGGATACAATATACTTCTGTATCTCTTGTAGTATTAACGAGTTTTTTAAAACACTTTGAACAAAAGAGATAAGGGTTCGATCCCAGTTCAGCACGCAATTTTTTTCACTGAGCTCAGCTTCTCTGGCGATTTGATTGAAAAAAACTAAGGTGATTGGAAAAAGTTAGTTTGTGAGTTTGTAGGTTTCCTTGAAATTAGGTATATGAAAAGATACTCTTAAAGATTCCTATAGAAAATTCCTAATAAGTCTAGAAAAATAATGAGCATGTACGAATATTTGAAGCGGCTGAAGAAATAGTATATATTTCTTTATTATCTATGTTATTTGTTATGTATCTTTCGTACTATTTTTAACGTATTATCGATTGTTAGATAACAATTTTAGAATTTTTCGGGTAAACTTATTCGTGTGTCGAATTTATGATATATAAATGAACATATATATGTATATATTCATAAATGAACATATATGTATATATATATATATATATATATATATATATATATATATAACTATATGGAGGCCTATTGCTCATGTTTCTATGTTTTAATTATTAAGTTTTAAAATTTTGCATCGTAAGATCACCTTCCTGCAATGTCTACAAATATTTTCCATAACTCATAGGAATAAGTGAAAAATAAATTACATTTTCTCAATTTATTTTTTGACTATGTTGATACCATATCCTATATATATTTATACATAACTTTGAAATAAAAAAACATGCGTGTCCCCACCATTCCAAAATAGCCGCAAAACCTAAGAGTAACTGGGATCTTCGATACTTGAATTGATCGAAGAGATTTTTCGAATGGAGGGTGGGGGACGGGGGACGTCACATACACCCCCATCACGTCCTCTCCGGCTGACGGCCGAAGAGAAAGTGATCGGCGCGACCGGAGCCGCTCGAGCGGCTGCGGTCGGTGCGGAGGCAAACATTTTATGCTCAATATCACACGGTCGCATTCGCTTCCTTGTGTCAATTTAAAGTATATTGTTAATGAGGTTACATTATAATAAATTACAATGTTAACAATGAGGTTGTTACAATATATAAATTACAAGCTTATAAATGAAGTTGTTAAAATACATGAATTACAAAGTTAACAAAGAAGTTGTTTCGATATGTAAATTATAATGTTAACAATGAACTGTTACAATACAAAAATTACAATGTTGACAATGAAATTGTTTCAATAATAATACAAACTTACAACGTTAACAGTGAAATTGTTACAATGCATGAATTACAAAGTTAATAATGAGGTTTTTACTATAAACAAATTACAGTGTTATCAATGAAATTGTTAAAATACATAAATTACAATGTTAACAATGAAGCTGTAACAATACATAAATTACAAAGTTATAAATTACAATGTTAACAATGAAGTTGTTACGATACATAAATTCTTATACATAAATGCTTCTGCGGTCGGTGCGAAGGGGAACATTTTATGCTCAAAATCACACGGTCGCGTGATGTCTTCGCTTCTTGTGTCAATTTGAAATATATCAGTGAAGTTAAAATAAAATGTATCATAATGTTAATTATGAAGTTTTTACTATGCTATAAATTACAATTTTAACTTTGAAGTTAAGGCAGTTGAAAAGGAGGAAAACCCCCAGGAAATTAAGCGTATTTAACAATGTAGTAAATTAAAATCTTAACTATGAGGTTGTTACAATACAATAAGTTAAAATCTTAACAATGAGGTTTTAATAATGCAATAAATCACAATCTTAACAACGAGATTGTTACAATGAGTAGTTTTAGGTACACGTATAGAGATTTTACGAAT
>CM059576.1:117398565-117474325 GCA_030386875.1 Morinoia aosen
GACACACGCAAGCAGCGGACACCAAACAAATATGCGTATAAATAAACACACCAAGGGTATTATTAGGTAAGATGCTTCAAGAAGTTCTTTGTAGCACGTGGTAAAACTGGAAATGTGACGCTAGTGAAACTAGGCATGCGAAACGTTCGAGAAACAATCACTCATGAAACGCGCAGAGTCGAGATGTATCATTAAGCAATTTTTTCTCGACAGTTTCACCAGTTGGAAAGCACAACAGTCCAGTTAACCCCCCTTCACCCCCCTCACCCCTTCACCTCCTCTCCCCCACCCAGCCCAGTTCGTGACACTCGCCGGGCCAGTCTTTAGTTTTCTCCGATGCAACTATAACCCCCCCCCCCCCTTACCCCCCCCCCTTCCCCCGCCCTCCCTTTTACCTTCTGATGTTACCCCCCCCCCACCCCCATCCACCCCCATTTGGTACCCCCACACTTGTTACATTCCTCCAATTCCAGGCATATATATATATATGCTTTATATATGAAAGTACATATATATATATACTTTCGTGTCTTTTAAAAGACTATCACGCGAGTTGATTCCTCTTTGTAAAATTAAAGTAAAATTGAAAAGTGAAATACCCGCTTTACTTCATCCATTAAAGGTCATTTTTCATTGGTTTGATTGGTTTGATTTTGGAATGTTTTTTTTTTCATTTTTTTGTGCTACATTTCATTGGTGTTTAAAAAAGTTATTTACGATATTGAACACAGGTTGGAAAATGACATTACCTATGTTTCTAATTGCCCGAATGTGTGAGGGAAATGAAATGTGTTTGGTAGGTATATTTATGCAGGAATTTTAATGAGTACTCGATATTAAAAACTGAAAAAACTTATTTTCTTAACGGGGTTGACGATAGCTTCCAAACTGAAAATCCATTGCGAAAATTTATTATTCATATCAATGTAGTATTTATGATCATCAATGATGCTCATTATTTCCATCAAAAAACATTCATTACTCCATATTTTCAGAGCATATCATTGAATATCATTTGAAATGATAAATTTTTAAATAGATTAAAAAACATTGGTAAAATAGATTACAATGATATTAGTAAAATAGAACAAAATAATATTAGTAAAATAGATTAAAATAATATCAGGAAATAGATTAAAGTAACATTATTAAAATAGATTAAAATAATATCAGGACATAGATTAAAATAATATTAGTGAAATAGATTAAAATAATATCAGTAAAATAAATTAAAATGATATTGTAAAATAGATTAAAATAATATTAGTGTAATAGAACAAAATAATATTAGTAAAATAGATTAAAATAATATCAGTAACATAATTTAAAAATACATTGGTAAAATACATTTAGTTGTACAAAGTTGTGCAGCGCTTCATTTTTAGTGCGAAAAGTGTCTTCCTGAAGAAGGTGGCGAGCGTATCCAGGATGCAGCGCAGCGGCCAGGCTATATAAGGCGCGGCTCCGCCGCCTAATTTCACTCTGCCTCCTGCGCTGACACAAGCAACATCACCGCATCAAGATGGCCTACAAAATCATGGTAAGATTTGACTCCAATCAAGATTGTGAGCAAATATGGTTGAATATTTCAGTGACTTAAGAAGAAAAAACAAAAAAGTTGGTTTGATCTCGTGTAATTCTAAGCAAAGAAAGTTGTTTTAATTTCGTATAGTATAATTTGAAATAAATAGATCGGTATTTTCAATAATCATGTTTCACATGTGTACGAATTTTGTGACCGGAATTGATTTTTTAAAATGGTGTTCTTGAATGTGTAAATTAAGTATGCAGAGAACTGTGTTATTTAAATAGATTTCATAACTACTATCAATTTAACTTCCGTTTTTCTTATTAACACGTTCCCTGCGAAGGGACCCACCGGTGGTCCCTTAGGTGGTTTTCAAAGTGCTGCTGACCCACCTGCAGCCACTAACTCGTTGATTATAAATACTTAATGAAAGCGAAATAAAAGCCCGATCAAGTTTATGTTTGCTATTTTCAAAGTAGATTACTAGAATTGAATTTAAATTCGAATTGAATATTGAACTTCAGTTTAACCCATCGCAGTTAACGTGTTTAAATAGTGTATTCAATTCCGAACCTGGATCGTTGAACATATAGAATACTAAAATTACATCTTAAATACATGGTACATTTGCATATTGAATGGTACACTGCCCCCTCAGATTTCTATCCCTCCCCCATTCTACCCCCCTTCCCCTTCCCCCCCTTTCCCTTCCCCCCTTCCCCTTCCTCCCCCCCCCCCTCTTCAAAATCAGGTTACCTTAGCCAGTTTTTGCAGCCTAGAAAGTAGAGTCCTGCTGCGACTTTCCTTCCTTCCCTAAGGATTTCTAGCGGGAATATCGCAATCTCTGTGTCATTGGTACAACACCATTGCCGCGTTTGTCTCTGAAACTTGTCTGATATAAATAATTTAGAAAATTTCGATCTAATAAATAGATAAAAAAAGGATTATTTTATACCTATCAAATTTGGTTTTTATCATCTGCAGTATTGAGGATACGAAAAATAATCTAAGGGTCCAGGTTTGTACCCCCTTCCATTGGGGGTACAAATGCCCCACAACTTACAGCGTGTTTACGTATTTTATTAGTAAAAAAAAAAATAACTGCTCAACCGGCAAGTCTGTTTTTAGCTCGTGCTCTCATTGGCTGCCGCCGCCCTGGTCGTGATGACGTCAGCACAGCCGACCAATCACGTCGTCAGCAAACGAGCAGTTCTTCTCGACGACAATTTCGGTGAGAAGAGCAACATTTTTCTGCATTTTAACTCAGCTTCAAGATTTGATTTTCTCTTCATTATTGCTTGCATGGAAAAACATGACCTAAAGGCCTTATTTTTGTACTAACGTATTTATGCATTAATCGGTCAAACCTAAATTTTTCTTATATTTATCGCATGCCTCTTAGACCTAAACTTCTGAACGACAATACCGGAATATAATAGACATTTAAATTGCATTTGAAAGTTAATATTATTTTGGCATGTAATGCTTTGCACGCTGGTTCTAGCTTCTATAAATAAAATAATAAAATAAAAATAATTGCATTAATATCGAGATTCAGGCTGTTTATAACTCAAATATTCCTTCTGCAGTTTCATAACCGGTTTTATTTTAGACATATTTTGTAAAGTATCAATTTTTTAAAAACGCTTCTGTGGATGTTAACGTAATGCAAAAATTAAACTCTATGCATGTGACCCATTACAGATTCTATAAGTTCTGATATTTTAAAAACGCTCATGATTCGAAAATAAAACTCTATGCATGTGACCCACTACAGATTCTATAAGTTCTTTCGCTCGTAGACAACTACCAAAAGACCTGGACTAGCTACAGTAGTCACGTGACCTACCCTAATGTACACGTACCACTCACAACAAAGGCCCTTCCAACATGACCCTACATTACTACGCTTATTACCTTTAAATAGTGAAGAAATTTTGAAATTCAAAATTTCACAAAATAAATGAAATAAAAAAAAAAAATAATAAAAAAAAAATAAATGAATCCCATAAATTTCAAAACTTATGGGATTTACACCCGTCAAAAAGATTTATCACACATTTTATATTATTATTCGAGATTTTGTTCATTGCGGTATACAGCGGCGTTACCCGAAGTGTGAAGGTTGACCTTCTTCGGTTTTCCCTAGAGATCGAAACTGGAACAGCAATGTGGTAGGGGCTTGTTAAGTTCAGTATACCAGGGTATTAATATTCAAATAATTTACGTGATCGTAATGATACTGTCGGAATCGTAAGTTCTTTCAAGTGGACTTATAATATAATAATTATATAATTATAATTAGTGGACTTATAATAATTACCAGGACCACGTGGTTGTAATATTTGGAACCTGCATGGTAGATCCCTTGAACATCCTTCTTAAGGTTTTCCTTAATTTGCGTCTGTATCTGTTAGCAGCATTTCAATTTGCCTTCAAATTCTCAAAAAGAAACGCAAGTTATGTTCAAGTGGTGTGAAATATCACACAGTAACGCACATTCCCATCAAAGCTTATCTATTCACACACATACAAATTCACGATTCTCGATAATCCGTTTTATTGTCCGTCAAAAAAAAAAAAAAAAAAATGCGCAGCTTTCTGAATCCTTTCTTCTGATTACAACAATTTTCAGATTTTTTTTTTGAGTGATGTACTTTGACAATCTGTGTTGACTCAACTGAAGCGATAGGTCACGCGTAGACTCTTTCTTCCATTTCGCTGATGGATCCACAAGATATTTCTGTACAAAAAGCGTTCAGCCACAGACCAGCACGCGTCTTTATTAACTTCTACTTTCCAGCATGCTGCTTCTTATTCTTAACCATACTTGTGGTTCTTATCATTTTCCTGTTTTTCCGTCTATCCCAATATCAGCAAGTTGCTTCCGCGTCCGCTTGATAAATTATAAAAAACGTACAACTTCTCTTTCATAGTTCTCTTTCTCAATAGAATTTATAATTTTTCAAGTCTAGAAAGCTCTCGATTACTTTCAAGAGCAGGTTATTTCTCAATGGGAGTCTGGTTTATCATAAACGGTCACCAAAATTCGAACAAACCCGAAACGAGTTTTGCTGAAGGCAAACCTGACTATGACACCTGCCCGACTACCGCTTCCAGACTCGAGGTATAGACAAGAAAGCCTTTGTCATCTGAAAAACGACGATTTAAGCACACTCACTCTACAGATCAAGCCAATATGGTGATACCCATGTTAAATTAAAGTATGTGGCCCACTTACCGTCAACATATGTCGTCCATCAACATATGTCAACTTTGCCATACGATCGTAGCAGCCGCATCTCGCCGGAACGACGACGATTGGGCAGACGATTCTCTGGAAGAATGGGCGGCCGAAGATGCTGACGATATGGTGATGGAAGTGCGGGAGGTTCCCCATGATAGTGAAGGACCCCATGATAGTGAGGGGTCTGCCACCAATTTCATGTAAGGGTCCAGAACGTAATTGTTGTGAGCAGGAATGATAGGATATGCAGGGGGTCTTTTTTAAGTTTCGCCAGTTTGATAGGATAGGATAGGTTTGATAGGTCTCGGAAATGAAAGGATAGATCGATTGGGTTTTGAGATTGATAAGATGAATCTATTAGGTTTTGGGATTGATAGGATGGATCGATTAGGTCTCGGAAATGATGGGACGGATCGATTGGGCTTTGGGATTGATAGGATGGATCGACTAGGCCTCGGAAATGATGGGACGGATCGATTGGGCTTTGGGGTTGATAGGATGGATCGATTAGGTCTCGGAAATGATGAGACGGATCGATAGGGCTTTGGGATTGATAGGATGGATCGATTAGGTCTCGGAAATGATGGGACGGATCGATTGGGCTTTGGGATTGATAGGATGGATCGATTAGGTCTCGGAAATGATGGGACGGATCGATTGGGCTTTGGGATTGATAGGATGGATCGATTAGGTCTCGGAAATGATAGGATGGATTGATTAGGTCTCGGAAATGATAGGATGGATCGATTGGGTTTTGGGATGGCAAGAGCGATTTAAAACAAGATATGGTTGAATCGATAATGGCCTCAACGTATGAAAAGTTAATCTTTATATAAGATAGTCAAACGAAAGTACTGCATGATGGTATAATAAACATTTGCATACATAGTCCAGGTAGTGTGGGCAAGGATTTTAATGTAACTCGAATATATAAATGCTTGGAATTGTTTTGCGTGTGTGAGTGGAGTTATGCAGGTGTTGCTATTATGTGTAGTTTTTGATGAACTTTCTAAAACTTCCCCCAACGGACTTCAAAATAAACAACTTGCAGAGTTGCATGATATTGAACTTGCTCATGGATATTAATATGAGTAACTTGAAGAATTAAAGAAGATTTGAAATTGCCTATGTTTTTGCCTATGGGTTTTCAATTGAAGGGAGAAAACCGGTTATTTTAAAACCATGAAATGGCAGCACCTTGCAAAACTGATGAGCTATATATATACTAGGGTCGCACTGCTTAACTAAACGCTTGATCTAGTACCTAAATGCTGTGTTTTATACAAATAAATAATGTGTCTTTAAATTAACTAATTAGTTCTTCATTAATCTAATGAACAAAAACCGTTTTCAATGAAGATATATTTGGATGATTTTAAAACCGCCCTTCGTTTGTTTTTTACTGCTAGACTGACGGTCATGACGTTTTTTTATTTTTTTTTACACTTTGACTTGAGTTTGGACTACTTTTTTTTTGAGACCCCGACACTACAACTCAAGTTTGTTCTGCAGTTCATATTAACTTATACTTGACAGTACGGTGGTCGGGAGGAACTTTGAAACATTTTCACTGCGACGTGCGCCACCGGTGGTACACGGCGGGATTTTCACAACGCTGCAGACCGACCAGTAGTCACAAACACAACTTCCATATATACTCAATCAAAGCTAAATGAAGGCACGATACAACCTCGACGTGACCCACCGGTGGTACACGGCGGGATTTTCACAACGCTGCAGACCGACCAGTAGTCACAAACACAACTTCCATATATACTCAATCAAAGCTAAATGAAGGCACGATACAACCTCGACGTGACCCACCGGTGGTACACGGTGGGATTTTCACAACGCTGCAGACCGACCAGTAGTCACAAACACAATTTCCATAAATACTCAATCAAAGCTAAATGAAGGCACGATACAACCTCGACGTGACCCACCGGTGGTACACGGCGGGATTTTCACAACGCTGCAGACCGACCAGTAGTCACAAACACAATTTCCATAAATACTCAATCAAAGCTAAATGAAGGCACGATACAACCTCGACGTGACCCACCGGTGGTACACGGCGGGATTTTCACAACGCTGCAGACCGACCAGTAGTCACAAACACAATTTCCATAAATACTCAATCAAAGCTAAATGAAGGCACGATACAACCTCGACGTGACCCACCGGTGGTACACGGCGGGATTTTCACAACGCTGCAGACCGACCAGTAGTCACAAACACAATTTCCATAAATACTCAATCAAAGCTAAATGAAGGCACGATCCAGTTCATGTTTGCTATTTTCAACATTGCGCGCTACAGTTGACTTTGTGTTGGAGTTGAATGTTGAACTTCAGTTCTGCCTGCTGCAGTCAAAGTTTTAATAAGCGTTAATCGACGGCAGAAATTATAAACCAATTATACTTAAAAAAAAAGATATTTAAGGAAAGCAATAAAGTGAATCGATGGAAAATATGTTCGATTTATAAAGCATGGCATTTCGGTATTAAACTTCGGGTACTAACACTTTATAATACTGGTATTAGACACTTTAATTTCCGTGTTTCTTTGGAGTACTCACGCCAGCTTTGGTATAGTTATACGTTCTACGCACGACGACTTTTCTTTATCAATGTTCTTCTTAAATATTAAAGACAAACATGGTTTCACATTCCACTTGGAGATTCCGTATTCTTTCATCAGCTCTGCAGTTGGTAAGGACTAAAATAACGGTAGAAGAAACAAGGTAGGGTCAAAAGTCTTGTTTTTCGTCGTCCATGTTGCAATGCTGACGTCACGGCAACGAACCAATAGCAGCGCTCATATTGCATCTGGTAGCACTGCTACCCTCAAATCTGGCTCCACTATTGGCCTAACGACATGGCGTTTTGGTGACGTCATAAAGTTTGTTTGAAATAAAGCCTTTCTATTGGCTAGCCGAACAAGAGGAGGTGTAATTTTCCTCACAGAAATGACCCTACCTTGTTTCCTCTACCGTGACTTATATACCTTGTTGGTATCCGTGCTACAAAATTTATAAAGTTTATTTCCTTGTGGGTGCCCAACTTTTTGTCGATTATTTTATTTCTTGCATTAGTTAATTTTGTGTCCACATTAATTTATTTTATGATCTTTGTGTTTCCTTTAGTATCTTTGTTGAATTTAGCATTTTTGGAGTCGTAGATTGTCGCTTGATCTTTGAGTTACTTTGTAGTTATAGCCCCTATTTAGTAATTAGCTGTAGCTCACATTTAGTGGTTTGCTGAGCATTAGTACTTGACACTACCATCACATTTCTGATATACCCCCTTCCTATTTCTGGGAAAGTGGATATTACTTACGTGTTTTCTTATAAATTTCACTTCACTGTGGTTTAGTAGTTGACTATATAGCAAATTCCTTATAATTGTTATTGATCAAGCACCGTATTGATAGTTAGATAGTAGTTAACCACTTGCTTATATTGTACACCACCTAGTAACTTGTTGGGTATCTGTGATACCAGGAGGTATAGTTCCGTATCTGTGATACCAGGAGGTATAGTTCGGTATCTGTAATACCAGGTATAATTGGATATCTACAACGTCAATACCGCGATTCTAACGGACACCATGTGGGACTAAACATCTTCCCCCATAGCCACAGACACCATGTGGGACTAAACATCTTCCCCCTAGCCACAGAGAAGCAGTTGGTACCGAGAAGGGTACCACGGTCCCCCGGTCCCCAGTACGACGAGGTACCACTCGTACCAGAGTCCAAGGACGCTTTCTACCATCCACCGGGCAAAGTGGGACCAGTCTACACTTTTGTTAAGACCGACTACCATGGCAATGTTAAGTGGGGGGTGCGGCATAAGGTGGGGGAGCAGTATGGTAGGTGAGGCGTGTATGGTAGGTGAGGCTGGGTAGTAGTATGGTAGATGAGGTATATATGGTAGGTGGGGCATAAGGTGGGGGAGCAGTATGGTAGGTGAGGCGGTATGGTAGGTGAGGCTGGGTAGTAGTATGGTAGGTGAGCAGTATGGTAGGTGGGGCGTGTATGGTAGGTGAGGCATATATGGTAGGTGAGGCTGTATGGTAGGTGAGGATTGGTAGCTATATGGTAGGTACTTGCAAAAAAAATTAACTAGACAGGATTTTACGAATTAATAAAAAATTTACATATTCTTAGTCTGAAATGAAGAGATTTTATTGTATGAAGGACCATGAAATACAGAACTTGGTATCCAAAATAGTTTTGCTTTAGGACTTAGACCTGAAAAATGGGGTTTTATTTAAAAAAAAGACAAAAAAAGAGATCTGCATCAAAACTAAGTTAATGATGAAAATAAATGGTATAGACGAACTTACCACACTATAAACTCAACCTAGCTGCACATTATTTATTCATAATTAAATTATGAGAATATACGTAAAAAAACTACATAAACTTAGACATTACCTGAAATAGCAGTAGTTTTGTTGGACTACCGCAACCATATTCATCAGTCCTGACTATTATTATCAATAGTCATGAGGTCATACCCTATCCTCTTCGACTCAAATCATGATCTAGTAGTTGAAATAACAAAGGTTAAGGTAAATAGTTAAAGTTCTTCGAAGCCTAATCAACTTTTCATCGATAGTTAGGTATCTGTGATACCAGAGGCATGATACCAGAGGATACCAGGGGATATATTAGGTATCTGTGATACCAGAAGCATGATACCAGAGGATACCAGTTGGGTACATTGGGTATCTGTAGTACCAGGAGGATAATTCGGTATCTGTGATACCAGAAGCATGATACCAGAGAATACCAAGGGGAATGGTTAGGTATCTGTGATACCAAGGAGGGGATACCTCAATTGATAATTAAGATAGAACAGAGTCACGTAGAGAAAATTATTTGTTGTTGTCTTCACTTGAAGTGTCATTCGTACAACAGTAGTAGTGTACTGTGTTGCGTATTGTTGTCGTGTATTGTTGTTGTGTATTGTTGTTGTGTATTGTTGTTGTGTATTGTTGTTGTGTATTGTTGTTGTGTATTGTTGTTGTGTATTGTTGTTGCACTCTATTTAATTTTTTACTAGCTTGCACTCGTAGTCTGCCGTAGTCTATTGTGTTGACATGTGCACTAGTACATTAGTCTAGTGTGTGCACTAGTAAATACACTAGTTTATTTATTTGAACTAGTAGTTACTATTTATAAAATAAAGTTGGTGTGTGTGGTGCTTGCTTCTTTTTCCTTTGTTGTGGTATTGTAGTTTTTGTATTGAAAAAAATCCTTTCTTCTGCGTCTTCTCCGCTTTGGACAATCCCCAGAGCAGCTGCTTGCTTCGGAAAATGTACCGCGCGGCACGGGGACTCGAACCCGTGACCGTATCGTTTAAAGTTCACGAGTATATTGTACCGTTGCACTGTCTACGGTATTGTTTGTTCATTGTACTTATTTTTTTGGAGAAACCAACTGCACGTCGAAAAAAAATATTAAAAATTTAAACTTGTGCCCAGAAAACTACGTCTGGTGATAAAAAAAGAAATACAGATAATTCCCTATACAATTTAAACATTAAATTTCCTGGAGCAGTGGTTTTTGAAATATCTTATACAAATCTCCCTTGCGTGAGGAAATTCTTCAGGAAAGGCAATACTTTCTGAATATAGATTTGTATAGGAATAATAAATAATATATTTTTCAAAATAGTCGGTACTCGCTAAATATATATTTAGAAATACGGGTGGGGACTGTAGATTTTATTTAACACAGCGTGAAGGTGGAAAACACTTAAAAAACAGTGATTATCTTATTCATCATTTATACCTCAAAAAATAGTGTAAGTTGACAATTACTATGGAGTTTGGGGCGTTAACTTGAGGGGAAGGGCGTGAGGTCCCAGCTCATAGAGTTGGGGGGTCTCAGTACACCCTCCCGCCTTCTAGTTTTCAGCATCACCTGAGGAGCTGCTCGCTCTTGAAAACGTACTGCGACAATATGGGGGTTCGAACTCGGGACCTTCTCAGCGAAAGTGTGATACGTTTGACTAGCATAAACTAGTGTATAGAGAGTAGTTAGGACACGGATAGGTAACTCAGATATACGTACCACGGCCGGTAGTACACGTACGGTTCTGATTGGCTAGTGGACTTCGTATTCAGCCAATCACGGGGCTCACGTGCAGGTGTTTAATAACGCATGGATTCACCAGTCCAATAACGTAGGATTTACCAGAGAAATTAGACGTGGATTTAACAGTATAATGATGCGTGGATTACCCGGTACAATAACACGTGTATTTACCAGTATAATAACGCGTGGATTACAAATCTAATAACCCGTTATTTAGCAGTATAGTAACCCAAGATTTACAATACAAATTTGACGTTAATTTATCAATCCAACAACGCATGAATTTAAATCTTCAAAAAGCCTGGTTATTTTATCACAACAACGCGGGATTTTTGCAGAAATATGTAACTTAGAAAGTTTATATTCCAACCAATCAAGCCCAACACACATCATGTTGTACACTGGTACATCAAATGCCTCATAACTAACACCAGGACGGTTACCCCCGGTTACCCCCGGACGCCATGACGGTTACCCCCGGTCAAGCCGGTACCCATTTCCGACACCTGAGTAGAGAGGGGAATTTTGGCTGAGTTCTCCCTTTCCCCAACGGGGAGAAAAACCGGAGGCACTACCGAGATTCGAACTGCCGACACCTTTTCGGAAGGGCGCGCTCTTACTACTAAGCTACGGGGACCACCACCACTAGAACTTATCACTTGAGACCTGGACTTGTTACTTGACATTAAGACTTGTTACTTTACATTAGGACTTGTTACTTGACATGAGGACTTGTTACTTTACATTAGGACTTTATTTCAAAACTTCTTACATTAATTTCAACTAAATACTCGGACAAAAAAAATCCTCTGTATTTCCAGGGTTTTCACTATTTTCCCTTTTTCCTCAATTGAAAGTTATTTATTCTAATTAACTTCATGAGATAATAATAAATCGATTGAATGATTACTAAATTCAACTGATCGGATGCTTTCAGTTAAAATTCACAAATATGTCTTTTGGTGCACGATCTATTTTATTTATAGTTATGAACCGTGAAGTTTTACGTGTGTACCTTTAAAGAAAATGCAATACACACACACACACAAACATGCACGAACACACACGCACACACAAAACACACAAACACATACACGCACATGCTATAGAGTTTTATTTAAATAGTTGCTATGAAAAGACCTAATAATATCTAAACTAGTTACTCACTACTAGCACAGCCAGAACCACTAATGTAGTAGTTAAATAGCCGTACCCCAGTAAACTAGTTGTGCCCTAGTTACAAGTTAAACAGTTAACAAACCACAAGTCAACTAGCCAACCAATTAGCCATCGGCTTAAGTGATTAACTTACCAAAAGGTAAACAACTAGACTGTAATTAACTGTGTACCTAGTCAATAGTTAACTAACCACTATTTAACTAGTTAACTAGCCCCTATTTAACTAGTTAACTAGCCCCTATTTAACTAGTTAACTAGCCCATATTTAACTAGTTAACTAGCCCCTATTTAACTAGTTAACTAGCCCCTATTTAACTAGTTAACTAGCCCCTATTTAACTAGTTAACTAGCCCCTATTTAACTAGTTAATTTGCCCCTATTTAACTAGTTAACTAGCCCCTATTTAACTAGTTAACTAGCCCCTAATTAGCTAAACACTAGTTAACTACCCCCCCCCCAGCTCCCGTTTCGTCCGACGGCTATTCGGAGGTGGAAGTCCTCGGCGTCGAAGGCAGCGGGTGAGTTGAACTTCTGTGATGATATCTGTTGAATTGCTGTAAAAAAAAAAAAAAAAAAAAAAGATGGCGATGATTGATTGGGAATTATTGCCCATCCTTTGTTGATATTTTTCACTATACAACTACGGTTAATATTCTTATGCGTTCGTTATGGCGTTCATTATGACGTGCCTTATGCGTTGTGGTATTCGTTATGACATTCTAATGATATAAGTTATGGTGTTCATTATAGCATTCATTATATTTCCTATGACATTCATCATCGTACTCGTTATGACATTCGTTAAAGCATTCCTTATGACATGGCATCCATAATGACATTTATTACAACATTAGAATTGGCATTTACTATGACATTCATCATAGTATAGGCCATTATGAATTGGTTTGGCAGGTCGCAGCCGTCGCTGGCCCGCGCCAAGCGCGGCCACCACCACCTGCCCATCTGGGTGAACACCTTCCAGATGACCGACCACCACGCCAACTTCAAGTGGGGCGTCCGGCACAACGTGGGGTACTAAGCAGGCCCAGGCGGCTCCCGGCCAATGGGCGCCCGGCACTTCTGGGCCGCGCGACCAATAGGAGGCCGGCACTCGCGGACCGCCGGCCGCCACTCCAGGGTCACGCCAATAGGAGGCCGGCACTAGCGGGCCGCAGGCTGCCACTCCTGGGCCGTGCCAATGGGAGGCCGGCACACGCTGGCCGTGGAGCCAATAGGAGGCCGAGTTACGACCTGTATCCACATGTTAACCCCCACCAAGATTACGACTATCAGGACTATAATGATGACTATGCTGATTATGATGATTACTTGAACAATGATGTTGGTAAAAGACCGCGCCTGAAAAATCACCCGCTTGTCATACAAGTTGTGGATGATAGGCGCGGGTAAAGTTTATTTATATGAAAATTATTATTTTTCCTTAAGAAAATTTAATGGTTTTTAAATAATTGTACAAGTAATTTAATAAGAAGATTCATTGTTTAGTTATGTTGGTCGAGTTTTGTATAATAAATCGAAAGAAAGTGTTAGTCTTCGCCAAGAATTTCCGATACGCTTTCGAAATATTTTTTATACATTACACGGTATATTGCTCTTGTTATTACTTGTTACAATTTCTTCTTTGTGTATGACCAAAACCCCCCTGAATGTTTTGAATTTCTTTGATGATTTTTGCTGAATTTCTGTTGCAAATGGCGGACGCGGGCATGAGTGATTGTTGTTTTTTGTTGATTGTTTTCTGCTACACAAATAAAGATACGAAATATAAATTACGGTTTTTGTGTGTAACCTTATAAAGTTTGTCTTGCTAAAGCCATTTAATTCTGTGGTCCCCGTTGCCGAGTGGTTAAGAGCGCGCCGGTCACGGGAAAGGTCGCGGGTTCGAACCCCGGCAGTGCCACCCGGTTTTTCTCCCCGTTGGGAAAAGCGAGAACTCGGCCATAATTCCCCACCCTCCTCAGGTGTCGGAAATGGGCGTAACCGTGGGTAACCGTCATGACGTCCTGGTGTTAGTTATGAGGCATTTCATATACCAACCGTCATGACGTCCTGGTGTTAGTTATGAGGCATTTCATATACCAACCGTCATGGCGTCCTGGTGTTAGTTATGAGGCATTTGATATACCAACCGTCATGGCGTCCTGGTGTTAGTTATGAGGCATTTAATATACCAACCGTCCTGGCGTCCTGGTGTTAGTTATGAGGCATTTGATATACCAACCGTCATGGCGTCCTGATGTTAGTTATGAGGCATTTGATATACCAACCGTCATGGCGTCCTGGTGTTAGTTATGAGGCATTTAATATACCAACCGTCATGACGTCCTGGTGTTAGTTATGAGGCATTTCATATACCAACCGTCATGGCGTCCTGGTGTTAGTTATGAGGCATTTGATATACCAACCGTCATGACGTCCTGGTGTTAGTTATGAGGCATTTAATATACCAACCGTCATGACGTCCTGGTGTTAGTTATGAGGCATTTCATATACCAACCGTCATGACGTCCTGGTGTTAGTTATGAGGCATTTCATATACCAACCGTCATGGCGTCCTGGTGTTAGTTATGAGGCATTTGATATACCAACCGTCATGGCGTCCTGGTGTTAGTTATGAGGCATTTCATATACCAACCGTCATGACGTCCTGGTGTTAGTTATGAGGCATTTCATATACCAACCGTCATGACGTCCTGGTGTTAGTTATGAGGCATTTCATATACCAACCGTCATGGCGTCCTGGTGTTAGTTATGAGGCATTTGATATACCAACCGTCATGGCGTCCTGGTGTTAGTTATGAGGCATTTCATATACCAACCGTCATGGCGTCCTGGTGTTAGTTATGAGGCATTTGATATACCAACCGTCATGACGTCCTGGTGTTAGTTATGAGGCATTTAATATACCAACCGTCATGGCGTCCTGGTGTTAGTTATGAGGCATTTGATATACCAACCGTCATGGCGTCCTGGTGTTAGTTATGAGGCATTTGATATACCAACCGTCATGGCGTCCTGGTGTTAGTTATGAGGCATTAGATATACCAACCGTCATGGCGTCCTGGTGTTAGTTATGAGGCATTTGTTATACCAACCGTCATGGCGTCCTGGTGTTAGTTATGAGGCATTAGATATACCAACCGTCATGGCGTCCTGGTGTTAGTTATGAGGCATTTGATATACCAACCGTCATGGCGTCCTGGTGTTAGTTATGAGGCATTTGATATACCAACCGTCATGGCGTCCTGGTGTTAGTTATGAGGCATTTGATATACCAACCGTCATGGCGTCCTGGTGTTAGTTATGAGGCATTTGATATACCAACCGTCATGGCGTCCTGGTGTTAGTTATGAGGCATTTCATATACCAACCGTCATGACGTCCTGGTGTTAGTTATGAGGCATTTCATATACCAACCGTCATGGCGTCCTGGTGTTAGTTATGAGGCATTTGATATACCAACCGTCATGGCGTCCTGGTGTTAGTTATGAGGCATTTCATATACCAACCGTCATGGCGTCCTGGTGTTAGTTATGAGGCATTTGATATACCAACCGTCATGACGTCCTGGTGTTAGTTATGAGGCATTTAATATACCAACCGTCATGGCGTCCTGGTGTTAGTTATGAGGCATTTGATATACCAACCGTCATGGCGTCCTGGTGTTAGTTATGAGGCATTTGATATACCAACCGTCATGGCGTCCTGGTGTTAGTTATGAGGCATTAGATATACCAACCGTCATGGCGTCCTGGTGTTAGTTATGAGGCATTTGTTATACCAACCGTCATGGCGTCCTGGTGTTAGTTATGAGGCATTAGATATACCAACCGTCATGGCGTCCTGGTGTTAGTTATGAGGCATTTGATATACCAACCGTCATGGCGTCCTGGTGTTAGTTATGAGGCATTTGATATACCAACCGTCATGGCGTCCTGGTGTTAGTTATGAGGCATTTGATATACCAACCGTCATGGCGTCCTGGTGTTAGTTATGAGGCATTTGATATACCAACCGTCATGGCGTCCTGGTGTTAGTTATGAGGCATTTGATATACCAACCGTCATGGCGTCCTGGTGTTAGTTATGAGGCATTTGATATACCAACCGTCATGGCGTCCTGGTGTTAGTTATGAGGCATTAGATATACCAACCGTCATGGCGTCCTGGTGTTAGTTATGAGGCATTAGATATACCAACCGTCATGGCGTCCTGGTGTTAGTTATGAGGCATTAGATATACCAACCGTCATGGCGTCCTGGTGTTAGTTATGAGGCATTAGATATACCAACCGTCATGGCGTCCTGGTGTTAGTTATGAGGCATTTGATATACCAACCGTCATTGCGTCCTGGTGTTAGTTATGAGGCATTTGATATACCAACCGTCATGGCGTCCTGGTGTTAGTTATGAGGCATTTGATATACCAACCGTCATGGCGTCCTGGTGTTAGTTATGAGGCATTTGATATACCAACCGTCATGGCGTCCTGGTGTTAGTTATGAGGCATTTGATATACCAACCGTCATGGCGTCCTGGTGTTAGTTATGAGGCATTTGATATACCAACCGTCATGGCGTCCTGGTGTTGGTTATGAGGCATTTGATATACCAACCGTCATGGCGTCCTGATGTTGGTTATGAGGCATTTGATATACCAACCGTCATGGCGTCCTGGTGTTGGTTATGAGGCATTTGATATACCAACCGTCATGGCGTCCTGGTGTTAGTTATGAGGCATTTGATATACCAACCGTCATGGCGTCCTGGTGTTAGTTATGAGGCATTTGATATACCAACCGTCATGGCGTCCTGGTGTTAGTTATGAGGCATTTGATATACCAACCGTCATAGCGTCCTGGTGTTAGTTATGAGGCATTAGATATACCAACCGTCATGGCGTCCTGGTGTTGGTTATGAGGCATTTGATATACCAACCGTCATGGCGTCCTGGTGTTAGTTATGAGGCATTTGGTATACCAACCGTCATGGCGTCCTGGTGTTGGTTATGAGGCATTTGATATACCAACCGTCATGACGTCCTGGTGTTAGTTATGAGGCATTTGATATACCAACCGTCATGGCGTCCTGGTGTTGGTTATGAGGCATTTGATATACCAACCGTCATGACGTCCTGGTGTTAGTTATGAGGCATTTGATATACCAACCGTCATGACGTCCTGGTGTTAGTTATGAGGCATTTGATATACCAACCGTCATGACGTCCTGGTGTTAGTTATGAGGCATTTGATATACCAACCGTCATGACGTCCTGGTGTTAGTTATGAGGCATTTGATATACCAACCGTCATGACGTCCTGGTGTTAGTTATGAGGCATTTGATATACCAACCGTCATGGCGTCCTGGTGTTAGTTATGAGGCATTTGATATACCAACCGTCATGGCGTCCTGGTGTTGGTTATGAGGCATTTGATATACCAACCGTCATGGCGTCCTGGTGTTGGTTATGAGGCATTTGATATACCAACCGTCATGGCGTCCTGGTGTTAGTTATGAGGCATTTGATATACCAAACGTCATGGCGTCCTGGTGTTAGTTATGAGGCATTTGATATACCAACCGTCATGACGTCCTTGTGTTAGTTATGAGGCATTTGATATACCAACCGTCATGGCGTCCTGGTGTTGGTTATGAGGCATTTGATATACCAACCGTCATGGCGTCCTGGTGTTGGTTATGAGGCATTTGATATACCAACCGTCATGGCGTCCTGGTGTTAGTTATGAGGCATTTGGTATACCAACCGTCATGGCGTCCTGGTGTTGGTTATGAGGCATTTGATATACCAACCGTCATGGCGTCCTGGTGTTAGTTATGAGGCATTTGATATACCAACCGTCATGGCGTCCTGGTGTTGGTTATGAGGCATTTGATATACCAACCGTCATGACGTCCTGGTGTTAGTTATGAGGCATTTGATATACCAACCGTCATGACGTCCTGGTGTTAGTTATGAGGCATTTGATATACCAACCGTCATGACGTCCTGGTGTTAGTTATGAGGCATTTGATATACCAACCGTCATGACGTCCTGGTGTTAGTTATGAGGCATTTGATATACCAACCGTCATGACGTCCTGGTGTTAGTTATGAGGCATTTGATATACCAACCGTCATGGCGTCCTGGTGTTAGTTATGAGGCATTTGATATACCAACCGTCATGGCGTCCTGGTGTTGGTTATGAGGCATTTGATATACCAACCGTCATGGCGTCCTGGTGTTGGTTATGAGGCATTTGATATACCAACCGTCATGACGTCCTGGTGTTAGTTATGAGGCATTTGATATACCAACCGTCATGACGTCCTGGTGTTAGTTATGAGGCATTTGATATACCAACCGTCATGGCGTCCTGGTGTTGGTTATGAGGCATTTGATATACCAACCGTCATGGCGTCCTGGTGTTAGTTATGAGGCATTTGATATACCAACCGTCATGGCGTCCTGGTGTTAGTTATGAGGCATTTGATATACCAACCGTCATGACGTCCTGGTGTTAGTTATGAGGCATTTCATATACCAACCGTCATGGCGTCCTGGTGTTAGTTATGAGGCATTTGATATACCAACCGTCATGACGTCCTGGTGTTAGTTATGAGGCATTTGATATACCAACCGTCATGACGTCCTGGTGTTAGTTATGAGGCATTTGATATACCAACCGTCATGACGTCCTGGTGTTAGTTATGAGGCATTTCATATACCAACCGTCATGGCGTCCTGGTGTTAGTTATGAGGCATTTGATATACCAACCATCATGGCGTCCTGGTGTTGGTTATGAGGCATTTGATATACCAACCGTCATGGCGTCCTGGTGTTAGTTATGAGGCATTTGATATACCAACCGTCATGGCGTCCTGGTGTTAGTTATGAGGCATTTGATATACCAACCGTCATGACGTCCTGGTGTTAGTTATGAGGCATTTCATATACCAACCGTCATGGCGTCCTGGTGTTAGTTATGAGGCATTTGATATACCAACCGTCATGACGTCCTGGTGTTAGTTATGAGGCATTTGATATACCAACCGTCATGACGTCCTGGTGTTAGTTATGAGGCATTTGATATACCAACCGTCATGACGTCCTGGTGTTAGTTATGAGGCATTTCATATACCAACCGTCATGGCGTCCTGGTGTTAGTTATGAGGCATTTGATATACCAACCGTCATGACGTCCTGGTGTTAGTTATGAGGCATTCGATATACCAACCGTCATGACGTCCTGGTGTTAGTTATGAGGCATTTCATATACCAACCGTCATGACGTCCTGGTGTTAGTTATGAGGCATTTGATATACCAACCGTCATGACGTCCTGGTGTTAGTTATGAGGCATTTGATATACCAACCGTCATGACGTCCTGGTGTTAGTTATGAGGCATTTCATATACCAACCGTCATGGCGTCCTGGTGTTAGTTATGAGGCATTTGATATACCAACCGTCATGACGTCCTGGTGTTAGTTATGAGGCATTTGATATACCAACCGTCATGACGTCCTGGTGTTAGTTATGAGGCATTTCATATACCAACCGTCATGACGTCCTGGTGTTAGTTATGAGGCATTTGATATACCAACCGTCATGACGTCCTGGTGTTAGTTATGAGGCATTTGATATACCAACCGTCATGACGTCCTGGTGTTAGTTATGAGGCATTTGATATACCAACCGTCATGACGTCCTGGTGTTAGTTATGAGGCATTTGATATACCAACCGTCATGACGTCCTGGTGTTAGTTATGAGGCATTTGATATACCAACCGTCATGACGTCCTGGTGTTAGTTATGAGGCATTTGATATACCAACCGTCATGACGTCCTGGTGTTAGTTATGAGGCATTTCATATACCAACCGTCATGACGTCCTGGTGTTAGTTATGAGGCATTTCATATACCAACCGTCATGACGTCCTGGTGTTAGTTATGAGGCATTTGATATACCAACCGTCATGACGTCCTGGTGTTAGTTATGAGGCATTTGATATACCAACCGTCATGACGTCCTGGTGTTAGTTATGAGGCATTTCATATACCAACCGTCATGACGTCCTGGTGTTAGTTATGAGGCATTTCATATACCAACCGTCATGACGTCCTGGTGTTAGTTATGAGGCATTTGATATACCAACCGTCATGACGTCCTGGTGTTAGTTATGAGGCATTTGATATACCAACCGTCATGACGTCCTGGTGTTAGTTATGAGGCATTTCATATACCAACCGTCATGACGTCCTGGTGTTAGTTATGAGGCATTTGATATACCAACCGTCATGACGTCCTGGTGTTAGTTATGAGGCATTTGATATACCAACCGTCATGGCGTCCTGGTGTTAGTTATGAGGCATTTGATATACCAACCGTCATGACGTCCTGGTGTTAGTTATGAGGCATTTGATATACCAACCGTCATGACGTCCTGGTGTTAGTTATGAGGCATTTGATATACCAACCGTCATGGCGTCCTGGTGTTAGTTATGAGGCATTTGATATACCAACCGTCATGGCGTCCTGGTGTTAGTTATGAGGCATTTGATATACCAACCGTCATGACGTCCTGGTGTTAGTTATGAGGCATTTGATATACCAACCGTCATGACGTCCTGGTGTTGTGAGGCATTTGAAAAAAACATTGTAAAAGATGTTACAAACCTTTCCTTTCGTCGGTAGAGATGCTCAGGAGCAACTGATGATGGAAAAAGCATAGCAAGATGAGACAAGGAGGAGTCTAAATAATAATTTGAATTAAATAAATATCACAGTAAAAAATGGCACGTGCCAATATCAAGAAAAGATGAAAAAAGCAATCTGTTTGGGAAAAAAATGTCGAATGAAAAAAAGACAAATGAAAATTAATTTAAGATGATAAAACAACATTAAATGAAAACGGATCTCCAGGAGAAAATAATGAAAAAATTCGACCGGCGACAGGAAGAAAGTGAAAAAACTAAATGTAACTGAAAATAAATAGAAAACTTAATACGGCTCAGTGTTCAGTCTGATCAAGTTTAGAACTAGGGAGTTTTTGGCATTTTATCATTCGTTAAAATCGGATTATTTTGAGTGTTTCTACCTATGGTAAATATTTGTCTGTACAAAAAACACTCTATATATATATGACGACAAATTTCAACCATAGGTAGAAGAGTTCAGAATAAATTGATTTTCATATATATATTATATCAATATATGGGATATATATATATATATATATATACGACACAATATAAGGTTCGTCTTTTATTTAAAAAATTAAACATTGGCATTTAGTTGAAATTTGATTTGAGTTTGAGGGTAAAAGTTGAAGTTAAGTTCAAGTCTCAAGTTAGATTCAAGTTAGACTTGAATAAAATTTGACACAAACTTTATTTGGGTTGAATTAGGTTACTAGTTAAATGCATGATAGGCCTAAGATAAAAAATAGTTCATTTTGTGCAGGTAGACAATAGTGTTCCAGAGAACTTTTGATAACCATTACGCTTCTACTTATTGATTATAAGCTCATCCATTACCTATATAAATATATATATTTACGCACCTATACATGTATGCATAAAGAGTACATATATATATATATACGCACCTTTACATGTGTGCATAAAGAGTACATATATATATATATATACGCACCTATACATGTATGCATAAAGAGTACATATATATATATATCAATACACATGTATGCGTAAGAGCATGTATGATAAATTATCTATATAGCTCTTGCAATGCTATATTTTGGGGATGGTACACGTACGTGCATTTAAAAGCATTCGATTTAAAACCACAGTGAAAATCTACAAATGTTATATCTCCGCTATGTGTGACTTAAAGTCACTTTGAAAGCATTATTTTCGTACAGTAAGAATTATGCTTTAGGTATAACTAAAGCTATATTATAGTCCCATATCATCACGTGATATATGATATTAATTAAATATATTACTAACATAAAGATAATGACATATAATATGGTACTAATTTAATAGATAATCATGTGGCATATAATATTAATATAAGGACAATCCTATGATATATAATATTAATAATAAAGACAATCAAATGATACATAATATTTTATACCAAGGAGATACGAGGAATGTTTGGCGGTGGTTGCCATGGCGACCAGCCCCACAGCGCTGCTGCCCGCTAAGATGTCCGACTTGGTGCGCTACAGCGAACGAATTTTGAAATTTATCTTTTTCGCTCGAACTTTATTCTTTACGCGTTCACCGAAGATTTATTTAAGAAAGATTTATTTGAAGATTTACCAAAGATTTATTTAACTATAGAACAACCAAAGTTTTATTTAGCATGAAATTAATAATTTCGTAAGAGAAGGAGCCTTTTCTGTTGGGTTTGTTCTGTGTTATTGCATAATTTTATGCTTTCCTCGTTTACCCTAATCTACCCCTACCACTTCTACCTCTTCTACCCTAATCTACCCCTACCTCTTCTACCCTAATCTACCCCTACCTCTTCAACCCTAATTTACACATACCTCTTCTACCCTAATTTATACCTACCTCTTCTACCCTAATCTACCCCTACCTCTTCTACCCTAATTTACACATACCTCTTCTACCCTAATTTACACATACCTCTTCTACCCTAATTTACACATACCTCTTCTACCCTAATTTACACATACCTCTTCTACCCTAATCTACACCTACCTCTTCTACCCTTATCTACACCTACCTCTTCTACCCTTATCTACACCTACCTCTTCTATCCTAATCTATTCTTACCTATTCCATTATATATTTATATATATATATATGTGTGTGTGTGTGTGTGTGCTCGCCGTAGCCATGATACGCAATTCTCTACGTGCACTTTGAACATTTCCAGGTTGGAATAAACTAAAGAAGTATTTTTGCCCATTTCAATATTGAAAATAGGATGTGCGGAGGAAAAAAGGGAGGTGAAAATGAAGTATCTATTCATTTTTTGGATTTTGTTGCAGAAAATGGTTGCAGGAATTCTCAACACTTCGGAAATGATTTAGGAACTTAAAATGAAAGTGTGCCTGCCAAATGCGCGATTGTGCAAAATGAAACGTCTTTTGCGATAGCTTTCGTTTTAGCATGGCTTCATAATTACGAAAGCAAGTCAGCATTTAAAATCAGAAATACAAAATGTACAATCGTTTTGTACAATCACCAGAGGAGCTGCTTACTCCGACAAATGTACCGTGCAGGGCAGGGACCCGAACCCGTGACCTGATCGTCCAAAGTTGAATGCTCTTCTCTAGGAATCTCGTAAAACTGTACTTGTAACGTAACTTCAGGGACGTATCATCACTCGAACATCACTTGAAAATAAAGCAAGATGTTTTGAACTGGAGACGACTTCGAGAAAAACCATTCGGCATTTTCGTCCAAGTTTGATGTGTTGCTGGTGAAGACACGCTGTGTGGTCACCACACAGTCCTTACCTCTTAGTCACATCGACTTGTGTGGCCCTACATGTCTTGACTCCATTGTTAAGTTACGTTTTTTGATACGACAATAGTTTAATTTTGTAGAATATTAAGGAATTTTAAGTCTACGAGCCATGGTGAGTGTTGATCGGAAGAATATTTTTTTTTGTTCTACATGAAAGGTATGTTGATTAGTGAAGGCATATTGGTTGTTTTTAGGGATTATTGATTTCATTGACTAAAGGTTTAAGTGTCTTTGGTGCAGTTAGTCATTTTATTTAAGCTGGAAGTTAAAATTTATTCGTATTGCGATGCATCATTTTATGAGGGTAAACAATTTATTGTACATATGTCGGAACGGATATTTTCTTACATACAAAAATGCGACTAATTGGTAATAACATGTACATATTTAAATATATATATATATATATACAAATATAATATAAAAATGTTTCAAAATTGAAGCGGGAAAAAACGAAGTTTATTCCTTTTGTGATCCCTTTTTTATTTATGAAGAATTCTTATTCCAATTAAATCCAAAGGCAAACACTTTCTGGTTTCTATGTCGTGTCAGACATTTTCTTTTCCATCCTTCAGGCAAAAGTTGTCAAATTCGTAAAAACATGAAGATATCAGGTAAAAAAATATTTGATCAAAAATATTTTAAAATTTTGATGCTTCAAAATGTTTTTTACTTTGATCAAAAATGTTTCAAAATATTTTTCTGTTTGGTTGATAACAGAAGAATTTATTTAAGTATAACGCTTTATTCGGATGACTTGTATTGTATTTCGGAGTATTTTTATTTTTTGTTCAATCATTTTATCTGTGAAGGTTCAAGTTTCTGCGAAAGTATATAAGAAAATATACAATGAAAAACAATATCACTCGGTATATGGACTACAAAAACAAATAAATAATTAATTACAATGGAGAATTACACAATAACTTGTTAAACTGATAATCAAATCAGATATTTTTGACATCAGACATCGTACATAAACTGTAAAAACAAAAAATAAAATAAAAAGAATAATTTTTTTAACAAATCAGACGATTCCCAGCCCCCCGCATCTGGCCCTCGCCTCCGTAACAGAAAATCACACAGAGGAGCTGCACAAAATATAAAAAAAACACAGAATTTATACTTTGACTGCGGCAGGCAAAGCTGAAGTTCAACATTCAACTCCAACACAAAGTCAACTGTAGCGCGCAATGTTGAAAATAGCAAACATGAACTGGATCGTGCCTTCATTTAGCTTTGATTGAGTATTTATGGAAATTGTGTTTGTGACTACTGGTCGGTCTGCAGCGTTGTGAAAATCCCGCCGTGTACCACCGGTGGGTCACGTCGAGGTTGTATCGTGCCTTCATTTAGCTTTGATTGAGTATTTATGGAAATTGTGTTTGTGACTACTGGTCGGTGTGCAGCGTTGTGAAAATCCCGCCGTGTACCACCGGTGGGTCACGTCGAGGTTGTATCGTGCCTTCATTTAGCTTTGATTGAGTATATATGGAAATTGTGTTTGTGACTACTGGTCGGTCTGCAGCGTTGTGAAAATCCCGCCGTGTACCACCGGTGGGTCACGTCGAGGTTGTATCGTGCCTTCATTTAGCTTTGATTGAGTATTTATGGAAATTGTGTTTGTGACTACTGGTCGGTCTGCAGCGTTGTGAAAATCCCACCGTGTACCACCGGTGGTACACGTCGCGTTAAAAGCGTTAAATAACGGAAATAATGGTTCCCTGTAGCGGTATCACATACAAGCGATTTGTACAGTAAAAAAACTCATTTATTTTAATAATAATATTTTTGTTGCTTGACTAGTCTAGAATTTGCGTAATTTTAGGTGGGTTATTAGTGCAGGTAATCATCAGTTAATGTGTAATTAATTGAGGTAATAACTAATTAGAGGTGCTTAGTGAAGCTAAATGACCAATTATTTACCCCTCAGGGGGATCACAGCTATTGTATCTATGGGAATTAGCGCTCCCAGGGGAACTATGTGAGGTCCCGAGCTGAGGGTTAGGTAGGCCTTCTTTTTTTGTAATAAAATGTTTTTATTTTGTAACGGACCATCTATTTCGGTTGACTGCTGTCCTGTTTTTCAGAACCTATTGCTTTCTTCTTCTACTTTTGTCTTGTTTCATGAACTTCTTTCTTAGCTTCCTGTTTCTGTGCACCTTGTGCGTAGATTCGGCGTTCCCTTAACTCCATACCAAATGGTGCCTTCCTCCTTCCTCTCTTTGAACACTTTTGTCGTGGTAAAAAGAGGCTAAAACTTCTTATAATCGATCAAACAAACATCGACAAGTAATAAAACACAGCAGAAGGTAATAAGACCTCCTAATCACCCCCCAGAAGGTAATAAGACTCCGTAATTAGCCCTAAAGCAGGTGATTATGACCCCCATTATCTCAGGGTCTTCTTTCATTACTGTGCAAGCTGAAGCAGATCCTCTCATGACCCTTCATGACCCCCCAGCAGACAGTAACACCCCCATGATCCCCAGGAGGTAACATGACCATCATTACCCCCTCATCACCCCCAGGGTCTGCTGTCATTACTGCGCAAGCTGAAGCAGGCCCTCTCGTAACCCCCCATGAGGTAAAAACACCCCCATGACCCCCAGGAGGTAACAAGACCCTCATTACCCCTCCATTACCCCCAGTCTCTACAGTAGGAGGTAATAAGCGCCATTAATCACCTTCATCACCCACAGGCTCTACAGTAGGAGGTAATAAGCGCCATTAATCACCTTCATCACCGCCAGGGTCTACTCTCATTACTGCGCAAGCTGAAGCAGACCCCAGACCGGGAGTTGCGGCTGTTGCTGCTGGGTCTGGACAACGCTGGCAAGACCACCCTGCTCAAGACCCTCGCTGCTGAGGATATTACCCATATTACCCCCACCCAGGTCTGGTCACTATTACCTAGCTCGTTTGGTGTCTTGGATTACCAATATTCCCCTCTGTATTACCCCAACATAGGTCAGATCTCTATTACCTAGCTTGTTTGATGTCTTATATTACCCATATTACCCCCACCCAGGCCTGGTCACTATTACCTAGCTCGTTTGGTGTCTTGGATTACCAATATTCCCCTCTGTATTACCCCAACATAGGTCAGATCTCTATTACCTAGCTTGTTTGATGTCTTATATTACCCATATTACCCCCACCCAGGTCTGGTCACTATTACCTAGCTCGTTTGGTGTCTTGGATTACCAATATTCCCCTCTGTATTACCCCAACATACGTCAGATCTCTATTACCTAGCTTGTTTGATGTCTTATATTACCCATATTACCCCTCTACATCACCATCGCTACTGAGGATATTACCCATATAATCCCCACGCAAGTCAGATGCCTATAACCTACCTCGACTTTCCTATTACCCCCCAATGTTACCCCCACACAGGTCTGGTTACCATTACCTAGCTCGTTTTATGTCTTATATCACCCATATTACCTCGCCTATTCAGACCCTCCAACCCCTTAGTCGGGGAACCCTATCCTAACCCTCATTTTAGAACCCATCCAAACCTATTTAACCCCTCAGTTTAACGAGGGGTTAAACCCTACCAGCCGTAAGCCCTTGCAAAGGTTCACCACAGTCGTGTAACCCCAACAGGGGCTTACCTCAGTTATATAACCCGACATGGGCTTACCTCAGTTATATAACCCCACATGGGCTTACCTCAATTATATAACCCCAACATGGGCTTACCTCAGTTATATAACCCCAACATGGGCTTACCTCAGTTATATAACCCAACATGGGCTTACCTCAGTTATATAACCCCACATGGGCTTACCTCAGTTATATAACCCAACATGGGCTTACCTCAGTTATATAACCCCAACAGAGGCTTACCTCAGTTACATTGCCCCACATGGGCTTACATCAGTTATATAACCCCACATGGGCTTACCTCAGTTATATAACCCCCACATGGGTGTCGCGAAAACAATGCTCTCTGAGCACGTAACGCAGAGGGACTTTCAACCCTCACACATAATGAATATAGTACACCTTTGTGCTTGCATGGTACCCACATAATAGGCATGGAAAATAAAAAAACATTGAAAGATTAAAACACATTCTGTTTAAGATGCACACGTGGAAAATTGGCACAAGTAAACATATTTTTATCGCAACACTCATTTTCGCACCAGAGCCCTCAGGCAAGATGTTAATGATCTGCGACATGATAGTTTTATCCGGCATAATGATGTTACATAGACAAACGGAGAAAAATTCGCTGCAGGACATCAATCCTGCTTATCACACGGTATTCATTATGAGGAAGACCTCCTTGTAAATTTGCACTTGATGCCTACATTCATAACACTCTCTGCGCGCCAAACAAAGATCTGCACTGTTCGGCGTGCCTCTTTTTCCCTTCATTCTCCACTATTACAACTGGAGTAAATACCCTGTCGTTGGCCTGTCGAGGCTCGAACACAGCCTCCAGGCTTCGTCATTAGCGTTGAATACCAGGCTGGCTGCCCGCTGCAAGGTTGCGAACGCTCAGCCGGTTGTGTCGCTACAGGCCCTCGGATGTTAGGCGTTCACAGCCCACGTCTCCGCGGTCTCAGCTGCCGCGCAGGCCAGCTATCCCAAACCCGCCTGTGAATGATTATCATTTTAAGTGACAAGCTCTATTTGAATCTTCATTCCCTGCAACATACCTACTTCACATGGCATTGATTGAATTACTTCTTTACTCCCCTTTAATTCTCAAAATCAAACATAATTTATTTCCCTTTGAAATCAATCCGGATGAGTATTTTACCCCCCGCTTCACAAAACAGATCACAAAGCACTTTGTTACATAACAAAAAAACATCAAGCCTGCAATTCAACAATAATTAGCATCACTGCGTCCAGAAGTTAGACGTACTACGTTTCGATGACTCCACATGAATTATCAATAAATTAAACCACGTATTCTCACCTCCCCTCTGGCCGTCAGGAAGCCTACATCCTTGCCACTGCACCGGTCAAATAGGCCGGCTACCCGCCTTGCTATCCTTAAATACCCCCGCCGCACAAAGGACGCTCACTGTAGATGGTGCGGGCTACCCGCTCAAATTGTTAGTGACGTGGCATCTCGCGATTGGTGCCTCTAACGCGTCACCTCTGACGTGTCCCCTGCGTCACAAAAATTGGTATTGCCACGCGCATTTCCCTCTAACATATTCTGCTCAGGTTCATATTTTCCACAGTTCCCTTTCTCGTTGGTAATTACTTCCAATGCGTTGTTTTCCTATGCTACACAATCAAGTTGCCCTTGTGTAATACTATGTGTAATTTTCCGAGCTAGCTTCTTACACAGCCGCTACCTCCTACGTACTCCTCCCATCTGCTGATGTGGTGCACCCCTTCTCCCCTCACGATTCGCGCACTGCTGCAGAGCCGGTTGTCTGCTGCGTGGCGTCGGTTTTCACATTTATTTCTATGCCTAATATGATTTATTTCATAACATGGGCTTACCTCAGTTATATAACCCCAACAGAGGCTTACCTCAGTTACACAGCCCCACATGGGCTTACATCAGTTATATAACCCCACATGGGCTTACCTCAGTTATATAACCCCCACATGGGCTTACCTCAGTTATATAACCCCAACAGAGGCTTACCTCAGTTACATAGCCCCACATGGGCTTACCTCAGATATATACCCCCCACATGGGCTTACCTCAGTTATATAACCCAAACAGAGGCTTACCTCAGTTATATAACCTCAACAGAGGCTTACCTCAGTTACATAGCCCCACATGGGCTTACCTCAGTTATATAACCCCCACATGGGCTTACCTCAGTTATATAACCCAAACAGAGGCTTACCTCAGTTACATAGCCCCACATGGGCTTACCTCAGTTATATAACCCCAACAGGGGCTTACCTCAGTTATATAGCCCCACATGGGCTTACTTCAGTTATATAACCCCACATGGGCTTACCTCAGTAATATAACCCCAACAGGGGCTTACCTCAGTTATACAACCCCCACAGGGGCTTACCTCAGTTCTAAAACCCCACATGGGCTTACCTCAGTCGTATAACCCCTCACATCAGCCGCATAACCCTCACCTCAGTCGCATAACCTTCACCTCAGTCGTACAACCCCCCACAGGGGTTCACTTATCTTATAACCCCTCACCTCAGCCGTATAACCCCCCACAGGGGTTCACCTCAGTCGCATAACTTCCTCACCTCAGTCGTACAACCCCCCACAGGGCTCACCTCAGTCGCATAACTTCCTCACCTCAGCCGTATTACCCCCCCACAGTGGCTCACCTCAGTCGTATAACCCCTCACCTCAGTCGTACAACCCCCCACAGGGGTTCACCTCAGTCGTATAACCCCTCACCTCAGTCGTTTAACCCCCACAGGGGTTCAACATCAAGAGCGTGTCCTGCGAGGGGTTCAAGCTGCACGTGTGGGACATAGGGGGCCAGCGCAAGATCCGGCCGTACTGGCGCAACTACTTCGACAACACAGACGTCCTCCTCTACGTCATCGACAGCGCTGACCGCAAGCGAATGGAAGAGACCGGGTTCGAACTCGCTGAGATACTCAGCGAGGAGAAGCTCGCTGGCGTGCCTGTTCTCAGTGAGTGGTGGGGGGTTCAGGTACTGGGATGGTATCCAGAGTACCTGCTGTGCGTGCTTGGTGAGTACTAGGTGTTCAGGTATCCAGGGTTGGTATCCAGGGTACCAGTTGTGCTCAGAGAGAGTAGTGTCAAGTCCGTTAGTGAAGACACGCGTAGATAGAGCGTTGCTCGCTGATAATGTAGTTTAGAAATAGCATCGCGTCCGATAATTTGGGCCAAGACTATCGTACGTAATGGATTGGGCGGTACGATAACTTCTATTGTGTTGTGTAATGATAACTTCCATCGTGTTGTGTTTTAATATTGCATTACACCTTGGATGTCCAATCTCTTCCACTCCTAACTAACTCCAGGAAGTCTACCACAAGTTAGCCGATACCCTTTTCAGCGACCTGGCTCGCGTGGGTAATTCCTCTCTTATCCATGTGAGAAGAAACAGAGTTCTACCTAGGCTCGAACTCGCGACATTCTATTAAGAAGACGAGCACCTTAACCACTAGGCCATGGGGACCCCGAAATCAGATGATAAATACGACATGAATTTTTACGAGTGATAGATTTGGCAAGAAGGAATGTAGTTGATTGTATTTTATGTATCCTGTCTGATGAACAAACAGGATTGTAATTAGTTTGTTTGTGTTCGCAGTTCTGGCCAATAAACAGGACCTTTTCAACGCAGCCCCAGCTGCTGAGATTGCGGACAGCCTCCAATTGCACACCATACGGAACCGGGGCTGGCAGATACAGCCTTGCTCTGCTACCTCGGGGGAAGGCGTCAAGGTAAGCTTAATGAACATTCAGACCTTAATGAGCCATAACGAAAAAAGCGCGCGGGAAGATATGAATTACAGATAGTAGAACTAAAGTTTAATAATATCACCCGAAGATTGATACGGTCGGCACATAAATAAATAATAGTATGCTGAAAAATAAACGGTGTCGGCCATGAACGACAATGCTCGTCCAGGTGAGACGTGTGTTGGAGACGGTCCGAAGAATTGAGCCGCTGTCGTCTCCAGGCGCAAACCCCGCGCCTTCCGTTAGTGCACCTAGGTGAAAGAATTAGCAAAATTTAAAGAAAAGGAGTGAATACGAGTGAAAATATTACATAAAATATATAAGTGAAAATATTCATCTTAACAAGTTGACTGCGATGGGTTAAACTGAAGATCAGGATTCAACTCAAATTTAAATTTTATAGTTGTCAAAAATATGATATGTACCAAAAATTAAGGGTCCAATAAATACAGTTAATTTGAAAATATCGTTAAAACTGTTGCAACCCCATCAAAACCACCCATCTCGACGGGTCTCTCCGCAGCAGGAAAAACTTAAGCTTCCCACCGCGGTAAACGTGTCAAATTTGAACTTAATTGTGGTAAGAAATTTGGCTTAAGTAGCAAACATTAACTGGATCATGTCTTCATTTGAACTTTTATGTATAGCTTTGATTAAATGTCTATGAAAATGGAGTTTTCCACTGCTGGTCGGTCAGTTGTATTATGATAATTTACTCCGTGGCCACCAGTGGAGCACGTTACGGTCAAAGTGTTCTAATCCATTGGTACCTTTTGGTTGAGTGGTTAGAGAGTTCAGAAGTGACTGGGAGACGTGGGTTCGAGTACTGCGTGAGGCAAGTTTTTTAGGTACCTAGCGCATGCAGGTGAGTGGGCTTCAAAAAAAGAAAAAAAAAAAAGAAAAACAGTATATTTCCAATATAGATGGTACAAAAGTACCATCATTGGTTTTTAAAATCTCTTAAAATTAATACATTTAGATGATACACACACACGAGTATTGTAAAACTCGTGTCACTAGTCGAAAAGAAAGATTGAGGGCAATGTACTCCTAATCTTGCTTAATCTACATTTGATAATACATGTAATGATAATTATAAGAGACAACACAATTTCATGGACGATGCATTTTCATTGTGAGGTGAAAACATTTTTGACAGTTTACATGTACATGACATAAAACTTCGCAATTCTTGAAGCCAGGAAATAATACATGAATCGCTTGTTTCGGCCAATGTTCAAAAGTGTCATTGTGAGGAAGCATGAAAAAAATATATGTATATATAAATATACATCCGTATACATATACACACACATATATATTCATACATATACATACATGTACATATACACACATACATATACATGTATACACGTACACATAAGCATGAGGACCAAGAAGATAATAAGTTTTGTATTTCTAATCCAACAATTTTAACATAGCGGTCATTAGTTGATAAGCATTTTATTTAAACAAAAAGTGGATGATCGCACAACAAATGTATAGTTTTTACATGAATGCTTTACAATAATAAAGACAAGACGAGTAAGGTAATGTTACAAGTTGAGAGTAAACAGAAAAAAGACCATTATCTTCAGTAAAATGCTAGTTGTCAGTCTAGTACACACATGTGTGCACATATACACGCAAATATACACATATACACATGCACGCACATAATTACACCAAACTCGTAAGGATACACAAATGCATTTCTATTCATCGAAGCAATACATACGCATTCTATTTAGTGTCATACGCACAGCGTGCACACGTACAGATTTATACAAGTAAGCATGTGCGCGAATATCAGTGTAAAACCAGTCAGTATAAACCAGAAATTCCAATCGAGGGAAACGGAGAAAATATCTTTTATTATGGCATGAATTTTATAAAATTTCGTACTACAAATAGTGGCACCAAACAGTCTACCTAAGTCTGAAACATGAAAACGATTTTGGGATGTGAATAAGAAAGAAAACATTAATGTCCTATAAAGGTTTCATATTAGAAAAGAAAATCGCATTATCTTTGAAATATGGCGCAAATTGTCGGCAATTGATAAACAGACATAGGAATCACATTATTATAAGCATATAACTATAAGCATAATACTGCAGTATAAGTGGGTGATCACGCAACGAATTTATTGCTTTTTATACATGGTTGCTTTACAATTTCAAATTAGAGAGTAAATCACAATATCTTTGTAGTATGGTGCAGAATGTCTGCAATTGATAAACACACACACACACATAGGTACCATGACGGTCTAGTTTGATGCTTGCACAGAAATGGAGAGGAATGACATAAAATGCAACCTTCGATTGGTTTATCTACTCTAGTGCACACAGGTGTACGTGCACATGTGCACACCCATATGCCCACATACACCTATATACGTACACACATATTCAAGTAAGCATGTTTGCAGACGGCAGCGTATAGGCGATCAAATCACACTACCTACGCTTACTCTAAAACTGTTTTGTGATATCTTGTATTATAAAACAATAAGCGAGGGAGATTTTTGAGCAATGGAGATACCAGGCAAATGAGATTCGACAGGACTTATTTTGTGTGTTCTGTAACTAAGAATTATTCTTGAGACGCTAGATGACGAGTTATTTTGGCTTTAAATTCTCTCGGTCTTTGAGGGACTTTAATACTCAGGGGAAGTTTGTTCCACAGTAAAGCGCCTGATATGGACAGAGCCTTCTGCCCTAAGCGAGATGAACGATAGTTGACTAAGACATTATTGTTTCTATTCGGTTTTTGATTGGTTGCAGTGGGTGGATGGAAACACACTATCTCAGCATTGCTCTGAGGAAGATATAACGAGGAGAATACGTATTGGGCCTTCTGCAAGAGGAGCCTTTCTTGGATAGGAATCCAGCCGAGTTTATTGAGGAGAGGGGTTACGTGGTCACTTCTTTTGAAATTACCGTTGCATACCACCTTCGCTGCAAAATTCATGCACTTTTGTAAGTCCCTTTGAAGGTATTTAGGTAAGTCTCCCCATACTAGGCTGCAGTAGTCAATGCGTGATAACACAAGGGATTGAATTGCTAATAATCTCAAGGGACAGTATTGTTCATAAAACAAGGAATTTATTTTGTACAGGTGGCATATTCGTGGAAACATTACAGCAGCAAAAAGTAGGTTGGTACCTAGTAATTGAGTGGCTAGAGTGATCTGCAGTGACTGGAAGCAGCGGGTTCGAGTCCTGCGTGAAGCGAAAGCTTGTAAGGTGTTTGATGCATGATGTCGATGTGTGTGTTCCAAGCGTCATTAACGTACACAAAACAAGTAGTATACTTAGTGCGGATGGTACATATATTCGTGAAGTCATTACTTACTGTAAATCTATTACAACGGACAGAATAGTAGAACTAACATATCGTGGGCTGCAATAAGTTTAGTAACTTCTAGAGGGTCTTACGGTAACCTTATTCTAATATAAATACATTCATGCGTACGTATCGGTCACTATAATATAACTGTTATATGAGAGAGATTACATGGGGTGTATGCATGCCATAACCCATGTTTTTTATCTATTGAAAGTTGTGAATAGTTTTGAAAATTGTCCTTGAATTTTATAACAATGCATTTTTAAACTGAGTTTGAGTATTGATCAGCAATTCTTTACCCCGAACATTAATACCCTTTAAAATCTATCATATGAAAAGAACATGTGATTTCAACAACTAAAACTCTAAAAATAAAAGTATGAAAATGTTTGCTTTTACGCAAATACTTAAATTCTGTAGCATGTTTTAACCAAAACAATCTTTTTTTCGACAGGACGGCCTCGACTGGGTTTGCAAGAACATCAAGCAGAAATAAGTCATTCAATGGTCTTCTGAAAAGAAATTAAGTGGTTGGAAGCACAAAACAAAACCGTAAATACGTTTCTAGTAAGTGATGCCTGATGCGGTGTGTGTGTGTGTGCTCCAGGTGTCATTATTGTTACAAGACAATCACTTTATTTACCCAAGATGGTATATTATGGGAATCATTACATTAGCAGAAAGTAGGCCAAGAAAGACATTTTGATATCAGCATTAGGTCACCGAGGCCGAGTGGTAAGAGAGCGCGCCCTTCGTTGGAAGTTCAGGGGTTCGAATCCTGGCAGTGCCACCCGGTTTTTCTCCCCGTTGGGAAAAGGGAGAACTCGGTCTCAGATTCCTCCACAGGTGTCGGAAATGGGCACCGGGGTGACCTGGGGTAATATTGGAAAGGAAGGATTTATTCATGTAGGGCCGGGATGGGTGAAAATGAAGAGTGATGTTCCAGTGCGATATCTATGACAATAAAAATAATGCAATAATATACGATCGTAAACAATAATGCATTTGACCATACACAATATGCCTTCAAAAGATGCTTTGGTCGTGTTTCCTTTAGGATAAAAACATTACAGAGCTCAACTATGGTATATGTTATGCTTTTTGTAGACAGTCTATTATAATCTATGACAGTATAAAAATCCAGTGGTATAGAACATATATGGTATGTTACCTTATCAACTATCTGACGTCCAAATGGTCGCCATCTTTTTTATGGCTTTTTTAGTTTGAAGAAACATGTCAACATTTAGGAAAACATTCCTTTGAATTTTCTTGCTGATTTGAACGTTAAAAAAAGATGTTCCTATGAATCTCTCCCAATTCATTATGTTTATTTTTTTGTTTTTTTTATTTTTTTTATTTTTTATGATTGCTGGATTTGTAAGATATACTAGCGGAGAATGCAAGTTCCGTGATGGTATATCGGTGAATGAATTATTAAATTTGATAGTGAAAAATGATGATGATAGTGAAAGGAAATCATTAACGATGATAGAAGAAGAGGATGATGACATTAGACGTTTATATTAAATTAAAAATATGTTTGTTTGTCCAGAGAATATGTCACCCGTATTTTATGTCTCTCGTTTTATTTGTTTAATCACTCAAAATTTCTTGGTTCGCGGACCCCAAACTTTGCTGAATTAGTTTGAGAATTTTTTTTATAGGCAAATCAACTCTCAAGAAAACAAAATTCGTGGGTAAATTTTCGACAGATTTACGGATCTACCTTATATGTATAATCATAAAATGGATCTTTATTGAATTTTGTTTTCAGAACTTGATCATTATCTGGATATTTTGGCCGAACGTTGCCATGGTTACGAACTTTATAATTATTAAAAAAAATTGTATTACTGAGAAAATGAGGAGTAATTACATTACACATACTTACGTAATTTAGCAGACTTACATAATAAACATACATAATTACATAAACATACATAAGTACATAAACATACATAATTACATAAACATACATAATTACATTAACATACATAATTACGTAAACATATCTAATTACATAAACATACATAATTACATAAACACATAATTAAATAAACTTACATAATTACTTTATGTATGTGATTACATAAGCTCGCATAATTACATAAACTTACATAATTAAGTACACTTACAAATTACATAAACTTAGATAATTACATAAGCTTACTTACATAATTCAGCACACATAGGATATATACTGCCGGTGTTCTGGGTAACATCAAGCAACTTGTGGACCAATGCTCTCACTGTAGCGATGTGTTGTTAGTGGCTATTTGACTGTTGACATGGGCACTACCATGCCCATGTGTGTATGTACTAACGATCTTTACGTTAATACATTTAAAAAATTAAAAGCATTTTAAAAACATCAAAAAACACATTATAATGAATGTTATAGTGTGGTAATTTGTTTTCGAATCATCTTTATTGGAAGTACAACCGATTTTTTTAGTGGGATATTTTTGTATCATTTTCATTGGAAAAGAAAATAATTTTTCTTTTTCTGACTATTGTCTGGGTGAAATAAAGATTTTTTTGTTTTTATCATTGTCTGCATGAAATAACTATTGTTTTCTTTGTTTTTCTTTTTTTAGTTCTGTTTGGATGGTATATATGTGTTTGACCTACTAGATCAAAGATGAAATATAGAACTGTGGAAAAATATGGTCTGCTGTAGACGTATCTATTTTTCATTTCACACTGGGTACGATAATCAGCATTGCCGGGTACGATAATTAGCATCTCTGACCTACGGTCAAATTATTACCTCCGGCATCACAGTTAACGCATTTGGGATTTCCCTTCATATTAATGTAAGGCTTCATATGTGCTCAGAACTACATATATTATTAGCAATGCTGAACTTCCGTTGAATATTGTGTCCACACTATTCTATTCACTATTCTTTCGGAACACACTAATTAAAATTTATACTTTTAATTCAAACATCTGCTGTTAAAAATAAAAAAATTAAATTTTTTAATTCTTTTTTTTGCATTTGGTCTATTTGAGCCATAGTGAGAAGAATAATCGGCAATTCTGCCTATTTTAATTTTAAAATTCGACGTTACAGTCTGACTGAAAAAACTGAAATTCTTTTTTCCAGCACCTACTACTTTCTTCTTCATCTTTCACTTCTTTTCATAAACTTCTATTTATCTCAACTTACTTTTACTTTGCACCTTGTGCATAGATTCTGCGTTCCCTTAACTCCAACCTAAATAGTGTCTTCCCCTTTCCTCTCTTTGAACATCTTTGTCGCAGTAAAGGGAGGCTAAAACTTCCTTATAATCAATCAACTAATCAAGTATCGGTCCAGAACACCTTAGAAAGTTTGTATTAATTGAACACATCCGCCATTTTCATTTTGGGTTTTGAAAGTTTCTTTTGATTCCTCACAGTAATTACTTACATCCTAATTCCTTTAATTAATTAAGGCTAAACACTCTTAATATTCCGAGCAAATAATTGTCTAAGCAATGCACAACACCTCATTCTTGGATAGATTTATTTTATGTTTAATATAAATGCCGCTTTTACAGTCACAGAATTATCTATACAAATAACCGTTAGCGCTCAGTGACTAGAGCTTACTCTAAGATGTTTGAGTAGATACACTTTGGTACAGGGCTTTGTGTTTGATATGATGCAATAAATGTGTGTAATTTTTGCCGTTTCATTTAACTTTATGTTGAATACATGCTAATGAATTAGTTACTTAGCCAATGTATTGGTTTGTAATACGAATGTATTGGTTGACTTTCCTTAACTTTTAAAGCTTTAAAATGAAGTAGCCTTGTTAAGGAAAAAACAGTGGCTTGATAAAACGACCTGATCATCAAAATTGTCTTGACCAGTACTCTGTTGCAAATTTCCAATTTTTTAAATTGACGATTCCAAAACTTCTAGTATGTGCGTTCAAATTTACCAGCGTAATTATTCCAGCAAGGTAGGATATAATTTTTCTTCATAAATTATACATAAGGGAGAATTGGTAGTACCTCATCTGATATGGGCATCAGGTCACTGTGGCCGAGTGGTTTGAGCGCGCGCCCTGCTGCACTGAAAGAAATTTTTGCCTCTCTAAGTGTCTCATGGCTGTTCAGGTGTCTCAAAGTTATCCAGAACGTCTCAGAAACACATTAGATGTCTCATCTGAAGTGCGACACCTCGATGAGCTTGAAGTGTCTCAAAATGCTGCCTATCTTTTATTGGCGATGATAATGTAATAGCTTAGTCACCCCTCAAATTGACTTTAGTTATTCAAGTGTTCAGTAAATGTAACACGGATCAAATTAAATTATTTATACGCGTATACCTACTGTTCTAGACTTTCTTAACAAACCCTTCAGGGGAAGTGACCGCCATATTCTGTCGCTCTCAGCTGACCGAGAAGTGTAGCTGATGGCATGAGGAGGCCTAACTGCTGGAGGGCGAATGTATATCCCGCTGCAGCTTTTCAGCGGTTACACCTACTATTGATGTCACCAGCAGTAGCTATCGCTTAGTTTAAGAATACGTAAGCGTCTCCAAGATTCTTCATAGCGCTAGAAGCGCCAACCTTGCTTGACAGTGTAATGCTACAGCTTAATATCCATAGAGTTTTGTGTGAGACATCACTTGTAAATGCATCAAACTCAAGCCCAAGTGTCTCATTGATGAGACACTCAGGCACTTTTAGTGAGACACTAGAGCGTCTCTAAATCGAGTCTGGAGACACTGGTATGCATCCTAATCTTGGGTGTCTCATTGATGATGCCTCTGCGTGTCTCGGTTTTGGGACAAACGTCAGATGCACCTGGGTGTTTCAAAATAGGGCCATTATTTCTTTGAGTGTGGGGAAGGGTCACGGGTTCGAATCCCGGCAGTGCCGCCCGGTGATTTCTCCTGGTCGGGAAAAGGGAGAATTCGGCCACAATTGCCCACTCTACCCAGGTGTCGCAAATGGGTACCGGCTTGACCAGGGGTAACCGTCATGACGTCCTGGTGTTGGTTAGGAGGCATTTGATATACCAACCGTCATGGCGTCCTGGTGTTAGTTATGAGGCATTTGATATACCAACCGTCATGGCGTCCTGGTGTTAGTTATGAGGCATTTGATATACCAACCGTCATGGCGTCCTGGTGTTAGTTATGAGGCATTTGATATACCAACCGTCATGGCGTCCTGGTGTTAGTTATGAGGCATTTGATATACCAACCGTCATGGCGTCCTGGTGTTAGTTATGAGCCATTTGATATACCAACCGTCATGGCGTCCTGGTGTTAGTTATGAGGCATTTGATATACCAACCGTCATGGCGTCCTGGTGTTAGTTATGAGGCATTTGATATACCAACCGTCATGGCGTCCTGGTGTTAGTTATAAGGCATTTGATATACCAACCGTCGTGGCGTCCTGGTGTTAGTTATGAGGCATTTGATATACCAACCGTCATGGCGTCCTGGTGTTAGTTATGAGGCATTTGATATACCAACCGTCATGGCGTCCTGGTGTTGGTTAGGAGGCATTTGATATACCAACCGTCATGGCGTCCTGGTGTTAGTTATGAGGCATTTGATATACCAACCGTCATGGCGTCCTGGTGTTAGTTATGAGGCATTTGATATACCAACCGTCATGGCGTCCTGGTGTTAGTTATGAGGCATTTGATATACCAACCGTCATGGCGTCCTGGTGTTAGTTATGAGGCATTTGATATACCAACCGTCATGGCGTCCTGGTGTTGGTTAGGAGGCATTTGATATACCAACCGTCATGGCGTCCTGGTGTTAGTTATGAGGCATTTGATATACCAACCGTCATGACGTCCTGGTGTTAGTTATGAGGCATTTGATATACCAACCGTCATGGCATCCTGGTGTTAGTTATGAGGCATTTGATATACCAACCGTCATGGCATCCTGGTGTTAGTTATGAGGCATTTGATATACCAACCGTCATGGCGTCCTGGTGTTGGTTATGAGGCATTTGATATACCAACCGTCATGGCGTCCTGGTGTTAGTTATGAGGCATTTGATATACCAACCGTCATGGCATCCTGGTGTTAGTTATGAGGCATTTGATATACCAACCGTCATGGCGTCCTGGTGTTGGTTATGAGGCATTTGATATACCAACCGTCATGGCGTCCTGGTGTTAGTTATGAGGCATTTGATATACCAACCGTCATGGCGTCCTGGTGTTAGTTATGAGGCATTTGATATACCAACCGTCATGGCGTCCTGGTGTTGGTTAGGAGGCATTTGATATACCAACCGTCATGGCGTCCTGGTGTTAGTTATGAGGCATTTGATATACCAACCGTCATGGCGTCCTGGTGTTAGTTATGAGGCATTTGATATACCAACCGTCATGGCGTCCTGGTGTTAGTTATGAGGCATTTGATATACCAACCGTCATGGCGTCCTGGTGTTAGTTATGAGGCATTTGATATACCAACCGTCATGGCGTCCTGGTGTTGGTTAGGAGGCATTTGATATACCAACCGTCATGGCGTCCTGGTGTTGGTTATGAGGCATTTGATATACCAACCGTCATGACGTCCTGGTGTTAGTTATGAGGCATTTGATATACCAACCGTCATGGCATCCTGGTGTTAGTTATGAGGCATTTGATATACCAACCGTCATGGCATCCTGGTGTTAGTTATGAGGCATTTGATATACCAACCGTCATGGCGTCCTGGTGTTGGTTATGAGGCATTTGATATACCAACCGTCATGGCGTCCTGGTGTTAGTTATGAGGCATTTGATATACCAACCGTCATGGCATCCTGGTGTTAGTTATGAGGCATTTGATATACCAACCGTCATGGCGTCCTGGTGTTGGTTATGAGGCATTTGATATACCAACCGTCATGGCGTCCTGGTGTTAGTTATGAGGCATTTGATATACCAACCGTCATGGCGTCCTGGTGTTAGTTATGAGGCATTTGATATACCAACCGTCATGACGTCCTGGTGTTAGTTATGAGGCATTTGATATACCAACCGTCATGGCATCCTGGTGTTAGTTATGAGGCATTTGATATACCAACCGTCATGGCATCCTGGTGTTAGTTATGAGGCATTTGATATACCAACCGTCATGACGTCCTGGTGTTAGTTATGAGGCATTTGATATACCAACCGTCATGGCGTCCTGGTGTTAGTTATGAGGCATTTGATATACCAACCGTCATGACGTCCTTGTGTTAGTTATGAGGCATTTGATATACCAACCGTCATGACGTCCTGGTGTTAGTTATGAGGCATTTGATATACCAACCGTCATGGCGTCCTGGTGTTAGTTATGAGGCATTTGATATACCAACCGTCATGGCGTCCTGGTGTTAGTTATGAGGCATTTGATATACCAACCGTCATGGCGTCCTGGTGTTAGTTATGAGGCATTTGATATACCAACCGTCATGGCGTCCTGGTGTTAGTTATGAGGCATTTGATATACCAACCGTCATGACGTCCTGGTGTTAGTTATGAGGCATTTGATATACCAACCGTCATGACGTCCTGGTGTTAGTTATGAGGCATTTGATATACCAACCGTCATGACGTCCTGGTGTTAGTTATGAGGCATTTGATATACCAACCGTCATGGCGTCCTGGTGTTAGTTATGAGGCATTTGATATACCAACCGTCATGGCGTCCTGGTGTTAGTTATGAGGCATTTGATATACCAACCGTCATGGCGTCCTGGTGTTAGTTATGAGGCATTTGATATACCAACCGTCATGGCGTCTTGGTGTTAGTTATGAGGCATTTGATATACCAACCGTCATGGCGTCCTGGTGTTAGTTATGAGGCATTTGATATACCAACCGTCATGGCATCCTGGTGTTAGTTATGAGGCATTTGATATACCAACCGTCATGGCGTCTTGGTGTTAGTTATGAGGCATTTGATATACCAACCGTCATGGCGTCCTGGTGTTAGTTATGAGGCATTTGATATACCAACCGTCATGGCGTCTTGGTGTTAGTTATGAGGCATTTGATATACCAACCGTCATGGCGTCCTGGTGTTAGTTATGAGGCATTTGATATACCAACCGTCATGGCGTCCTGGTGTTAGTTATGAGGCATTTGATATACCAACCGTCATGGCGTCCTGGTGTTAGTTATGAGGCGTTTGATATACCAACCGTCATGGCGTCCTGGTGTTAGTTATGAGGCATTTGATATACCAACCGTCATGGCGTCCTGGTGTTAGTTATGAGGCATTTGATATACCAACCGTCATGGCGTCCTGGTGTTAGTTATGAGGCATTTGATATACCAACCGTCATGGCGTCCTGGTGTTAGTTATGAGGCATTTGATATACCAACCGTCATGGCGTCCTGGTGTTAGTTATGAGGCATTTGATATACCAACCGTCATGGCGTCCTGGTGTTAGTTATGAGGCATTTGATATACCAACCGTCATGGCGTCCTGGTGTTAGTTATGAGGCATTTGATATACCAACCGTCATGGCGTCCTGGTGTTAGTTATGAGGCATTTGATATACCAACCGTCATGGCGTCCTGGTGTTAGTTATGAGGCATTTGATATACCAACCGTCATGGCGTCTTGGTGTTAGTTATGAGGCATTTGATATACCAACCGTCATGGCGTCTTGGTGTTAGTTATGAGGCATTTGATATACCAACCGTCATGGCGTCCTGGTGTTAGTTATGAGGCATTTGATATACCAACCGTCATGGCGTCCTGGTGTTAGTTATGAGGCATTTGATATACCAACCGTCATGGCGTCCTGGTGTTAGTTATGAGGCATTTGATATACCAACCGTCATGGCGTCCTGGTGTTAGTTATGAGGCATTTGATATACCAACCGTCATGGCGTCCTGGTGTTAGTTATGAGGCATTTGATATACCAACCGTCATGGCGTCCTGGTGTTAGTTATGAGGCATTTGATATACCAACCGTCATGGCGTCCTGGTGTTAGTTATGAGGCATTTGATATACCAACCGTCATGGCGTCCTGGTGTTGGTTATGAGGCATTTGATATACCAACCGTCATGGCGTCCTGGTGTTAGTTATGAGGCATTAGATATACCAATCTTCAAGTCGATGTGTTTCAGATATGGGCAAGTTGAAATGTATCATTTCAACATTACCTAACGGATCTAATGTTATCGAACAGTTGCAAGACCATCAACTCATCGGCTCACAGTGTGGTGAAACAGTCACAGGACTATTGTACCAACATCAACATTGATGACTTTAAATATGGTATTAATATTCACTAATACGAATGGATTAGTATGCATTGATGCATCAAACATGTATTGTCCATGCATTAGTATGTAATCATATTATGTACTAGTGTATAGTTACTAATATGCTAGTAACATATGCTAATGAATTAGTTACTTAGCAAATGTATTGGTTAGGAATACTGTATTAGTAGTTACTAATACGAATGTAATAGTTTTTACCAATGCAAACCAGTGTATCAGTCACTTAGAAAATGCATTAGTAATAAGAGTGTATTAGTTAGTAACACGAATGTATTAGTTCCCACCATTACACACCATTAAGCCAGAGATCGGGCAGAATGCAAAAGAGAAACGGAAGCTAAGCAACAATTAGTTAGCGAAATGGAAATTGGACCCTCTATAAAAGCACCAATGAAAATAGTTCACAATTTTTCTTCTATTTATTTACACAACTGAATATCATGGTAGAAAAGCATCTGCATTGGCGAATATTAGGAAATGGACATGTTCAGATGCTCCTAAGTTAGATTTATGGATTCAAAACTAACAATTTTATACGAGGGTACTATTTATAAGTTTTTCTTCGATAACTTTTGTAAATTTCCGTCTAATAACTTTTATGGGTTGAAAATGAATTATTTTCGACAATGGTGCCATTTCAGTTCACCATTATCACTATTCCGGAGCAGCGGACAGAATATACGACAGTAAAGACTTCATTTACTGCAAGTGTGATTTCCCGGCAGGAAATGCAAGGAGGTTTTGAAGCTAGAATAAATTTCAAATGAAGAAAAGAAAGAAAAGAAGTTTTTGTAGCTGTAGTGTGGCGTTGAAGAATTAGCCGCCGCAGCTCCCAAGGAGCGGGATCTGGCTGCTGGCTGCCGACTGGCTGTCGCAGCCTTTCCTGGCTGCCGCGACTGACTGGCGGCGCGTGAGTCGCGGCAGTATTGGAATGGACATGGTGGAGTGTAGTCGCGCGTGTGCTTTCGCTCTTCGGATCTGCGTCGTGTCCCGGTGTGTCTCTTGCGTTGCGTCTGTGAAGCTAGGCGGGTGCCTTGCTTCCGGTGTTCCTCTAGTTCTACGAGGAAGGTCAAGTAGCTGTGGCAGCTGCTTGACGGTTCTGCTGGCGGTGAAGGCACCAAAGCAGAATTTGACGGTAAGCCAACAAGCTATCTAGGCTTTTGGCGGCGGTAGCCTTCTTGTGGGCATCAAGATGGCGGCGGCTGGAACGGCTGCGTCGGCTGAGGTGGCTGACGCAGCTGGAAAGGCTGCGGCAGCCGGAGCTGGCGATGCGGCATCGCCAGCGCCGCCGGCGGGGAGCATGTCGGGTGGTGTGCTTGTGGATGCTAGCCTGCTGGCGAACATCCTGACTCAGGCGCGTGGGCCGATCCTCGACCGGCTGTCTAGGCAGTTGCCTAAGCTGTCGGGCGATGGGTCGGTCGACGCGCTTGAGTGGCTGGAGAGCTTGGAGAGGCTCTGCCAGCTGGAGCGGGTAGCTCCGACCGACATCATCGGGTTCATGCTCGACGGCAACGCCGCCCGAGTGTTTCGCTCGATGACTGTCGGTGATGCGGGACAGTGGCAGGCAGTTAGGGCTGTGCTGGCCTCGCAATTTGCTTTGCCTATGCAGGAAGCGTATAGGCGGTTCACCGACCGTCGGCTTGGGGCCGGGGAGTCGGTGGACGTGTAACTGGATGCTGTGGGGGGCCCAGCAATGGACTCACCCGTGCCAAGCTGGGAGCCGGCCTGGTGACGGGGGCGGGGTCGGTGGGGTCGAAAGGTGCGCCAGCACCGATCGAGATCGTCGACCCTGACTTTGTTGCTAGGTTCGCTGACGGTCGGTGGACCGTCAGTTGGCGGTGGTCCGAGAAGCCGCCCGAGGGGTTGCAGACTCGGGTCGCGGAGTACGGATGTACTCAGGCGCCTCACGTGCGGGAGCGCTATGAGGCGGAGATTCAGAGTTGGATCTCAAAGAGTTGGTTGAGGCGATGGCATGGCCCCATCCCGGGCGTCATTCCGTTGCTGGCCGTCGTGCAACCAACGAAGGACAAAGTCCGTCCAGTCATGGATTATCGTGAGTTGAACGGCTTTGTCGAATGTCATACTGGCGATGACATGGTCGCTGTGTGTGGCGACAAGATTCGGAAGTGGCGGCAGCTGCGGGGCGAGCTTAAGGTCGTCGACCTTAAGTCCGCGTACCTGCAGATCCACGTTTCCGAGGATCTGTGGCGGTACCAGATCGTGAAGTTTAAGGGTGTGCCTTACGCTTTGACGCGATTAGGCTTTGGCCTCTCGTGTGCGCCTCGAATCATGACGGTGATTCTCGGCAAGGTTCTGTCGCTGACCGATCGCGTTCGTCGAGGGACGGACCACTATATCGATGATGTAGTGGTGTGTGAGTCCATTCTCAGCGCGCAGGAGCTCCGGGAGCATTTGGCACGGTACGGACTTGTGTCAAAGGAGCCTGAGTGCCTGGATGGAGGTCGGCTGTTGGGCATTTCTTTGCGGAAAGATGCCAACGGACATCTTCGAATGTCGCGGGGGACTGCTCTCTCCGAGTTTGGCTCGGTGAATGCCGGCCTGACGAAGAGAGGGCTGTTCTCCTTGTGCGGTCGGTTAGTTGGCCATTACCCCGTGGCGGGGTGGCTGCGTCCTTGTTGCAGTTTCTTGAAACGGCTGGGGTGCAGTGGCTCTTGGGACGACCCGGTTGACGGTTCTGTCAGCTCGTTGGCTGCGGAGCTGTTGGCGCGGGCTCGTCGGGACGACCCTGTTGGGGGCGTGTGGGGTGTCGACTCGCATGGTACGGTTACCGTGTGGGCTGATGCCAGCTCCCTCGGAGTTGGTGTGGCCCTTGAGGTCGATGGCCGCATTGTGGAGGATGCGTCTTGGCTCCGAAAAGAGTCAGACCACCTTCATATCAATGTGGCCGAGTTGGAAGCGGTGGCGCGGGGTATCAATTTGGCGATTGCGTGGGGTTTTAAGACCTTCACGGTCGCCAGTGATTCCCGGACAGTCGTCACATGGATGGACAACACTGTCGATGGCCGCAATCGTGTTCGCACGAAGGGCGCGGCGGAGATGCTCGTGAAGCGACGTCTTGGGGTGATCCGTGAGACGATCGCTGAGCATGGTCTGGTCGTGTCTGTTCGCTTCGTCTCGACGATCGAGAACAAGGCCGACCAGCTGACCAGGGTACCTAAGAGGTGGCTTAGTTACCGCGATGGTGGGGAAGCCGGCGCAGAGGTGGCGGCCGTGCTTGCCACTGGAGAGAGTGTCGAGGATGCCATCTGGGCGGCTCATTTGCCGCATCATTTGGGCATTGATCGGACGCTCTACTTGGCGCGTCAGATCCGCAGTGATCTGTCGCGCGAACAGGTGAAGCGGGAGCTGGCTGGATGCGAGGCCTGCCAGCGGATCGACCCTGCGCTGCGGGGGGAAAATCTCGTGGAGCGGGGGGATCTGTCTGTGGAGGAGAGTTGGCGCCGGGTTGCAATTGATGTGACCCACTATGGCACTAAGCTCTACCTGTCATTGGTTGACTGTGGTCCCTCGCGGTTCGCCATCTGGCGACGGCTGCTGAATGAGTCAGCAGCGAGTATTGTCGCTCACTTGCGGAAATCGTAATTGAGCGAGGGCCGTGTGACGAGTTGCTCCTGGACAATTCGACGGCGTTTCGATCAGCGACTGTGGCACAGTTCGCTGATGCGTGGGGGATTTCGCTGCGATTCCGTGCCGCCTACGCCCCGAGCGGCAACGGGATCGTGGAGAGAAATCATCGGACGATCAAGAGGATCGCCGCCAGGGGAGGTATCACTCCTGAGGAGGCTACATTCTGGTATAATGTGACGCCTCGGAAGGACACTGAGGCGGGCTCAGTCCCTTCGAGCGGTATTTTTCGGTATCGCTGGCGAGTGCCGTTTGACGTCAATCTTCGGGTGATTGATGGCTGCGCGAGCAACAGCTTTGCTGTCGGCGATGAGGTGTGGGTGAAGCCCCCGCTGCCTTCATGCACGAAGCAGTGGACGTCAGGTGAGGTTACTAGCGTCGTGTCAAAGTACGTGGTCTGCGTAGACGGCATGCCCAGGCATGTGCGCGACGTCAGGAGACGGCGCATTGGGGGTGACCGGGGCCGTGTCCCCGAGAATCATAGGGGCGCTGATGGCGCTGCGGCGCCCGACGTAGTTATCTTCGGCGGAGGTGGCGGCGGTGGCGCAGCTCCTCTTGCGTTGCCTGAGAGGGTGGTGGTGGACGCATTAAACGCGGCGCCAGTGGCGCCGGCGGCAGACAACGAGTTTAGTGAAGACTCACTTGAGGAAGAGGGCGAGGAGCCTGCCACTGCCGATGGAGAGGCAGAGCAGCCCCAGGGAGAGCCGGCGCAATTAAGGCGGTCATGCCGTGAACGACGGCGTCCCTCGTACCTAAACGAGTACGAGTGCTAAGCACTGGGCGCTGTGAGTTTCGTGAGAAACTGGGGGAGATGTGGCGTTGAAGAATTAGCCGCCGCAGCTCCCAAGGAGCGGGATCTGGCTGCTGGCTGCCGACTGGCTGTCGCAGCCTTTCCTGGCTGCCGCGACTGACTGGCGGCGCGTGAGTCGCGGCAGTATTGGAATGGACATGGTGGAGTGTAGTCGCGCGTGTGCTTTCGCTCTTCGGATCTGCGTCGTGTCCCGGTGTGTCTCTCGCGTTGCGTCTGTGAAGCTAGGCGGGTGCCTTGCTTCCGGTGTTCCTCTAGTTCTACGAGGAAGGTCAAGTAGCTGTGGCAGCTGCTTGACGGTTCTGCTGGCGGTGAAGGCACCAAAGCAGAATTTGACGGTAAGCCAACAGTAAATGTAAAATTAGAAATAAAAATAAATAAAAGAAATAGTTACGGAGCTCTTTCGGATCGCAACGGAGATAATTTTTCAACACGAAAGCAGAACGGTCGGGCTTCACTACAGTAATAGAGGGAGAGTAATATAGAAAGTGTTCCATTGTGAAGTGAGAATTGTTACTTCTTTTATGGAGATTGGTAAGTTATTTGAATTTGTGATGGGTTCCTTTAACTTAATTTTGCGTAAAATGCAAAGAAGCTATAATAGTGAAGGTCCAGTTAAGTGTAAGTAACTTTGGTATATGTGTAGCGTTTGGTAGTATTAGATTTTTCAGTTTTCGGTGCCTAAACATAGTTAATTAGGTTAAAATAACGAAGTTTTCTTCTATGCACTTTCCGTCGCAAATGAGTATTTAATGAGTTATAGCGGTAGGTGAAGTTTTGTCTTTGATGCCGAATGCGCTCGAATAAAGAGCTACTCATTGATTTTCGAATTTTTGTTGCTTGAATCATGGTAATAACATCGAAATAAACAACTTTTCTTCTATACACTTTTCTCGACAAATGAATATTTCACGAGTTAGCGCGGTAGGTTTAGTTTCGTCTTTGATGACGAGCGCGCTGGAAGCGAGACCCCATAGCAGTGTTGCCATACGCCAGTCTCGATGAATTACTTCCCGCTTCAAACACTTAAAGTTGCGGTAACTAATTCACCGCTATAACTCGTAAAATACTTATTTAAGACAGAAAGTGCATAGAAGAAAACTCGTTCATTTTAGTAACTCGTATCTTTAGTTAGGCAGTGCAGCTGATTGGTGCGGAAACGAAAACTTCAAAGGTTAATAACTCAAAAACGAAGCATTTCCGGGAAGAACGTTCTTGTATTACGTTTCAAATTGGGTTCCTCTATACATTCTTGGTGACAAAATTATCATAATCGTTGACAACATTATATTCAATATTGACCAAAAATATAATAAAACATAAAAAGATAAAAAGTTTATTTACAATAAAGTTAAAGCAAGAAGTGTTCACAACATTGGTTTTTAAAGTATTTTAGCATTAATCCTTAATTGTCACAAAAACACATCGGTATCGTAAAGCCAGAAGCAGTTTTTGATTTAATGATTTTGTTTAGCAGTGAAATGTTTCATAGTCTATTTTCTCAATAGATTGCGAATGATTCATCAGATTTTTTGTTTGCGTTCTATAAGCTAAACTGTTTATTAGTTAATTTGGTAAATCTGAAGGAGATGACAGTTGTCGATTTTCCACTTTTTGGTGCCTGAACCTAATTAATTGAATCAAAATAAACAAGTTTTCTTCTATTCTTTTTTCGTCTCAAATGAGTATTATACGATTTATAGCGGTAAGTTTAGTTTCGTCGTTGATGACGAATGCGCTCGAATAAACAGCTACTCATCGGTTTTTGAATTTTTGTTGCTTGAAACATGGTAATAACATCGAAATAAACAACTTTTATTCAATACACTTTTTTCGTCAAATGAGTATTTAACGAGGTATAGCGGGAGGTTTGGTTTCGTCTTTCAAGACAGAGCGCTGGAAGCGAGACGCCATTGCAGTATTGCCATACAACTCGATCAAAGAATTTCTTTCCGCTTCAAAGACTGGAGTTGCGGTAAGTCATTTACCGCTATAACTAATAAAATACTCACTTGAGACGAAAAGTGCATAGAAGAAAACTTGTTTATTTTGGTGTCATTAACCGTTTTTAGCCATTACAATTTGCAAAATCGACAACTGTCATCTCCTTCAGATTTACCGTTAATTTTAGTCAAGTTTAGTCAAATTGCTCTAATTAAATCATTTATTAGTTAATTTTAGTCAAGTTTAGTCAAATTGCTCTAATTAAATCATTTATTAGTTAATTTTAGTCAAGTTTAGTTAAATTGCTCTAATTAAATCATTTATTAGTTAATTTTAGTTTACATGCTCTAAATAAATTAGTTATTAGTTAATTTTAGTTTACAAGCTCTAAATAAATTAGCTATTAGTTGATTTTAGTTTACATGCTCTAGCTTAATTAGTTATTAGTTAATTTTAGTTTACATGCTCAAATTAAATTAGTTATAAATAAATACTTTTTACCTTTGGTTTACAATCTGTGTGTGATGGCATTACAGTAGTGGTGCACCTCTGTAATGACTGAAATTTGTATGTCTTATGTAGTGAATAGGCAAACACTCGCACATGACTGGTAAGTTAACCCGATCACTGCGGACGTTAACGGTTGTTAACGGTCGTCAACTGTTGTTAACGGTCGTCAACTGTTGTTAACAGTCGTCAACTGTTGTTAACGGTCGTCAACGGTTGTTAACGGTCGTCAACGGTCGTCAACTGTTGTTAACGGTCGTCAACTGTTGTTAACGGTCGTCAACGGTCGTCAACTGTTGTTAACAGTCGTCAACTGTTGTTAACGGTCGTCAACTGTTGTTAACGGTCGTCAACTGTTGTTAACGGTCGTCAACTGTTGTTAACGGTCGTCAACGGTTGTTAACGGTCGTCAACTGTTGTTAACGGTCGTCAACTGTTGTTAACGGTCGTCAACTGTTGTTAACGGTCGTCAACGGTTGTTAACGGTCGTCAACGGTTGTTAACGGTCGTCAACGGTTGTTAACGGTCGTCAACGGTCGTCAACTGTTGTTAACGGTCGTCAACTGTTGTTAACGGTCGTCAACTGTTGTTAACGGTCGTCAACTGTTGTTAACGGTCGTCAACGGTTGTTAACGGTCGTCAACTGTTGTTAACGGTCGTCAACGGTCGTCAACTGTCTTCAACGGTCGTCAACTGTTGTTAACGGTCGTCAACTGTTGTTAACGGTCGTCAACTGTTGTTAACAGTCGTCAACTGTTGTTAACGGTCGTCAACGGTTGTTAACGGTCGTCAACTGTCTTCAACGGTCGTCAACTGTTGTTAACGGTCGTCAACTGTTGTTAACGGTCGTCAACTGTTGTTAACAGTCGTCAACTGTTGTTAACGGTCGTCAACTGTTGTTAACAGTCGTCAACTGTTGTTAACGGTCGTCAACGGTTGTTAACGGTCGTCAACGGTCGTCAACTGTTGTTAACGGTCGTCAACTGTTGTTAACGGTCGTCAACTGTTGTTAACGGTCGTCAACTGTTGTTAACGGTCGTCAACGGTTGTTAACGGTCGTCAACTGTTGTTAACGGTCGTCAACGGTCGTCAACTGTCTTCAACGGTCGTCAACTGTTGTTAACGGTCGTCAACTGTTGTTAACGGTCGTCAACGGTCGTCAACTGTTGTTAACGGTCGTCAACTGTTGTTAACGGTCGTCAACGGTCGTCAACTGTCTTCAACGGTCGTCAACTGTTGTTAACGGTCGTCAACTGTTGTTAACGGTCGTCAACGGTCGTCAACTGTTGTTAACGGTCGTCAACTGTTGTTAACGGTCGTCAACGGTCGTCAACTGTTGTTAACGGTCGTCAACGGTCGTCAACTGTCTTCAACGGTCGTCAACTGTTGTTAACGGTCGTCAACTGTTGTTAACGGTCGTCAACGGTCGTCAACTGTTGTTAACGGTCGTCAACTGTTGTTAACGGTCGTCAACGGTCGTCAACTGTTGTTAACGGTCGTCAACTGTTGTTAACGGTCGTCAACTGTTGTTAACGGTCGTCAACGGCCGTCAACGGTCGTCAACTGTTGTTAACGGTCGTTAACGACCGTTAACGGTCGGTTAGGTGAGGTTGCAAGTAGCAGAATTGGAAAATCGACTTCACTGCTCGAATGCATTTCTATCCTTCCTAAAAAACATGAAGATACAATAGCACGAGACCATTCCATCTCTTATGACGACAGTTACTTTTTTAAAATGTCGCGAAACATTAAATGTCGCTCATTTATACCGGTACTGAACTAGAAATTTACCAAGTGGAGCACAAATATCTCACTACGTAGGGGTCATACCTGCCCTTTCCTCTTCATTATATCTAATTTTCCCTTCTATGTCAGACTACACGTCAACCGCCGTGTGACCCACCGGTGGTACACGAAGGGAATTTTCATAAATGGAATAGATTGATTTCTGGGAAATTTCATTTTTAGGATAAAAAGGAAAACCAACGTGGCTAAGAATATCATGATGAATAAACAAACGTTTCGGATTATAAAAAAATCCATCTTCGGTGTTCTGTAATTCAATAAATCGAAGCATTAAAAGATTGCAACTATAAATCTTTTGAATAAATCGGATGTTAGATAATGAGATTGAAGAAACATGATAAAACAAAAAATATACATATGATAGTTTTCATAATGCAGCAGACCGACCAGTAGTCACAAACTCAATTTTCATAAATACTTATCTTATTCCCCGCGTGTTGTGCCACATGTGTACCAATAGGTACATTGCTCATTCACGTACCTGTATAAATGAATATCATGCTTTGCGATCTTTTCACAGAGTAACTGTCATCATACAAAGTGAAATGGTGTCGTGCAATGGCATTCTCACATTTTTTAGGGAGTTAAAAATGTATTCGAGCAGTAAAGTCGATTTTCCAATCCTGCTCCTTACAACCCAACCTAACAGAACCCAACCCAACATTGCTGGAAACGACAGAATGGGGTGCTGGCAGTGCTGGAAACGGGCGAATAGGGTGCTGGCAGTACTGGAAACGGACGAATGGGGTGCTGGCAGTGATGGAAACAGGCGAATGGGGTGCTGGCAGTACTGGAAACGGACGAATGGGGTGCTGGCAGTGCTGGAAACGAACGAATGGGGTGCTGGCATTGTTGGAAACGAACGAATGGGATGCTGGCATTGCTGGAAACGAACGAATGGGGTGCTGGCATTGCTGGAAACGGCAGAGTGGGGTGCTGGCATTGCTGGAAACGGACGAATGGGATGCTGGCAGTGGTGGAAATGGGCAAATGTGGTGCTGGCAGTGCTGGAAACGGCAGAATGGGGTGCTGGTAGTGCTGGAAACGGCAGAATGGGGTACTGGCAGTGCTGGAAACGGCAGAATAGGGTGCTGGCAGTGCTGGAAATGGCAGAATGGGGTGCTGACAGTGCTGGAAACGGCAGAATGGGGTGCTGGCAGTGCTGGAGACGGCAGAATGGGGTGCTGGCAGTGCTGGAAACGAACGAATGGGGTGCTGGCATTGCTGGAGATGGCAGAATGGGGTGCTGGCAGTGCTAGAAACGAACGAATGGGGTGCTGGCATTGCTGGAGACGGCAGAATGGGGTGCTGGCATTGATGGAGACGGCAGAATGGGGTGCTGGTATTGCTGGAGACGGCAGAATGGGCTGCTGGCAGTGCTAGAAACGAACGAATGGGGTGCTGGCATTGCTGGAGACGGCAGAATGGGGTGCTAACATTGCAGGAAACGAACGAATGGGGTGCTGGCAGTGCTGGAAACGAACGAATGGGGTGCTGGCATTGCTGGAGACGGCAGAATGGGGTGCTGGCAGTGCTAGAAACGAACGAATGGGGTGCTGGCATTGCTGGAGACGGCAGAATGGGGTGCTGGCAGTGCTAGAAACGAACGAATGGGGTGCTGGCATTGCTGGAGACGGCAGAATGGGGTGCTAACATTGCAGGAAACGAACGAATGGGGTGCTGGCAGTGCTAGAAACGGCAGAATGGGGTGCTGGCAGTGCTGGAAACGAACGAATGGGGTGCTGACATTGCTGGAAACGAACGAATGGGGTGCTGGCATTGTTGGAAACGAACGAATGGGATGCTGGCACTGCTGGAAACGAACGAATGGGGTGCTGGCAGTGCTGGAAACAGGCGAATGAGGTGCTGGCAGTGCTGGAAACAGGCGAATGAGGTGCTGGCAGTGCTGGAAACAGGCGAATGAGGTGCTGGCAGTGCTGGAAACAGGCGAATGAGAGGCTGGCAGTGATAAATATGTAGAGAAATTTAGAACGATACGCCATCACAGGAAATGAATATAAACACTCGGCTATTAACTATAAGATTCCTGGTAGTGATAATAATGCTTTGTATTATTATTTCTATATAATTATATTATTGTTTATATTATGGGTCAAAAAGGATTTCTTATTGTTGAAATTAAATATTTTTTTGTTTTTTTGAGAAGCAGCTGATGTAGCAGAGCTCAACAGGAGAGTCAAGTCTTTATGTTTAACTTTTAGTTTATTTGAGGAAATAGTCGAAATAGTTTGAGGAAATAGACTTGCATATCGAATTTTTTCCTAAAACAATTTAGAATAAACAATTAAGAAGAATTTAGAATAATTCATATTATATATGCTAAATGTTCTGATTTAGAATAATTCATATTATATATGCTAAATGTTCTGTATATCTACAATATTTTTGATATGTGTAATCATTTTGTACCATATATACATTTATATACATAATGTAATATAAGTAATCATTTTGATATGAGGGAACAAATTCAACTCCTCAATTTACAAAATTCCTTATCTGGAAAATATATAAAAATAAATATTCCATTAAAAATCGTTTGTACAAATTTTCAATTCGACATGTCACTGTGTTAGTAATTTGCTTTCCTTAATTTAAACTGAAGGATTCCAAAGCGTGTCGTTGCTCCATAGGCATAGTTTCCCTCTATACAGTTATAATGTACACAATTAACTGTTTAATTACGATTTGTTTGCTTAATATTATTTATTGATTCAATATGGTCAAATTTTTCATAGTTAAATGTTTAACTCACGATTTGTTTGTTCAATATTATTTAATTACATAATTATTATTTTTTTCAGTTAACTATTCATTTATAGAATTAGCTAGTAAATAATTTGACTATAAAGATATTTAATTCATTTAAATTATTTAATTTACTGTTAATTTAACTAATTAACTATTACTCTGTTTAATGAACTATTAATTTACTGAATTATATATTTATTTTTAATGAATTTGTTATTTACGTAACAACGATTAGTTTTTTAATTACCGAGAAAATTTTTTTAAGCAAGTATCAATTTCTTTCACTAACTATTATCTAATTCAAATAACTATTGTCTAACCGTCAATAGTTGAGTTGGATCGTGGTTTTAATGACGTTTTTAAGTATTTTTATTTCACCTAAGCCTGGCCATCGCGCTACCGCGTCTTGTTCTTCAGTTCATATCTTCTATGTCTCTATTTTTTCATTATTTTGTTATTATTTGTATTTAGGGGAATTGGCACTCAAAGGGGGAAATGTGTGAGGTCCCGAGCTGAGAGTTAGGTCGACCATATTTTTTGTGTAAATATTCTTTTTTTGTTATGTTACGGACCATCTTTTTTCGGTTGACTGCTGTCCTGTTTTTCAGCACCTACTACTTTCTTCTTCTACTTTTGTCTTGTTTCATGAACTTCTTTCTTAGCTTACTGTTTCTGTGCACCTTGTGCGTAGACTTCCGCGTTCACTTTAACTCCATACTAAATAGTGCCTTCTTCCTTCCTCTCTTTGGATAGCCATTGTTGCGGATAGGGAGGCTTAAACTCGCTAATATTCTAATAATCTGAACTTTTTTCTCAACTTACTGTTACTGTGCACCTTGTGCATAGATTCCGCATTCCCTCATTTCCATTCTAAATGGTGCCTTCCTCCTTCCTCTTTTCAATGCGCTTTTTTGGCGGTTAGGGAGGCTTAAACTAACGTATAATATATTTGTCATTATTTTATTTACAAACATACACTGCGGAATTTATTTTCTTTAGTCAGTGAATTCATTGTTTGTGTTCTGGCAAAATGTTGGCTAAGGTTGAAGCATTTTTTTAGTGAGGGGTTGTCTACCTATTTTTTCTTGTAATTGGTTGTTCAAAAAATATCTAGATTTTCTTTTTTTCCTTTATGAACTTCAAAATTATTTAAGGTCCCGACCTGAAGGTCAAAAGTAGAATAGGCTTTTGTTTTGTGGTCACCATGACCGAGTGGTGAGAGCGCACTCTTCACGGGAAGAGTCGCGGGTTCGAATCCCGGCAGTGCCGCCCGGTGTTTCTCCCCGTTGGGAAAAAAGAGAACTCAGCCACAATTGCCCACTCAACCCAGGTGTCGGAAATGGGTACCGGCTTGACTGGGGGAAAGCGTCATGGCGTCCTGGTGTTAGTTATGAGGCATTTGATATACCAACCGTCATGGCGTCCTGGTGTTAGTTATGAGGCATTTGATATACCAACCATCATGGCGTCCTGGTGTTAGTTATGAGGCATTTGATATACCTGCCGTCATGGCGTCCTGGTGTTAGTTATGAGGCATTTGATATACCAACCGTCATGGCGTCCTGGTGTTAGTTATGAGGCATTTGATATACCAACCGTCATGGCGTCCTGGTGTTAGTTATGAGGCATTTGATATACCAACCGTCATGACGTCCTGGTGTTAGTTATGAGGCATTTGATATACCAACCGTCATGGCGTCCTGGTGTTAGTTATGAGGCATTTGATATACCAACCGTCATGGCGTCCTGGTGTTAGTTATGAGGCATTTGATATACCAACCGTCATGGCGTCCTGGTGTTAGTTATGAGGCATTTGATATACCTACCGTCATGGCGTCCTGGTGTTAGTTATGAGGCATTTGATATACCAACCGTCATGGCGAACTGGTGTTGGTTATGAGGCATTTGATATACCAACCGTCATGGCGTCCTGGTGTTAGTTATGAGGCATTTGATATACCAACCGTCATGGCGTCCTGGTGTTAGTTATGAGGCATTTGATATACCAACCGTCATGGCGTCCTGGTGTTAGTTATGAGGCATTTGATATACCTACCGTCATGGCGTCCTGGTGTTAGTTATGAGGCATTTGATATACCAACCGTCATGGCGTCCTGGTGTTAATTATGAGGCATTTGATATACCAACCGTCATGGCGTACTTGTGTTAGTTATGAGGCATTTGATATACCAACCGTCATGGCGTTCTTGTGTTAGTTATGAGGCATTTGATATACCAACCGTCATGGCGTCCTGGTGTTAGTTATGAGGCATTTGATATACCAACCGTCATGGCGTCCTGGTGTTAGTTATGAGGCATTTGATATACCAACCGTCATGGCGTCCTGGTGTTAGTTATGAGGCAATTGATATACCAACCGTCATGGCGTCCTGGTGTTAGTTATGAGGCATTTGATATACCAACCGTCATGGCGTCCTGGTGTTAGTTATGAGGCATTTGATATACCAACCGTCATGGCGTCCTGGTGTTGGTTATGAGGCATTTGATATACCAACCGTCATGGCGTCCTGGTGTTAGTTATGAGGCATTTGATATACCAACCGTCATGGCGTCCTGGTGTTAATTATGAGGCATTTGATATACCAACCGTCATGGCGTCCTGGTGTTAGTTATGAGGCATTTGATATACAAACCGTCATGGCGTCCTGGTGTTAGTTATGAGGCATTTGATATACCAACCGTCATGGCGTCCTGGTGTTAGTTATGAGGCAATTGATATACCAACCGTCATGGCGTCCTGGTGTTAGTTATGAGGCATTTTATATACCAACCGTCATGGCGTCCTGGTGTTAGTTATGAGGCATTTGATATACCAACCGTCATGGCGTCCTGGTGTTGGTTATGAGGCATTTGATATACCAACCGTCATGGCATCCTGATGTTAGTTATGAGGCATTTGATATACCAACCGTCATGGCGTCCTGGTGTTAATTATGAGGCATTTGATATACCAACCGTCATGGCGTCCTGGTGTTAGTTATGAGGCATTTGATATACCAACCGTCATGGCGTCCTGGTGTTAATTATGAGGCATTTGATATACCAACCGTCATGGCGTACATGTGTTAGTTATGAGGCATTTGATATACCTACCGTCATGGCGTTCTTGTGTTAGTTATGAGGCATTTGATATACCAACCGTCATGGCGTCCTGGTGTTAATTATGAGGCATTTGATATACCAACCGTCATGGCGTACATGTGTTAGTTATGAGGCATTTGATATACCAACCGTCATGGCGTCCTGGTGTTAGTTATGAGGCATTTGATATACCAACCGTCATGGCGTACATGTGTTAGTTATGAGGCATTTGATATACCAACCGTCATGGCGTTCTTGTGTTAGTTATGAGGCATTTGATATACCAACCGTCATGGCGTCCTGGTGTTAATTATGAGGCATTTGATATACCAACCGTCATGGCGTACTTGTGTTAGTTATGAGGCATTTGATATACCAACCGTCATGGCGTTCTTGTGTTAGTTATGAGGCATTTGATATACCAACCGTCATGGCGTCCTGATGTTAATTATGAGGCATTTTATATACCAACCGACATGGCGTACTTGTGTTAGTTATGAGGCATTTGATATACCAACCGTCATGGCGTCCTGGTGTTAATTATGAGGCATTTGATATACCAACCGTCATGGCGTCCTGGTGTTAGTTATGAGGCATTTGATATACCAACCGTCATGGCGTACTTGTGTTGGTTATGAGGCATTTGATATACCAACCGTCATGGCGTCCTGGTGTTAGTTATGAGGCATTTGTTAGTGTTAGGTATAAAATATTCTTTATAGTTACGGATCACTTATATTTGGTTGACCGTTGACAAGTTTTTCATCACCTACTTCATTCTTCTGCTCCTATTTTATTTCAAAAACTAATTTTCTTAACTCACTGTTTCTGTGCACCTTGTGCACAGATTCCTTGTTCTCTAAACTCCATACCAAATGGTGCCTTCATCATTCCTCCCCTTGGAACATTTTTGTGGCGCTGAAGGAGGCTCAAAATAACGTAATTAAAATGCGCTACCCTTTTTGTTTTACTAGCCACGTTTTGATTAGAATTACCATCGGTAAAAACACAAGGTGGCAATTTTCTATTGAATTAATTCATTGTTTTCTTGAAATGAAATTATTTGCCAGTGTTAGAAATGTTTAAAAAATCTGTTAAATATTATGTTTTTTGTTGATTTTACATAAATAAATGGTATGATATATTTTGAGTGTTTTTATTTGTGTTGAAATATAGTTCAAACGTTCAAACGTTTTATCATTAATGAATGTCATTATCTTAGACAAAAGAAAGTATTTCTAGGTAAATACGATAAAATTTGATCGGAGAAGGCTAAAAATCAGGATATCTTATTAAAAAATTTCTAATTACAATTCCGAAGTTTTGTAAAAAATAAATCAGTCAGCCATTAAAAAGTTTTTTGTGGAATTTAAAAAATATTCCAGGGTTAACTGATTTAAAACTTCTATCAAGATAATATAGTCAACGCAGAAATCATTTTCTTTAATAGGAACATAAAAAACGTTCAAGGGGATAACTATTCAAGTTGAGAAACTCGCCAATTACAAAAAGCTAAATCAGTGGAAGTTTTTCAGAAGATATCAGTCACCCCTCAAACTTTTTTCTGCAGTAGCGAAAGAAAATATTCAAAGGTAAACTGTATTATACTTTGTATTGAAATAATATAGGGAGCGCTGAAATCGTTTTCTTCAGAAGAAATTTAAAAAATATATTATGGGAAAACCATTTCACCGATCAAACTTTTTCAAAAATAAATCAGTCATGGCAGTAATTATTTTCTTCAAAAACCCATAAAAAAGAAACAAAAATAATGGCACGCAAAGATCCCTGAATGAAAATACTCATTTCAATTTATTTGGGTCTCTCCATTAATTCCATTTTCTTCAGGAATTGAAAGAAAAACAATTTTCAGAGATAAACTTCAATATATTTACTTACATAACAGGTATAAAATATGCTTAATATTTCATGAATAAATTCACTTAGATTTCTTCGGTGATTCTAATATTGATATAAATGATCCAATAATAAGATAAGATCCAAAAAAATAATAATAATAAAAAATAATAATAAGATAACAACTTGGTGTAAGCCTCTCTCTGGAATCAAAAACAAGCGCTCGAAAGAGAGTAAGGAGGAAGGCGCCATTTAGTATGGAGTTGAGGGAACGGGGAATCTATGCAAAAGGTGTAGGATCGAGGAATTTATGCCCACACCCCGCGCACAAAAACAGTAAGTTGAAAAGGAAGTTTATGAAACAAAATAAAAGTTGAAAATAAGTAGGAGGTGCTGAAAGTCATCCGAAAAAAAATGATCTGTAACATAACAAAAAAAAACATTTTATTTCAATAAAATAAGGCCTAACTAACTTTTAGCTCTGGACCCCACATCTTCCCCCTCTGAGTAATAGTTTAAATATTCGACATTCAATTGAGCGTTCATGTGACAGAATATTTTCTACACAATATTTTATCAAAAAAAAATTACCTCTAAATTTCACAAGCAATATAAGGAAAAAACAATCAATCTTTTAGAAAGAGTAAAACAAACCAAAGTGCTAAATAAAATCAAAAGTACATGCAACCTAAAACAATAAAAGTGTTTCATCTAAATAAAAAGTGAAATAAATTATAATGCTAAAAACAAGCAGAAGTATGCGCATTCTGAAACAAAAAAAAAAAAAGTTTTTCAGCCTGAAATGTTAAATAAAAAAAATATAAACAACCTAAAACAAAGTTATTTCACTCTGAATAAAAATGAAACAAATTATAATGCTAAGTATAATTAAAAATATAAACAACTTAGAACAACAAAAATAAGTAATTTCAGTCTGAATAAAAAGTACTAAGGAGACTTAAACTAAATTAACATTTTAATACAAAAAAAAACATGTTTAATATACATAAAGTGCAGATAGCACACCACACAATCTTGTGAACTGATTTATTGCTATATATAGTATGTATTATAAATAAGTCATGGCCTCCCTAACCACAACTAACAAAGGTGTTCCCAAAGAGAGGAAGGAGGAGGGCACGCAAACATGTAAACACAACGACATTCAGCGCAAATAAATTAAGTATGTATTTCAAAACTAAGTTTTTTTAAACAAACATTTTCGCGATAACATTTGCCGGAGTGTTTATTTAACATGTCTATTTAAATAAACATTTATTTACTGATGATTCTTATAGATTCATCCCTTGAGATTCTTATAGAAAACGGAAACTATTAGAAAACGAACAAAATACTGAATGTAATAGAAAATCAAGATGCAAAGTAGAAAACAAAAAAAAAAAAATGGGTAAAAAACGGTGATAACGACTAGAATATGAGTCACAAACGGAGATGAGATTAGATCCTAGTTAAGCCTCCATAACAGCAAAAAAATCGTTCCGAAGCAAGGAAGGAGGAAGGCACCATTTAGAGTAAAGGGAACGCGGAATCTACGCACAAGGTGCACAGAATTAGTAAGCTAAGAAAGAAGTTCATGAAACAAGACAAAAGTAGAAGAAGAAAGTAGTAGGTGCTGAAAAACAGGACAGCAGTCAACCGAAAAGAGGTGGTTCGTAACATAACAAAAAACAAACATTTTATTTCAACAAAAAGAAGGGCTGCGTAACTCTTACCTTAGGACCTCACATATTCCCCCTGGGAGTGCCAATTCCAACAAATACACTAGTTGTTTCCCCTGAGCTATCAAGTGTGCGTGTTCCATACCCAAGACGCAGAAACAATAAAAACAACATAGATAAAATTAGACTATATAAATAAAGACCGCAAAATAACGCCGTACTTTCGTATACCTAACAAATCGTGGTCTAAAGATAAATTAAAAGCATTTTTTGTATATATATATATATATATATATATATATACATATATATATGTATGTCTACGAAAAACATATGCACTGATTAGGATTTCAATTAATTATAATTATAAAAAATGAAATCATATCCAATTAATAACGAGGAATTCAAGACGATATATTTTCCATTTTTCTATAAAGTTGAAGGTATATACCTCTATTATGTGTTAAAGAAATATACCTTAAGTTGAACCATAACACACTAAGCGCGGCGGGTTAAACTGATAAAAGTTCAATTATCAACTCAAATTAAGTTAATTTCAGAAATCAACAATTATTAACAATTTTTAACGAACATTAAATATTAGATCACGTCTTCATTTAGCTTCCATCTAGCATTTATGGAAATTGAGTCAGTGACTGCAGGTCGGTCAGCAGCAATATGAAAATCCCCATCGGTGAGTCTGAATAAAATGCATTTATTCTGTGCTTCATTTATTCTTCTAAATTTATAATAAAACCAAAAAGCACAAGCCTCTGGCTCGCTCCTAAGCTACGGACAAGCCGCACATAGAAAAAGCAAAACTAGGCATGTATGTTCGTTCGTGGATCATGAATTGGTTGGGGACAAAACCAACTCTCGTTCCTTGTCGCCCGTTTTGATTATATTATATCCATGGTACTGGAGAAAGTCAGAGCGACGGCTCTGAGTCTCTTACAAGGAGTACTTCAAGAAGTCACTTAGGACCGAGAGGCGTGAGGAAGCGGACGAACCAATAGCAGCGCTCATATTGCATCTGGTAGCACTGCCACCCCCAAATCTGGCTCCACTATTGGCCTAACGACATGGCGTTTTGGTGACGTCATGAAGTTTGTTTGAAATAAAACCTTTCTATTGGCTAGCCGAACATGAGGAGGTGTATTTTCTCCCACAGAAATGAGCCTACCTTTTTCCTCTACTGTGGTGTTCATTGAGGCTAAAGTAATCGCAAGTCTCTGGCGACAGCGACGCTCCTCAATTAATATACATTTACTAGTATAATAGTAATAGTAGTAGTAACATAGGTTTGCTAGCGCTTCAGTTATTCAAACTATATCGCACCGGAGGTCACATAATTTAATCAGTATCAGACTTCTTGATTTACCACGTAAGATGAACATCAACATTATTTGAACATCAAAAATTATATGATCGTAATTATAATTACAACTCAAGAGTATAATTGTCTCCCCATTGATATTTCGTACATACAACAGTACATTCGAACACACTGGGCAGCCAGACCCCGTAGGGGGTTTCAGCTGCCCACCCATTATGGCCGGACGCCTTACCCACGCTGAAACCCCCCGAGGTACCAACGTAGCGCGCCCGGCCATATTGCAGTTTCTTCATCTACAATCTTCCAATATGATATCACGCTTGGTTACAGTGCATTACTGCGTGGCTTCCTGTTAAATCTCAGAAAATAGCTTGCACCTCTCCAGGAACAGCTGCAACGCTGCTGCGTTAGAGCCAGAGTGCTCGTTTTCCCTGAGCATTCCTATCAACACATCCTCCGTGCAGCCACGAAGACTTGGGAAACACACATTGCGTATAGCAGAGTATCTTGGACATTCAGCAAGAAAATGCACGACAGTCAGGGGAACACGGCACCGTTCGCATTGCGGCTGCGGCTGTCGCTCCATGAGGTGGCCGTGCGTTATGCGAGTATGGCCGATGCGGAGGCGGCAGAGTATCACCTCCATTCGACGAGCACGGCAGTTAGATGATGACCACTCTCGGACAGTAGGCTTAATGTTTCTCAATTTATTGTCAGTTGTGGCCGTCCAGGTTTGCTGCCACAGATCCTTCACCGCCGCCTTGATGCGAGGATAAAAATCACGGGAAGGGACCATCAAATTTAGTGTTCTCTCACTTGACCCAGCTGCTTGCTTAGCTTCCCGGTCTGCCCTCTCATTGCCGGATATCCCCACATGCGCGGGCACCCAGCATACCTTGACACTCTTCTGTTCATTTACGAACTGTGCCAGTTTTATGACGATCTCCGCAATAATGGGGTGGGTGCTGTTGTACATTTGAGCAGCATCTATTACACTTTTCGAGTCCACGAAGATGGTGAAAGAGTGGTATGCGTGCTCCTCAATCAGCTGTAGCGCTTGCATCACACCATACAGCTCCGCTGAGAAAATCGAGGTCTCTGGAAGCAGTCTCCTAGCCCTCACCAATTCCCCGGACACAGCGGCGCAGCCCACAGCATCTCCTGTCTTTGAGCCGTCTGTATAAATCTTCACAGAGTTTGCATGTTTCTCCAGTATATGCTCCATGAAAATTCCCTTCAGGATGTTAGCCGACATCGACTCCTTTTTAGGCATTCGACATCCAGGGCAGAAACTTTCCACGGGGACACGCCATGTCGGGGATCAGTCAAAAAGCACAGGTTGCACTCTCATGGGTCCCAGCTGCATGGCGGCCGTCAGCGCAGGATAGTTTAGTGATGAAGGCAGACAATATGGGAAAGGCAGATGTCGCCCGGAAGGCGCGTGCACACTTCTCCATGTAGGAGACAGAGGCAGCTGATCTAGACGGGCCAGGTACTGCAGGCTCAGTTGCACACGGCGGAGCCAAAGTGGGGGTTCTCCACTCTCCACACACAAACTGGCTGACGGGGAGGTCCGAAAAGCGCCAGTGCAAAGCCTTATGGCCGTGTGGTGCACCGGGTCTAGCGCTGATAACGAAGTTTCCCTTGCATACTGGTATATAGTGCAACCATAGTCCAGCTTACTTCTGATCAGGGTTCTGTATAGGCGCAGCAACGTTACACGGTCAGCTCCCCACGCCAGGCCTGATACACATTTCAACAGGTTCATTCTCCTATTGCAGTTTGACTTCAGCTCGGCCAGGTGGGGTTTCCACGATAGTTTGTCGTCGATAGTCATACCCAGAAATTTGGCACTATGAGCAAAGTTTATCGGTACTCCCCGGAGCAGTAGCTGTGGGGGGTTCCGTCGGCATCGTCCCTGAAAGTGTAGGGCTACAGTCTTCCCAGTGGAGAATACGAAACCATTTTCCGTTGCCCAGTCATTCACACCGTTGATTGCCAACTGTACTCTGCGCGACAGTGCCGGCAAATACGCTGATGAAGAGTAGATCATGAAGTCATCAACATACAAAGACGACGAAACATCGGCCGGCAGTGCGGAGGTGATGTCATTTACGGCCAGAGAGAAGAGGGTACAGCTCAGCACACTACCCTGGGGTAGGCCCTCCTGCTGGATTTGCCAAGGAGACAGTGTGGCTCCCACCCTCACACGGAAAGTTCTCTCCTGGAGGAATTGCTGGACAAAAAAGGCCAAATTGCCCCGAAGGCCACACCCATAAACACGTTCTAGGATCCCATGTCTCCAAACGGTATCATATGCTTTATGCAAGTCAAAAAAGACACATAAGCTCTGCTTACGGGCCGCAACATTCTGGACCAGATGGCTCTGTAGCCTCATAACAGCATCCGTGGTCCCTCAAAGCTGTCTGAAGCCGAATTGGGCAGGATTCAAGATTTCCTCCGCTTCCAGCCATCGGACAAGTCGAATGTTTACGATTCTCTCTAGCAGTTTGCACACACAGCTCGTTAAAGCGATCGGTCGGTAACTGTCTACTCGGGTGGCCGGTTTTTGGGGTTTGGCAAAAGCAAGGATTGTTGCAGTGCGCCAATCCTTTGGGAATACATGTGTCCTCCAAACCTTATTAAAAATATGAAGGAGCTGACGTAAGGCTGTTGGATGCATCCTCTTCAGCATCTGATAATGAATCCCATCAGGGCCTGGTGCAGTATTTTTGCAAGTTCTCAAGGTGCGGTAAATTTCAAGGAAGGTGAAAGGCTCATTGTACGAGAAGACTGCCTCTGTAGCGAAGTCTGGCTTATGTTGCTCTCTTTGGAGTTTGTGCACCTGGAAAGCAGGTGGATACTGGGCTTTGCTACTATTATGCGCGAAACTATCAGCCAGCGCCGCCGCCACCCGCTGAGGATCCGCCGTCAGTATGCCGTTCACTTCTAAACAAGGCCTGCCACAGCTGTATTTTCCTTTCATCTTACCCACACGTTGCCAAATTTTGGTCATAGGTGTGTCGGTATTTAGGCTGCTAACATATTTGCGCCACGAGCTCCGCCTAGCAGCGTCCTTGATGAATTGGGCCTTCGCTCTTGCTCGCTTATATGCAATAATATCTGCCAGCTCGCCGGTACGTCTAGAGCGTCTCAGGGCTTGCCGCCGCTCATAGTTTGCCACAGCGCAGTCATTATTCCACCAAGGAACACGGTACTTTGGTGCACCACCGCGTGACATCGGGATAGCAGCACTAGCAGCACTCCTGAGGGTACCGGTAAAACGCTCCACCATGTCGTCAACTTCCAGCAGATCATTAATTTCTTCCATCTGGGTTAGGGCTTCATATGTATCCCAGTTGGCACGCTTCATGCAGTATCGAGGTTCTGCTGGCACTGGAGCAAACTCCCACACTTCCATAACAATGGGGAAGTGGTCACTGCCATAAGTATCATCCAGCACGCTCCACAGAACATCGGGGAACATATCTGGAGTGCTGAAACTGAGGTCGATGGCGGAGGTCGTCCCTGTTTGGACGTGAAAATGAGTGGCGGTCCCAGTGTTGAGCAAACAGAAATTGGATCTCGTAATGAATTGGTTGATGAGCCTACCACGCTGGTCGCTTTGGGCGTTGCCCCAAGCCACGTGCTTTGCATTGAGGTCGCCTACCACAAAAGCGGGCCCAGGCAATTGAGTACTGATATTCTCAAAATCGGGCAACGAGAAAGGTTCAGCTGGGGAGATATACATGTTGCAGATGGTGGTCATTTTCTTGTTGAACCAAAAACGGATTGCCATTGCCTGGATCTGGGTGTTCATCGGCACTTTGGAATAACCCAAGTCCTTCCTTACAAGAACAGCTAGTCCAGATCCAGGGACAGGATTTGGTACGTGAGAGAAAGTTTCAATATTATAGTTGGCTGGTGGGGTCGGAGTTATGTCTCCCAGCATGGTCTCCTGGAGACATATGCACAGTGGTTGTTGTTGCTGGATGATGGTCAGGAGGTCACCGTAATTCCTACGGTATCCTCTACAATTCCACTGTAAAACACTCTGTATCATGTTCCCTTTTCTGGGGGTTGTTCTTTAGGATCTGGCGGTCTTTGATTTGATGGTGATTTGGTTGGTGCTGGTCTCTCCCCCCACGCGTGCAAGGGCACGGTTGGGAGAGGTCTTGGAGTAACCTTCGAGGGTAAAGCCCACACTCGTGTGAAGTCAGGCGCAGTCTCCTCTGGCACTCTTCCTACGCGGTCCAACGAACGCACACGCTGTGCCACTGAGGGTTCCGGCTTTCTCACACTTCTGCGGCTCTCGTGACCTTCATTCAAGTATACACATTTGTGACCTTCATTCAAGTCACGTTGCACTTGAACTGTTAAAACTTGACAGTGTTGAAACTTGAAAGTGTTGAAACTTGAAAATGTTAAAACTTGAAAGTGTTACAACTTGAAATCAGTGGATACATTCACCGCGGACACCCTGTACAAAACGATAAGGTCCCTCAGGCTATATAAGGCAAGAAACAAGCAAATTAACTTAATTCAACAGTAAAACCTTATATTTAAAGTCGTTGTACCCGTCAACAATGTCGGCTCGAGTCTCATTTGATTTTTAAACGAGACTTGAATACCGTAATTACGTAGGCAAATATATAAGAGCATTAATTACTCTCTGATTACTTGAGCAGCAGGCAGTGTGTGATGAACGTATCTGTGATACAGGCTTCACTATCTCTCCAATTTTGCCTGCATTAATCCTTCACTACCTCTCCAATTTTGCCTACATTAATCCTTCACTACCTCTCCAATTTTGCCTACATTAATCCTTCACTACCTCTCCAATTTTGCCTGCATTAATCCTTCACTACCTCTCCAATTTTGCCTACATTAATCCTTCACTACCTCTCCAATTTTGCCTACATTAATCCTTCACTACCTCTCCAATTTTGCTTACATTAATCCTTCACTACCTCTCCAATTTTGCCTACATTAATCCTTCACTACCTCTCCAATTTTGCCTACATTAATCCTTCACTACCTCTCCAATTTTGTCTACATTAATCCTTCACTACCTCTCCAATTTTGCCTACATTAATCCTTCACTACCTCTCCAGTTTTGCCTGCATTAATCCTTCACTACCTCTCCAGTTTTGCCTGCATTAATCCTTCACTACCTCTCCAATTTTGCCTGCATTAATCCTTCACTACCTCTCCAATTTTGCCTGCATTAATCCTTCACTACCTCTCCAGTTTTGCCTACATTAATCCTTCACTACCTCTACAATTTTGCCTACAATAATCCTTCACTACCTCTCCAATTTTGCCTACATTAATCCTTCACTACCTCTCCAATTTTGCCTACATTAATCCTTCACTACCTCTCCAATTTTGCCTGCATTAATCCTTCACTACCTCTCCAGTTTTGCCTACATTAATCCTTCACTACCTCTACAATTTTGCCTACATTAATCCTTCACTACCTCTCCAGTTTTGCCTACATTAATCCTTCACTACCTCTACAATTTTGCCTACATTAATCCTTCACTACCTCTACAATTTTGCCTACATTAATCCTTCACTACCTCTCCAATTTTGCCTACATTAATCCTTCACTACCTCTAATTTTGCCTGCATTAATCCTTCACTACCTCTCCAATTTTGCCTACATTAATCCTTCACTACCTCTCCAATTTTGCCTACATTAATCCTTCACTACCTCTCCAATTTTGCCTACATTAATCCTTCACTACCTCTCCAATTTTGCCTACATCAATCCTTCACTACCTCTCCAATTTTGCCTACATTAATCCTTCACTACCTCTCCAATTTTGCCTACATTAATCCTTCACTACCACTCCAATTCTGCCTACATTAATCCTTCACTACCTCTCCAATTTTGCCTACATTAATCCTTCACTACCTCTCCAATTTTGCCTACATTAATCCTTCATTACCTCTCCAATTTTGCCTACATTAATCCTTCACTACCTCTCCAATTTTGCCTGCATTAATCCTTCACTACCTCTCCAGTTTTGCCTACATTAATCCTTCACTACCTCTCCAATTTTGCCTACATTAATCCTTCACTACCTCTAATTTTGCCTGCATTAATCCTTCACTACCTCTCCAATTTTGCCTACATTAATCCTTCACTACCTCTCCAATTTTGCCTACATTAATCCTTCACTACCTCTCCAATTTTGCCTACATTAATCCTTCACTACCTCTCCAATTTTGCCTACATCAATCCTTCACTACCTCTCCAATTTTGCCTACATTAATCCTTCACTACCTCTCCAATTTTGCCTACATTAATCCTTCACTACCACTCCAATTCTGCCTACATTAATCCTTCACTACCTCTCCAATTTTGCCTACATTAATCCTTCACTACCTCTCCAATTTTGCCTACATTAATCCTTCACTACCTCTCCAATTTTGCCTACATTAATCCTTCACTACCTCTCCAATTTTGCCTACATTAATCCTTCACTACCTCTCCAATTTTGCCTACATTAATCCTTCACTACATCTCCAATTTTGCCTACATTAATCCTTCACTACCTCTCCAATTTTGCCTACATTAATCCTTCACTACCTCTCCAATTTTGCCTACATTAATCCTTCACTGCCTCTCCAATTTTGCCTACATTAATCCTTCACTACCTCTCCAATTTTGCCTACATTAATCCTTCACTACCTCTCCAATTTTGCCTACATTAATCCTTCATATTCTACACACAAAATCACAGTACTAAAAATATCGATTATTGAAAAAAACACTGCACATTTTTCAAAAGATTATAAGTTAATCAGATAAATTAATTAGGTTACAAGTTAATTTAAACTTCCCTCACCACAACAAATGAGTTTCAAAGAGAGGAAGGAGGAAAGCACCATTTAGTATGGAGTTAAGGGAACGCGGAATCTATGCACAAGGTGCACAGAAACAGTAAGGTAGCTCACAATACAAGATGGAAGTAGAAGCAGAAAGTAGAGGAAAACAAACAAAAAAAAACGTTCCATTTCAACATAAAGTAGGCCTACGTAGATTGGAACCTCACTTCTTCCCTGAGAGAGCAAATTACATGCTGCAAAAATACAACACATATAGTGACGGTTTATTCATTTGTTTGTTTAATTAATGTTTTTTTTTTAAAATAACATTTGTTCGTTTAAATTATATTTGTTCATGTAAATAACATTTGTTCGTTTAATTTGTAGTCTATTACCAACCTATCATAAACAATAAATATCTACATAGCCATTTTATATTGTGTCAAAATGAAGCTAAAATATTATAATATTCATAAAAATATATTCAATTGTTCATGACAATATTACTATGTGATCATAACGTTCCCTGCATCCAGTCAACACACGCACAGACATATACACTTGTTGTGTACTAACACTACATCAATAAGAACAAGTATGGCCACTAAGTCTAAGCAGAACACAACGATGAGATTAACTTTACATTCCTTGATGATCAGATCAAGCAAAAGCAATACTCTCAAAAATTCATCATGAAAAAATTTTTTTTTGCAAAAAAATTTTTTTTTCTTCAACAGCGTAAATTATTATTTTTTGTATAATATAACACCACCTTCATCAAATCTCAGCTTATCTGAGTTACACAATGACGTAAAATGTGGTGGGCTTTATACATTGAGGTAACTCGAAGTAACTTATGTCCACCATCACCCCTTAGATAAAGGGCAATAGTTCCTTCATCACCCCTCAGATAAGGGGCAATAGTTCCCTCATCACCCCTCAGATAAGGGGCAATAGTTCCCTCATCACCCCTCAGATAAGGGGCAATAGTTCCCTCATCACCCCTTAGATAAGGGCAATGCTTCCCTCATCTCCCCTTAGATAAGGGCAATGCTTCCCTCATCTCCCCTTAGATAAGGGCAATGCTTCCCTCATCACCCCTTAGATAAGGGGCAATAGTTCCCTCATCACCCCTTAGATAAGGGCAATGCTTCCCTCACCACCCCTGAGATGATGTGCATAAGTTCCCTCACCACCCCTCAGATGATGTGCATAAGTTCCCTAATCCTCATTATCGCGGCCCAGCCTCACCATTTTAGGCCTACTCACGCCATAGGCCTCCCCCTCATGTGCATAAGTTCCCTCCTCCCCCAGCATCTCGCTGGACGCGTCAAGATACACATCACTATCTTCATCATCAATGTACACCACATCACCACCCGGCTGCAGCGGAGCCACGTGATTGGCTGGGTAATACTTGGCTCTCATTGGCGGAGAGGAACGGGCTGGGATTGGCTGGTACGCTTCGCGGTTGCCCGCTGACTCTAAATCCCGGTCTCTGACTGGCTGAGAATCCCGGTCACTGACTGGCTGAGAACCCAGATCTCTGGAATCCCGGTCACTAACTGGCTGAGATCCCAGATCTCTGGAATCCCGGTCCCTGATTTGTTGAGACGGCTTGCGGTTGGTTGCTGGAGCGGAATGGCGCTCTGTGATTGGCTGAGATGTGGCGTAAGGCTTTGGACCAATCAGGGACAAGAGCACAGGCAGGAACACCAGGCCGTGGAACAGCCCGTACAGACACACACCGAAGAAAACCTGCACACAAACAACAAACGTTTAATGCTTGAAGGAAAATCGATTTTTTAATACTTTTGATAATGAAAAACAATTTCAATTATAATATTTTTATTAAAAATTAATTTTTCAATTTTTTGTCATTTTTTATTGAAATTGATTTTTTAAATTTTTAATCATTTGAATTTTTTACATTTTTAATTATTTTTCCACACAAATAACATTCCATTATTCAACTATTTTTTATCAAAAAGTAATGTTTTACTTCTTATTCATTTTGCATTAAACATGAATTTTTCAATTTTCCCAGTAAGATAATTTTTTCACAGTAAACAGTATCAGAAACCTTTGAGTTGAAACGGAAGCGCGTATTGAAGCCACGTGGGCACAAAACAAACACATTAAATACTTGAAAAAAAAACATACTTTTCGTAATTACCACTACCAGGAATGTGATAGCTAATAGCTCAGTGTTTCAAAAAATTTTCCTGTCATACGCGTATCCATTTTGTACGTGCCTACAACCTCTAGATATCTATTACCATCTAGCACCTAGATATTTATTACCATCTAGCACCTAGATATTTATTACCATCTAGCACCTAGATATCTATTACCATCTAGCACCTAGATATTTATTACCATCTAGCACCTAGATATTTATTACCATCTAGCACCTAGATATCTATTACCATCTAGCACCTAGATATTTATTACCATCTAGCACCTAGATATTTATTACCATCCAGCACCTAGATATTTATTACCATCCAGCACCTAGATATTTATTACCATCCAGCACCTAGATATTTATTACCATCTAGCACCTAGATATTTATTACCATCCAGCACCTAGATATTTATTACCATCTAGCACCTAGATATTTATTACCATCTAGCACCTAGATATTTATTACCATCTAGCACCTAGATATTTATTACCATCTAGCACCTAGATATTTATTACCATCTAGCACCTAGATATTTATTACCATCTAGCACCTAGATATTTATTACCATCTAGCACCTAGATATTTATTACCATCTAGCACCTAGATATTTATTACCATCTAGCACCTAGATATTTATTACCATCTAGCACCTAGATATTTATTACCATCTAGCACCTAGATATTTATTACCCATTCGCCATTTCCAACACCCTCAGGTCTATTGCCAGATAAAATGGCTGTGATAGAGTAAACATTCGCCCATTTTTAGCCCTGCTGGCTCCCCTCATTCGCCTGTTTTTAGCCCTGCTGGCCCCCTCATTCGCCCGTTTTAGCCCTGCTGGCCCCCTCATTCGCCCGTTTTTAGCCCTGCTGGCCCCCTCATTCGCCTGTTTTTAGCCCTGCTGGCCCCCTCATTCACCTGTTTTTAGCCCTGCTGGCCCCCTCATTCGCCTGTTTTTAGCCCTGCTGGCCCCCTCATTCGCCTGTTTTTAGCCCTGCTGGCCCCCTCATTCGCCTGTTTTTAGCCCTGCTGGCCCCCTCATTCACCTGTTTTTAGCCCTGCTGGCCCCCTCATTCGCCCGTTTTAGCCCTGCTGGCCCCCTCATTCGCCTGTTTTTAGCCCTGCTGGCCCCCTCATTCGCCTGTTTTTAGCCCTGCTGGCCCCCTCATTCGCCCGTTTTAGCCCTGCTGGCCCCCTCATTCGCCTGTTTTAGCCCTGCTGGCCCCCTCATTCGCCTGTTTTAGCCCTGCTGGCCCCCTCATTCGCCTGTTTTAGCCCTGCTGGCCCCCTCATTCGCCTGTTTTTAGCCCTGCTGGCCCCCTCATTCGCCCGTTTTAGCCCTGCTGGCCCCCTCATTCGCCTGTTTTAGCCCTGCTGGCCCCCTCATTCGCCCGTTTTAGCCCTGCTGGCCCCCTCATTCACCTGTTTTTAGCCCTGCTGGCCCCCTCATTCACCTGTTTTTAGCCCTGCTGGCCCCCTCATTCGCCTGTTTTTAGCCCTGCTGGCCCCCTCATTCGCCTGTTTTTAGCCCTGCTGGCCCCCTCATTCGCCCGTTTTTAGCCCTGCTGGCCCCCTCATTCGCCTGTTTTTAGCCCTGCTGGCCCCCTCATTCGCCTGTTTTTAGCCCTGCTGGCCCCCTCATTCGCCCGTTTTAGCCCTGCTGGCCCCCTCATTCGCCTGTTTTAGCCCTGCTGGCCCCCTCATTCGCCCGTTTTAGCCCTGCTGGCCCCCTCATTCGCCTGTTTTAGCCCTGCTGGCCCCCTCATTCGCCTGTTTTTAGCCCTGCTGGCCCCCTCATTCGCCTGTTTTAGCCCTGCTGGCCCCCTCATTCGCCTGTTTTTAGCCCTGCTGGCCCCCTCATTCGCCTGTTTTTAGCCCTGCTGGCCCCCTCATTCGCCCGTTTTAGCCCTGCTGGCCCCCTCATTCGCCTGTTTTTAGCCCTGCTGGCCCCCTCATTCGCCCGTTTTAGCCCTGCTGGCCCCCTCATTCGCCTGTTTTTAGCCCTGCTGGCCCCCCCATTCGCCCATTTTTAGCCCTGCTGGCTCCCCTCATTCGCCCGTTTTTAGCCCTGCTGGCCCCCTCATTCGCCTGTTTTTAGCCCTGCTGGCCCCCTCATTCGCCTGTTTTTAGCCCTGCTGGCCCCCTCATTCGCCTGTTTTTAGCCCTGCTGGCCCCCTCATTCGCCCGTTTTAGCCCTGCTGGCCCCCTCATTCGCCTGTTTTTAGCCCTGCTGGCTCCCCTCATTCGCCTGTTTTAGCCCTGCTGGCCCCCTCATTCGCCCGTTTTAGCCCTGCTGGCCCCCTCATTCGCCTGTTTTTAGCCCTGCTGGCTCCCCTCATTTGCCTGTTTTTAGCCCTGCTGGCCCCCTCATTCACCCGTTTTAGCCCTGCTGGCCCCCTCATTCGCCTGTTTTTAGCCCTGCTGGCCCCCTCATTCGCCCGTTTTAGCCCTGCTGGCCCCCTCATTCACCCGTTTTAGCCCTGCTGGCCCCCCTCATTCACCCGTTTTAGCCCTGCTGGCCCCCTCATTCACCTGTTTTTAGCCCTGCTGGCCCCCTCATTCACCCGTTTTAGCCCTGCTGGCCCCCTCATTCGCCTGTTTTTAGCCCTGCTGGCCCCCTCATTCGCCCGTTTTAGCCCTGCTGGCCCCCTCATTCGCCTGTTTTTAGCCCTGCTGGCCCCCTCATTCGCCCGTTTTAGCCCTGCTGGCCCCCTCATTCGCCTGTTTTTAGCCCTGCTGGCCCCCCCATTCGCCCATTTTTAGCCCTGCTGGCTCCCCTCATTCGCCCGTTTTTAGCCCTGCTGGCCCCCTCATTCGCCTGTTTTTAGCCCTGCTGGCCCCCTCATTCGCCTGTTTTTAGCCCTGCTGGCCCCCTCATTCGCCCGTTTTAGCCCTGCTGGCCCCCTCATTCGCCTGTTTTTAGCCCTGCTGGCTCCCCTCATTCGCCTGTTTTAGCCCTGCTGGCCCCCTCATTCGCCCGTTTTAGCCCTGCTGGCCCCCTCATTCGCCTGTTTTTAGCCCTGCTGGCCCCCTCATTCGCCCGTTTTTAGCCCTGCTGGCCCCCCCATTCGCCTGTTTTTAGCCCTGCTGGCCCCCCCATTCGCCCGTTTTTAGCCCTGCTGGCCCCCCCATTCGCCCGTTTTTAGCCCTGCTGGCCCCCCCATTCGCCCGTTTTTAGCCCTGCTGGCCCCCCCATTCGCCCTTTTTAGCCCTGCTGGCCCCCCCATTCGCCAGTTTTTAGCCCTGCTGGCCCCCCCATTCGCCTGTTTTTAGCCCTGCTGGCCCCCCCATTCGCCTGTTTTTAGCCCTGCTGGCCCCCCCCATTCGCCCGTTTTTAGCCCTGCTGGCCCCCCCATTCGCCCGTTTTTAGCCCTGCTGGCCCCCCCCATTCGCCCGTTTTTAGCCCTGCTGGCCCCCCATTCGCCCTGTTTTTAGCCCTGCTGGCCCCCTCATTCGCCCGTTTTTAGCCCTGCTGGCCCCCTCATTCGCCCGTTTTTAGCCCTGCTGGCCCCCTCATTCGCCTGTTTTTAGCCCTGCTGGCCCCCCTCATTCGCCTGTTTTTAGCCCTGCTGGCCCCCTCATTCGCCTGTTTTTAGCCCTGCTGGCCCCCTCATTCGCCTGTTTAGCCCTGCTGGCCCCCTCATTCGCCTGTTTTTAGCCCTGCTGGCCCCCTCATTCGCCTGTTTTTAGCCCTGCTGGCCCCCTCATTCGCCCG
>CM059576.1:118142543-118517543 GCA_030386875.1 Morinoia aosen
GTGTGTTGTGTTGTGTTGTGTGGTGGTGTTGTGTTGTGTGGTTGTGGTGTGGTGTGGTGTGTGTGTGTTGTGGTGTGTTGTGTTGTGTGTTGTGTTGTGTTGTGTGGTGTGTTGTGTTGTGTGTTGTGTTGTGTGTTGTGTTGTGTTGTGTGGTGTGTTGTGTTGTGTGGTGTGTTGTGTTGTGTGTTGTGTTGTGTGTTGTGTTGTGTTGTGTGGTGTGTGTTGTGTGGTGTGTGGTGTGTTGTGTTGTGTGTTGTGTTGTGTGTTGTGTTGTGTTGTGTGGTGTGGTGTGTTGTGTGTTGTGTTGTGTTGTGTGGTGTGTGTTGTGTGGTGTGTGGTGTGTTGTGTTGTGTGTGTGTTGTGTTGTGTGTTGTGTTGTGTGTTGTGTTGTGTTGTGTGGTGTGTTGTGTTGTGTGGTGTGTTGTGTTGTGTGGTGTGTTGTGTTGTGTGTTGTGTTGTGTTGTGTTGTGTGGTGTGTTGTGTGTTGTGTTGTGTTGTGTGGTGTGTTGTGTTGTGTGGTGTGTTGTGTTGTGTGGTGTGTTGTGTTGTGTGTTGTGTTGTGTTGTGTGGTGTGTTGTGTTGTGTGTTGTGTTGTGTGGTGTGTTGTGTTGTGTGGTGTGTTGTGTTGTGTGTTGTGTTGTGTGGTGTGTTGTGTTTGTGTGGTGTGTTGTGTTGTGTGGTGTGTTGTGTTGTGTGTTGTGTTGTGTGTTGTGTTGTGTTGTGTGGTGTGTTGTGTTGTGTGGTGTGTTGTGTTGTGTGGTGTGTTGTGTTGTGTGTTGTGTTGTGTTGTGTGGTGTGTTGTGTTGTGTGTTGTGTTGTGTGTTGTGTTGTGTTGTGTGGTGTGTTGTGTTGTGTGGTGTGTTGTGTTGTGTGGTGTGTTGTGTTGTGTGTTGTGTTGTGTGTTGTGTTGTGTTGTGTGGTGTGTGTTGTGTGGTGTGTGGTGTGTTGTGTTGTGTGTTGTGTTGTGTGTTGTGTTGTGTTGTGTGGTGTGTTGTGTTGTGTGTTGTGTTGTGTGTTGTGTTGTGTTGTGTGTTGTGTTGTGTTGTGTGGTGTGTTGTGTTGTGTGTTGTGTTGTGTGTTGTGTTGTGTTGTGTGGTGTGTTGTGTTGTGTGGTGTGTTGTGTTGTGTGGTGTGTTGTGTTGTGTGTTGTGTTGTGTTGTGTGGTGTGTTGTGTTGTGTGTTGTGTTGTGTGTTGTGTTGTGTGTGTGGTGGTGTGTTGTGTTGTGTGGTGTGTTGTGTTGTGTGTTGTGTTGTGTGTTGTGTTGTGTTGTGTGGTGTGTGTTGTGTGGTGTGTGGTGTGTTGTGTTGTGTGTTGTGTTGTGTGTTGTGTTGTGTTGTGTGGTGTGTGGTGTGTTGTGTGTTGTGTTGTGTTGTGTGGTGTGTGTTGTGTGGTGTGTGGTGTGTTGTGTTGTGTGTTGTGTTGTGTGTTGTGTTGTGTTGTGTGGTGTGTTGTGTTGTGTGTTGTGTTGTGTGTTGTGTTGTGTTGTGTGTTGTGTTGTGTTGTGTGGTGTGTTGTGTTGTGTGTTGTGTTGTGTGTTGTGTTGTGTTTGTGTGGTGTGTTGTGTTGTGTGTTGTGTTGTGTGTTGTGTTGTGTTGTGTGGTGTGTTGTGTTGTGTGTTGTGTTGTGTGTTGTGTTGTGTTGTGTGGTGTGTTGTGTTGTGTGTTGTGTTGTGTGTTGTGTTGTGTTGTGTGGTGTGTTGTGTTGTGTGTTGTGTTGTGTGTTGTGTTGTGTTGTGTGGTGTGTTGTGTTGTGTGTTGTGTTGTGTTGTGTGGTGTGTTGTGTTGTGTGTTGTGTTGTGTGTTGTGTTGTGTTGTGTTGTGTGGTGTGTGGTGTGTTGTGTTGTGGGGTGTGTGGTGTGTGGTGTGTGGTGTGTGTGTGTGGTGTGTGTGTGTTGTGTGGTGTGTGGTGTGTTATGTTGTGTGGTGTGTGTTGTGTGGTGTGTGGTGTGTTGTGTGGTGTGTTGTGTGGTGTGTGGTGTGTGGTGTGTTGTGTGTGTGTGGTGTGTGGTGTGTTGTGTGGTGTGTGATGTGTGGTGTGTGGTGTGTTGTGTGGTGTGTGGTGTGTGGTGTGTTGTGGTTGTGTGGTGTGTGGTGTGTGTGTTGTGTGGTTTGTTGTGTGGTGTGTTGTGTTGTGTGGTGTGTGTGGTGTGTTGTGTGGTGTGTGGTGTGTGGTGTGTTGTGTGGTGTGTGGTGTGTTGTGTGGTTTGTTGTGTGGTGTGTTGTGTTGTGTGTTGTGTGGTTTGTTGTGTGGTGTGTTGTGTTGTGTGGTGTGTGGTGTGTTGTGTGGTGTGTGGTGTGTGGTGTGTTGTGTTGTGTGGTGGTGGTGGTGTGTGTGTTGTGTGGTTTGTTGTGTGGTGTGTGGTGTGTTGTGTTGTGTGGTGTGTGGTGTGTGGTGTGTGGTGTGTGTGTGTGGTATGTGTGTGTTGTGTGGTGTGTGGTGTGTTATGTTGTGTGGTGTGTGATGTGTGGTGTGTGGTGTGTTGTGTGGTGTGTGATGTGTGGTGTGTGGTGTGTTGTGTGGTGTGTGGTGTGTGGTGTGTGGTGTGTTGTGTGGTGTGTGATGTGTGGTGTGTGGTGTGTTGTGTGGTGTGTGATGTGTGGTGTGTGGTGTGTTGTGTGGTGTGTGATGTGTGGTGTGTGGTGTGTTGTGTGTTGTGTGGTGTGTGGTGTGTTATGTTGTGTGGTGTGTGGTGTGTGGTGTGTGTGTGTGGTGTGTGTGTGTTGTGTGGTGTGTGGTGTGTTATGTTGTGTGGTGTGTGATGTGTGGTGTGTGGTGTGTTGTGTGGTGTGTGGTGTGTGGTGTGTTGTGTTGTGTGGTGTGTGGTGTGTGGTGTGTGTGTTGTGTGGTGTGTGATGTGTGTGTGGTGTGTGGTGTGTGGTGTGCTGTGTGTGTTCTGTGTTGTGTGTTGTGTTGTGTGTTGTGTGTTGTGTTGTGTGTTGTGTTTTATTGTGTGTTGTGTGGTGTGTTGTGTGTGTTGTGTGTTGTGTTGTGTTGTGTGTTGTGATGTGTGTTGTGTTGTGTGCGTGTTGTGTGTTGTGTTGTGTCTTGTGTTGTGTGTTGTGTGTTTTGTTGTATGTTGTGATGTGTGTTGTGATGTGTGTTGTGTTGTGTGTTGTGTTGTGTGTTGTGTTGTGTGTTGTGTTGTGTTGTGTGTTGTGTGTTGTGTGTTGTCTTATGTTGTGTGTTGTGTGTTGTGTGTTGTGTGTTGTGTGTTGTGTGTGTTGTGTGTTGTGTGTGTTGTGTGTTGTGTTGTGTGTTGTGTGTTGTGTGTTGTGTGTTGTGTTGTGTGTGTTGTGTTGTGTGTTGTTTTATGTTGTGTGTTGTGTGTTGTGTGTTGTGTGTTGTGTTGTGTGTGTTGTGTGTTGTGTTGTGTGTGTTGTTTGTGTTGTGTGTGTTGTGTGTTGTGTGTGTTGTTTGTGTTGTGTGTGTTGTGTGTTGTGTGTGTTGTGTGTTGTGTTGTGTGTTGTGTGGTGTCTTATGTTGTGTGTTGTGTGTTGTGTGTTGTGTTGTGTGTGTTGTTTGTGTTGTGTGTGTTGTGTGTTGTGTGTGTTGTGTGTTGTGTTGTGTGTTGTGTGTTGTGTTGTGTGTTGTGTTGTGTGTTGTGTTGTGTGTTGTGTTGTGTGTTGTGTGTGTTGTGGTGTGTGTTGTGTTGTGTGTTGTGTTGTGTGTTGTGTGTTGTGTGTTGTGTTGTGTTGTGTGTTGTGTGTGTTGTGTTGTGTGTTGTGTGTTGTGTTGTGTGTTGTGCGTTGTGTGTGTTGTGTGTTGTGTGTTGTGTGTGTTGTGTGTTGTGTGTTGTGTGTTGTGTGTGTTGTGTTGTGTGTTGTGTGTTGTGTGTTGTGTGTGTTGTGTGTTGTGTGTTGTGTGTTGTGTGTGTTGTGTTGTGTGTTGTGTGTGTTGTGTTGTGTGTTGTGTGTTGTGTGTTGTGTGTTGTGTGTGTTGTGTGTTGTGTGTTGTGTGTGTTGTGTTGTGTGTTGTGTGTGTTGTGTTGTGTGTTGTGTGTTGTGTGTGTTGTGTTGTGTGTTGTGTTGTGTGTTGTGTTGTGTGTGTTGTGTGTTGTGTGTGTTGTGTGTTGTGTGTGTTGTGTGTGTTGTGTGTTGTGTGTGTTGTGTGTTGTGTGTGTTGTGTGTTGTGTTGTGTGTTGTGTGTTGTGTTGTGTGTTGTGTTGTGTGTGTGTTGTGTGTGTGTTGTGTGTTGTGTGTTGTGTGTTGTGTTGTGTGTGTTGTGTGTGTGTTGTGTGTTGTGTTGTGTTGTGTGTGTTGTGTGTTGTGTTGTGTGTGTTGTGTGTTGTGTGTGTTGTGTGGTGTGTGTTGTGTGTTGTGTTGTGCATGTGTTGTGTGTTGTGTGTGTTGTGTGTTGTGTTGTGTGTTGTGTGTTGTGTTGTGTGTTGTGTTGTGTGTTGTGTTGTGTGTTGTGTTGTGTGTGTTGTGTTGTGTGTTGTGTGTTGTGTTGTGTGTGTTGTGTGTGTTGTGTGTGTTGTGTGTTGTGTGTTGTGTGTGTTGTGTGTTGTTTGTTGTGTGTTGTGTGTTGTGTGTTGTGTGTTGTGTGTTGTGTGTGTTGTGTGTTGTGTGTTGTGTGTGTTGTGTTGTGTGTTGTGTGTGTTGTGTTGTGTGTTGTGTGTGTTGTGTGTGTTGTGTGTTGTGTTGTGTGTTGTGTTGTGTGTTGTGTTGTGTGTTGTGTGTTGTGTTGTGTGTGTTGTGTGTGTTGTGTGTGTTGTGTGTTGTGTGTTGTGTGTGTTGTGTGTTGTTTGTTGTGTGTGTTGTGTGTTGTGTGTGTGTTGTGTGTTGTGTGTGTTGTGTGTTGTGTTGTGTGTGTTGTGTGTTGTGTTGTGTGTTGTGTTGTGTGTTGTGTTGTGTGTTGTGTTGTGTGTTGTGTTGTGTGTTGTATTGTGTGTTGTGTTGTGTGTTGTGTGTTGTGTTGTGTGTGTTGTGTGTGTTGTGTGTTGTGTGTGTTGTGTGTTGTGTGTTGTGTGTTGTGTGTTGTGTGTTGTGTTGTGTGTTGTGTTGTGTGTTGTGTTGTGTGTTGTGTTGTGTGTTGTGTTGTGTGTTGTGTTGTGTGTTGTGTGTTGTGTTGTGTGTGTTGTGTGTGTTGTGTGTGTTGTGTGTTGTGTGTGTTGTGTGTTGTGTGTTGTGTGTTGTGTGTTGTGTGTGTTGTGTGTTGTGTTGTGTGTGGGGGTTGTGTGTGTACTTCGTGTTGTGTGGTTGTGTGTTTGTGATGTGTGTACGTCAGTCACACAGTGCGTACACACACACACAGCTACACCCCGAGAGCACTATAACAATAAACACGAGTCTATGTACTAATTAGTTAGCTTTGTTCACATTTCAACACAAGTTTACTTGTGTACTCACTTGCTGTCATAGTCAGACCAACGCAGCAAAGGGAACCCATTTCGTTTTGTGTTTTTTTTTCGAATACTCTCTTTTTAGAGTCGTCTGACAATTTTACGATGGAGATCCTTTGGCATAGTCGCGTATGCACGCATATATATATATATATATATATATATATATATATATATACATATATATATATATATATATATATATATATATATATATATATATATAGAGAGAGAGAGAGAGAGAGAAAGAGGCTGCATGTAAAATCATTTTCATTTAAGTAATTTAGACAACAAATTATAAAAGCCACTGATTGAATAAGAAAAGTCGCCACACACCACAAAGCTCCACCTCCGATTTTCTATCGCTCGAAATCAACAAAATCAATTGTAACATAAGCACATAAGTTCGTACAGATATTTCTTTGTTTCTTGGCGCATGCGTTAGATTTGGCGGATGTGTTGTTATAACTAAAGTTTTTTGTTTGTTACAGATGTTGTTGGTTCGATTTTTTCCTTTGGATGTTATTTATTAGATCGTGTGATTATTAGATACACACATACGATTATCTCGTCCCCGCGGCCAAGTGGTCGCGAGCGCACCCTTCACAGGATGGGTCGCGGGTTCGAATACGGGAAGTGGTACGTGGTGTTTTGTAGGGCTGAAAAAATGGAGAAATCAGCCACAATTCCCCACTCTACCCAGGTGTCGGAAATGGGTACCGGCTTGACCGGGGGTAACCGTCATGGCGTCCTGGTGTTAGTTATGAGGCATTGATATACCAACCGTCATGGCGTCCTGGTGTTAGTTATGAGGCATTTGATATACCAACCGTCATGGCGTCCTGGTGTTAGTTATGAGGCATTTGATATACCAACCGTCATGGCATCCTGGTGTTAGTTATGAGGCATTTGATATACCAACCGTCATGGCGTCCTGATGTTAGTTATGAGGCATTTGATATACCAACCGTCATGGCGTCCTGGTGTTAGTTATGAGGCATTTGATATACCAACCGTCATGGCGTCCTGGTGTTAGTTATGAGGCATTTGATATACCAACCGTCATGGCGTCCTGGTGTTAGTTATGAGGCATTCGATATGCCAACCGTCATGGCGTCCTGGTGTTAGTTATGAGGCATTTGATATACCAACCGTCATGGCGTCCTGGTGTTGGTTATGAGGCATTTGATATACCAACCGTCATGGCGTCCTGGTGTTAGTTATGAGGCATTTGATATACCAACCGTCATGGCGTCCTGGTGTTAGTTATGAGGCATTTGATATACCAACCGTCATGGCGTCCTGGTGTTAGTTATGAGGCATTTGATATACCAACCGTCATGGCGTCCTGGTGTTAGTTATGAGGCATTTGATATACCAACCGTCATGGCGTCCTGGTGTTAGTTATGAGGCATTTGATATACCAACCGTCATGGCGTCCTGGTGTTAGTTATGAGGCATTTGATATACCAACCGTCATGGCGTCCTGGTGTTAGTTATGAGGCATTTGATATACCAACCGTCATGGCGTCCTGGTGTTAGTTATGAGGCATTTGATATACCAACCGTCATGGCGTCCTGGTGTTAGTTATGAGGCATTTGATATACCAACCGTCATGGCGTCCTGGTGTTAGTTATGAGGCATTTGATATACCAACCGTCATGGCGTCCTGGTGTTAGTTATGAGGCATTTGATATACCAACCGTCATGGCGTCCTGGTGTTAGTTATGAGGCATTTGATATACCAACCGTCATGGCGTCCTGGTGTTAGTTATGAGGCATTTGATATACCAACCGTCATGGCGTCCTGGTGTTAGTTATGAGGCATTTGATATACCAACCGTCATGGCGTCCTGGTGTTAGTTATGAGGCATTTGATATACCAACCGTCATGGCGTCCTGGTGTTAGTTATGAGGCATTTGATATACCAACCGTCATGGCGTCCTGGTGTTAGTTATGAGGCATTTGATATACCAACCGTCATGGCGTCCTGGTGTTAGTTATGAGGCATTTGATATACCAACCGTCATGGCGTCCTGGTGTTAGTTATGAGGCATTTGATATACCAACCGTCATGGCGTCCTGGTGTTAGTTATGAGGCATTTGATATACCAACCGTCATGGCGTCCTGGTGTTAGTTATGAGGCATTTGATATACCAACCGTCATGGCATCCTGGTGTTAGTTATGAGGCATTTGATATACCAACCGTCATGGCGTCCTGATGTTAGTTATGAGGCATTTGATATACCAACCGTCATGGCGTCCTGGTGTTAGTTATGAGGCATTTGATATACCAACCGTCATGGCGTCCTGGTGTTAGTTATGAGGCATTTGATATACCAACCGTCATGGCGTCCTGGTGTTAGTTATGAGGCATTCGATATGCCAACCGTCATGGCGTCCTGGTGTTAGTTATGAGGCATTTGATATACCAACCGTCATGGCGTCCTGGTGTTGGTTATGAGGCATTTGATATACCAACCGTCATGGCGTCCTGGTGTTAGTTATGAGGCATTTGGTATACCAACCGTCATGGCGTCCTGGTGTTAGTTATGAGGCATTTGGTATACCAACCGTCATGGCGTCCTGGTGTTAGTTATGAGGCATTTGATATACCAACCGTCATGGCGTCCTGGTGTTAGTTATGAGGCATTTGGTATACCAACCGTCATGGCATCCTGGTGTTAGTTATGAGGCATTTGATATACCAACCGTCATGGCGTCCTGGTGTTAGTTATGAGGCATTTGGTATACCAACCGTCATGGCGTCCTGGTGTTAGTTATGAGGCATTTGGTATACCAACCGTCATGGCGTCCTGGTGTTAGTTATGAGGCATTTGATATACCAACCGTCATGGCATCCTGGTGTTAGTTATGAGGCATTTGATATACCAACCGTCATGGCGTCCTGATGTTAGTTATGAGGCATTTGATATACCAACCGTCATGGCGTCCTGGTGTTAGTTATGAGGCATTTGATATACCAACCGTCATGGCGTCCTGGTGTTAGTTATGAGGCATTTGATATACCAACCGTCATGGCATCCTGGTGTTAGTTATGAGGCATTTGATATACCAACCGTCATGGCATCCTGGTGTTAGTTATGAGGCATTTGATATACCAACCGTCATGGCGTCCTGGTGTTAGTTATGAGGCATTTGATATACCAACCGTCATGGCGTCCTGGTGTTAGTTATGAGGCATTTGATATACCAACCGTCATGGCGTCCTGGTGTTAGTTATGAGGCATTTGATATACCAACCGTCATGGCATCCTGGTGTTAGTTATGAGGCATTTGATATACCAACCGTCATGGCGTCCTGGTGTTAGTTATGAGGCATTTGATATACCAACCGTCATGGCATCCTGGTGTTAGTTATGAGGCATTTGATATACCAACCGTCATGGCGTCCTGGTGTTAGTTATGAGGCATTTGATATACCAACCGTCATGGCGTCCTGGTGTTAGTTATGAGGCATTTGATATACCAACCGTCATGGCGTCCTGGTGTTAGTTATGAGGCATTTGATATACCAACCGTCATGGCGTCCTGGTGTTAGTTATGAGGCATTTGATATACCAACCGTCATGGCGTCCTGGTGTTAGTTATGAGGCATTAGATATACCAACCGTCATGTCGTCCTGGTGTTAGTTATGAGGCATTTGATATACCAACCGTCATGGCGTCCTGGTGTTAGTTATGAGGCATTTGATATACCAACCGTCATGGCGTCCTGGTGTTAGTTATGAGGCATTTGATATACCAACCGTCATGGCGTCCTGGTGTTAGTTATGAGGCATTAGATATACCAACCGTCATGGCGTCCTGGTGTTAGTTATGAGGCATTTGATATACCAACCGTCATGGCGTCCTGGTGTTAGTTATGAGGCATTTGATATACCAACCGTCATGGCGTTCTGGTGTTAGTTATGAGGCATTAGATATACCAACCGTCATGGCGTCCTGGTGTTAGTTATGAGACATTTGATATACCAACCGTCATGGCGTCCTGGTGTTAGTTATGAGGCATTTGATATACCAACCGTCATGGCGTCCTGGTGTTAGTTATGAGGCATTTGATATACCAACCGTCATGGCATCCTGGTGTTAGTTATGAGGCATTTGATATACCAACCGTCATGGCATCCTGGTGTTAGTTATGAGGCATTTGATATACCAACCGTCATGGCGTCCTGGTGTTAGTTATGAGGCATTTGATATACCAACCGTCATGGCATCCTGGTGTTAGTTATGAGGCATTTGATATACCAACCGTCATGGCATCCTGGTGTTAGTTATGAGGCATTTGATATACCAACCGTCATGGCGTCCTGGTGTTAGTTATGAGGCATCTGATATACCAACCGTCATGGCGTCCTGGTGTTAGTTATGAGGCATTTGATATACCAACCGTCATGGCGTCCTGGTGTTAGTTATGAGGCATTTGATATACCAACCGTCATGGCGTCCTGGTGTTAGTTATGAGGCATTTGATATACCAACCGTCATGGCGTCCTGGTGTTAGTTATGAGGCATTTGATATACCAACCGTCATGGCGTCCTGGTGTTAGTTATGAGGCATTTGATATACCAACCGTCATGGCGTCCTGGTGTTAGTTATGAGGCGTTTGATATACCAACCGTCATGGCGTCCTGGTGTTAGTTATGAGGCATTTGATATACCAACCGTCATGGCGTCCTGGTGTTAGTTATGAGGCATTTGATATACCAACCGTCATGGCGTCCTGGTGTTAGTTATGAGGCATTTGATATACCAACCGTCACGGCGTCCTGGTGTTAGTTATGAGGCATTTGATATACCAATGTACCAGGCTTGGTTGGTTGGAATAAAGCGTCTTTTTTCCTTTGGTATAATTGCAAGAAACTCTACGGACTTCACAACACACATTTAAGTATCTCGAGAACACAATTTCAAAACATGGAAAATATCAAAAACTTTACCACCAAATCACGCTCCTCAAATCTAAGTAATTTACCTTGTATTCAATCAAATCAAATGGCACTGCAGGCAATCCATCTCAGAGATTGTTCATGATTGTCAGAATGCGCGGCTGACGATGACGTCACGCAGGAAAGTGGAAGTTTTACCAAATCTGTTTCGTTGAAGATAGAGAATAGTTTTGGCCACGCAGATGTGAGTTAGATAGCTTCCATTGTGCTCTAATGATGCAGATTTTGTTACTAATAACAATTTATGTTCAATTAAACATTTAGAAAAGTGGAGTAAAGTAGGAAAACTGGAAAAAGATGGCCTTTACCTTTAAGCCCCCCTTTCCCCCCTGCCTCCCCCCCTCTCAGGGCCTGACGCAGGAGTCGCGTATCCGTGCTACGGGCGGCGTACGGGGCGCCTATATAAGGCGGCGGCCGACGGTCGGCTGAGGCAGTGCGACTCCCGCTCCAACATCGTCAGCACGTGCGTGTCACCGCTCCTCCCGCACACCTCACCCAGAGACTTGAACGAGCGCGTGAGTAACCGAAAGCAGATTTTATTTTGTTATTCACAATCTAAGTTAAATTATCTTCGATGTTGGAAATTAATTATTCTTCGGGTTACGGGGTCTTACTTTATCTTCGATGAAGGAAATTAATTTTTTTTTGCTGATGCTATTACATTTTTTTGCACCTTGAAAATCACTGGCGATATTTGGGGGTAAAGTTTACTTGCGGAAATTGTTTCAAACAGATCAGGTGACGCGTCAAGTAGATGAGTCGCGTATCCATGCTACGTGACGCCATTTATGAGGGTCTCGAAGTATATATGTAGAGTGGAAATAAATTTTGTGTAAAACTTTAAATTTTTTAAAATAAATTTGACCTAACATAAAATTTAACATTTCTTTACCATAAATTCGGTTCGTGTCAAACCTTTAGGCTTTGGAAATTTTTTAACGGTTTCAAAGTTAATTTCTGAACTCAAAATCCTGTCTAACTTTAACTTTTCGAAAAATGTGTTTACTTCTTAAAATAATGTATGGTATTGAATTTTTTGAGTATTGTATTGCCCCTTATATGATATGGAGTACTGCTCCTTATTTGGTGCTAGTGCACACGTGCTGGTCGGCATTAATCTGAAGAAATTCATCCCTTCTTTCTTGAGTTAAATTCTCTCGTGCCAGTCGACGTTGTCCAGCGCTGTGCCGAAGAATTTCTTTGCTTCTTTCATGTGTTTAGCTCTCGCTAGCTACTCGGTGTTGCTCTGCATTATTCCGTAGAATTACCAAACGCCGGTCAAGGGTAAATTTAGCTCTAGCTTCTCGTTGGCGAGCAGCATTGCATCGTCTTGCCATTTCGCGTTGTTCATCTGATCGTCTTCGGCGTTTTTCTTGATGTCGAAGTCTTGCTACTTCTCCCTTGCGGTTGGACACATTTCTATCCATGGCTGCCTCTTTTGCCGGAATTTTATTCTGAAATGTCGTCTATTATCTCTTCGAAGCTTTTCAAGAAAATCACAATTTCGAAAACAATAACTCAAGTTCCAAAATCTTGGGCTTTGTACTAAGTGGTAGCCAGGTTACTGGTCAAACGAATTTAAAACATTTCTATCCGCATTATCAATTGAAAATATCAAAGCGACACTATGAATTTCAACAGAGAAAGCTCCATAGAAAATTTCTATTTGCAAAAATAAGCTGATTGCGTATTGTGGATGCCATAATCATGAGGGGGTCACACGGACGGACGGACGGACGGACGGACGGACGGACGGACGGACGGACGGACGGACGGATGGACGGACGTGGTTCCTTTTATAATAGTGATGTAGTATTGCTCCTTATATGACATGGAGTATTGCTCCATATATGTTAAAACGTCAGGTGTCTCCTTAAATACTTCCTATTCTTCCGGCTTATTTATAGAAACTTTAAATAATATTTTATTAAATTTTAAAATATTCGGAGGAGTTTTTATCTGAACTTGTATATTTTATTTATTTATTTATTATTGTGTAGCCCGGAAAAATGTTAGTTTGATTCACAAAATTTTTGTAATCATTAGAGAAATGATAATTTTATCTCAAAATAAATTACGATTATATAATGTTCATTATAAAAATGTTCAAATCTGCTCGCATTAACTTAGAAGTTTGTGGAGAAAGTTAGAGAGCTGAACAATTTCATTTCTATAACTCCCGATTGGACATGTGTTTTGTTTAACATGGAGCTACAGAATGATATATTGAGAGTAACCTTATGTAGTACACTCATACACATAAAATAACGCTGTAAAATATAAAAAAGATCAATCTGAATATACACATGGAAGCCGTATAAGTATGTGAACAAATCCAATTTATCATCAACATAAAATTATCATACAACTAACAGAAAGTTTGATAGGCATCCTCATCTGGAGGGTTTATTCCAAGAAAATGTTGAATATCTATATCGAATGTATAAAATATCTATACCCTAGTATTTATATATTGCACTGATACATGCTTATACAAAACTTATATTTATACAGGGTAACTCACCCTTATATCACTCCGACCGCAGCGTGCTCCACCGGTGGTACACGGCGGGATTTTCACAACGCTGCAGACCGACCAGTAGTCACAAACACAATTTCCATAAATACTCAATCAAAGCTAAATGAAGGCACGATACAACCTCGACGTGCCCCACCGGTGGTACACGGCGGGATTTTCACAACGCTGCAGACCGACCAGTAGTCACAAACACAATTTCCATAAATACTCAATCAAAGCTAAATGAAGGCACGATACAACCTCGACGTGACCCACCGGTGGTACACGGCGGGATTTTCACAACGCTGCAGACCGACCAGTAGTCACAAACACAATTTCCATAAATACTCAATCAAAGCTAAATGAAGGCACGATACAACCTCGACGTGACCCACCGGTGGTACACGGCGGGATTTTCACAACGCTGCAGACCGACCAGTAGTCACAAACACAATTTCCATAAATACTCAATCAAAGCTAAATGAAGGCACAATACAACCTCGACGTGCCCCACCGGTGGTACACGGCGGGATTTTCACAACGCTGCAGACCGACCAGTAGTCACAAACACAATTTCCATAAATACTCAATCAAAGCTAAAAGAAGGCACGATACAACCTCGACGTGACCCACCGGTGGCACACGGCGGGATTTTCACAACGCTGCAGACCGACCAGTAGTCACAAACACAATTTCCATAAATACTCAATCAAAGCTAAATGAAGGCACGATACAACCTCGACGTGACCCACCGGTGGTACACGGCGGGATTTTCACAACGCTGCAGACCGACCAGTAGTCACAAACACAATTTCCATAAATACTCAATCAAAGCTAAAAGAAGGCACGATACAACCTCGACGTGACCCACCGGTGGTACACGGCGGGATTTTCACAACGCTGCAGACCGACCAGTAGTCACAAACACAATTTCCATAAATACTCAACCAAAGCTAAATGAAGGCACGATACAACCTCGACGTGACCCACCGGTGGTACACGGCGGGATTTTCACAACGCTGCAGACCGACCAGTAGTCACAAACACAATTTCCATAAATACTCAATCAAAGCTAAATGAAGGCACGATACAACCTCGACGTGACCCACCGGTGGTACACGGCGGGATTTTCACAACGCTGCAGACCGACCAGTAGTCACAAACACAATTTCCATAAATACTCAACCAAAGCTAAATGAAGGCACGATACAACCTCGACGTGACCCACCGGTGGTACACGGCGGGATTTTCACAACGCTGCAGACCGACCAGTAGTCACAAACGCAATTTCCATAAATACTCAATCAAAGCTAAATGAAGGCACGATACAACCTCGACGTGACCCACCGGTGGTACACGGCGGGATTTTCACAACGCTGCAGACCGACCAGTAGTCACAAACACAATTTCCATAAATACTCAACCAAAGCTAAATGAAGGCACGATACAACCTCGACGTGCCCCACCGGTGGTACACGGCGGGATTTTCACAACGCTGCAGACCGACCAGTAGTCACAAACACAATTTCCATAAATACTCAATCAAAGCTAAATGAAGGCACGATACAACCTCGACGTGACCCACCGGTGGTACACGGCGGGATTTTCACAACGCTGCAGACCGACCAGTAGTCACAAACACAATTTCCATAAATACTCAATCAAAGCTAAATGAAGGCACGATACAACCTCGACGTGCCCCACCAGTGGTACACGGCGGGATTTTCACAACGCTGCAGACCGACCAGTAGTCACAAACACAATTTCCATAAATACTCAATCAAAGCTAAATGAAGGCACGATCCAGTTCATGTTTGCTATTTTCAACATTGCGCGCTACAGTTGACTTTGTGTTCGAGTTGAATGTTGAACTTCGGTTTTAATGACTGTGGTCAAATTGTTAATTCGCTGGCTGAGTAAACAGGATACCGAAATAAACCCACAAGAATTATATTCTTTCAAATAAAAACAAAATTTCCCTTTTTAAAGCAAATCAAAAATGGCAGCTAGCTACATTTGGCCCGCCTTGTGGAAGTGTCTAAAAGATACCCCCCTATTTTATTTTTTTCTATGAACTTCATTTAGTATAGGGAGGTATGGGGGGGGGGTATGGGGGGGAGTAGGTATGTAAGGGGTGGGGATTGTGGGGGTTTGGAGTCCAATTGCAGGATTGTGGTGGAGCGTGAGGGGCTTACAGCCCCTCCTGAGGGGTTGGGGGGGCGGGGGACGTAATAAATATGATGAAAAACAGCAGAGGCTGGGACCTGTGTAGTGGTACCTGCCTCTGTACCTGTATCCAGAGACTGTACATGTATCCCAGACACTGTAGCTGTATCCTAGATACTCAGTACACACCTCACTGCCTGTATCCTAAATACTGTACCTGTATCCCAGATACTGTACCTGTGTCCCAGATACTGTACCTGTATCCCAGATACTGTACCTGTGTCCCAGATACTGTACCTGTATCCCAGATACTGTACCTGTGTCCCAGATACTGTACCTGTATCCCAGATACTGCACCTGTGTCCCAGATACTGTACCTGTATCCCAGATACTCAGCACACACCTCACTGCCTGCATCCTAGATACTCAGTACACACCTCACTGAGCGTATCCCAGATACATTCATACGCTGAAGAAACTAGTTCTCCATTATTACATCACAAAAAAATACATTTTTTAGCGTTTTTAGACCCCCTTAAAATTTCAGACATCTATCTGGCAACATCTTTCTGGCAGCATTTATCTGGCAACATTTATCTGGCAACATTTATCTGGCAATACTCATGCGCCGGTGAGCAAAGAAACGTTTTTGCGAACGATGTCCAAAGCTGCGGCGATGTTGAATTTTGTAGATGTTTTTGACAAAAAAAGAGATGTTGAGGAGAAGATGTTGTTTCTGGACCCAGTGTTGCCCGCCACTCGAGGGTCTCTCGCCAACAAACAATGGCGACAAAGCATCTCGTCTAGCGGGAATCCCTCTGATCTGTTTGCTTCTCATTACCCTCTTTAGAGGGAAGCCCTCGTCCATCTGGCAACGAGGGATGCAAAATTAATACGAGCATTTAAAAAAAGGAGCTTTCTAGTCTGAGGGTCGGGTAGAGATTCCGCGTACATCGTCTCCGGACATTTGAAAAATTGTGATGCTGGAATTTAGTAAGTACTGAAGGCAGACCCCACTAGACCCCAATAGAGGCCGACCCACTAGAGGCAGACCCCACTAAAGGCAGGCCCCACTAGAGGCAGACCCCACTAGAGGCAGACCCCACTAGACCCCAATAGAGGCCGACCCACTAGAGGCAGACCCCACTAGAGGCAGACCCCACTATACCCTTATAGAAGCCGACCCACTGGTGGCAGACCCCACCAGAGGCAGGCCCCACTAGAGGCCGACCCACTAGAGGCAGACCCCACTAGACCCCAATAGAGGCAGACCCCACTAGAGGCAGACCTCACCAGAGACAGACCCCACCAGAAGCAGACCCCACTAGAGGCAGACCCCCCTAGAGGCAGACCCACTAGAGGCAGACCCCACTAGAGGCAGACCCCACTAGAGACAGACCCTACCAGAGACAGACCCCACTAGAGGCAGACCCCACTAGACCCAAATAGAGGCAGACCCCACTAGAGGCAGACCCCACCAGAGGCAGACCCCACTCGTGGCAGACCCCACCAGAGGCAGACCCCACTAGAGGCAGACCCCACTAGAGGCAGACCCTACCAGAGACAGACCCCACTAGAGGCAGACCCCACTAGAGGCAGACCCCACCAGAGGCAGACCCCACTAGAGGCAGACCCCACTAGAGGCAGACCCCACTAGAGGCAGACCCCACCAGAGGCAGACCCCACCAGAGACAGACCCCACCAGAGGCAGACCCCACCAGAGACAGACCCCACTAGAGGCAGACCCCACTAGAGGCAGACCCCACTAGAGGCAGACCCCACCAGAGGCAGACCCCACCAGAGACAGACCCCACCAGAGGCAGACCCCACCAGAGACAGACCCCACTAGAGGCAGACCCCACTAGAGGCAGACCCCACTAGAGGCAGACCCCACCAGAGACAGACCCCACCAGAGGCAGACCCCACCAGAGACAGACCCCACCAGAGGCAGACCCCACCAGAGACAGACCCCACTAGAGGCAGACCCCACTAGAGGCAGACACCAACAGAGACAGACCCCACTAGAGGCAGACCCCACTAGAGGCAGACCCCACTGGACCCCACCACCAACAACACAATTAAACAAACCCCTTCAGACCCTCGAGAAAATCCGATAGCGGACACCCCTCGAGGGGTGGAGAGGGAGGGCGGGGGTAGGGGGGGTAGGGGGTAGGGGGGTAGGGGGGGTAATAATTGAGAATTTGTTTTTAATTAGATATTGTTGTTCATGGAGACATTTGGAATTTTTTTTTTTTTTGAGACACTCAGACAAATGTTGTTTATAGGGATATTTCTGAAAATGTTTTTTAGAAGCAGTTGAAAAATGTTCTTTTCTAATACAATAAAAAAATTCATCATTACAACGCCTGCCTACAGCAAATGAAGCAAACATATACTTTCAAAGCGCTATTTTGTGTCAGATCTTTGTGTTGATTTCATTTACTTGTAATAACTTATATATAATAATTATATAACGCTAACCCACCACACAACACCTCTCGCATCACACCGCTAACTCCCCATTAACTCTCCGTTAACTCCCCATTAACTCCCCATTAACTCCTCATTAACTCCCCATTAACTCTCCGTTAACTCCCCAATAACTTCCCATTAACTCCCCATTAACTCCCCATTAACTCTCCGTTAACTCCCCAATAACTTCCCATTAACTTCCCATTAACTCCCCATTAACTCTCCGTTAACTCCCCAATAACTTCCCATTAACTCCCCATTAACTCCCCATTAACTCTCCGTTAACTCCCCAATAACTTCCCATTAACTCCCCATTAACTCCCCATTAACTCCCCATTAACTCCCCATTAACTCCCCATTAACTCCCCATTAACTCCCCATTAACTCCCCATTAACTCTCCGTTAACTCCCCAATAACTTCCCATTAACTCCCCATTAACTCCCCATTAACTCTCCGTTAACTCCCCAATAACTTCCCATTAACTCCCCATTAACTCCCTATTAACTCTCCGTTAACTCCCCAATAACTTCCCATTAACTTCCCATTAACTCCCCATTAACTCCCCATTACCTCCCCATCAACTCCATATTAACTTCCCATTAACTCCCCATTAACTCCCCATTAACTTCCCATTAACTCCCTATTAACTCCCCATGAACTCCCCATTAACTCCCCATTAACTTCCCATTAACTTCCCATTAACTCCCCATTAACTCCCCATTAACTCCCCATTAACTCCCCATTAACTTCCCATTAACTCCCCATTACCTCCCCATTAACTCCCTATTAACTCCCCATTAACTCCCCATTAACTTCCCATTAACTCCCCATTAACTCCCTATTAACTCCCCATTAACTCCCATTAACTTCCCATTAACTCCCATTAACTTCCCATTAACTCCCCATTACCTCCCCATTAACCCCGTACAGCACACCATCAGAAGTACATTAATCAGACCATTAACTAGACCATTAATCAGAAATTAACACCCCATTACCCCCCCATTAGCAGCCCTCATTACCTGCCATCAATGCGACGGTCACAAAATGATAAGAGGAAGAAGTGAGGTCCCTCTCAAAAGATGGCGGCTCGACAAAAGAACAATCGGCTTTTGTGACGAAATTTTAATCTTTGGCGGCTTTTGAAAAGCGCCTTTTGGCTGGGGGGGGGGGGAGGGGGGTTAAGGGGTTTGTGCGGGGGTAGGGGGGAGGAGTGAGGGGATACGCCCCCCCCTTTAGGGGGAAATGGTAGTAAACAAACTGGAATCGCGACGGAAAAAAAAGTTTATTTCCAATAGAGTAATAAAAACATGGAATGTTGATACATTTATTACGCTATTTTGCGTCAGATCTTTGTGTTAGAAAGAAAGAAAAACATTTCATTTGCAATAAAGTACAAAGATGAAATGCTTACAACATTGGTTTGTAAAATAACTTAACATTACGTCCTTAACTGATAGTAACACATCGGTGTCGTGAGGCCCGTGTAAAATGAGAGGTAGTGAAGGATTAATGCAGGCAAAATTGGAGAGGTAGTGAAGGATTAATGTAGGCAAAATTGGAGAGGTAGTGAAGGATTATTGTAGGCAAAATTGGAGAGGTAGTGAAGGATTAATGTAGGCAAAATTGGAGAGGTAGTGAAGGATTAATGTAGGCAAAATTGGAGAGGTAGTGAAGGATTAATGTAGGCAAAATTGGAGAGGTAGTGAAGGATTAATGCAGGCAAAATTGGAGAGGTAGTGAAGGATTAATGCAGGCAAAATTGGAGAGGTAGTGAAGGATTAATGTAGGCAAAATTGGAGAGGTAGTGAAGGATTAATGCAGGCAAAATTGGAGAGGTAGTGAAGGATTAATGTAGGCAAAATTGGAGAGGTAGTGAAGGATTAATGCAGGCAAAATTGGAGAGGTAGTGAAGGATTAATGTAGGCAAAATTGGAGAGGTAGTGAAGGATTAATGCAGGCAAAATTGGAGAGGTAGTGAAGGATTAATGTAGGCAAAATTGGAGAGGTAGTGAAGGATTAATGTAGGCAAAATTGCAGAGGTAGTGAAGGATTAATGTAGGCAAAATTGCAGAGGTAGTGAAGGATTAATGTAGGCAAAATTGGAGAGGTAGTGAAGGATTAATGTAGGCAAAATTGGAGAGGTAGTGAAGGATTAATGTAGGCAAAATTGGAGAGGTAGTGAAGGATTAATGTAGGCAAAATTGGAGAGGTAGTGAAGGATTAATGTAGGCAAAATTGGAGAGGTAGTGAAGGATTAATGTAGGCAAAATTGGAGAGGTAGTGAAGGATTAATGTAGGCAAAATTGGAGAGGTAGTGAAGGATTAATGTAGGCAAAATTGGAGAGGTAGTGAAGGATTAATGTAGGCAAAATTGGAGAGGTAGTGAAGGATTAATGTAGGCAAAATTGGAGAGGTAGTGAAGGATTAATGTGGGCAAAATTGGAGAGGTAGTGAAGGATTAATGTAGACAAAATTGGAGAGGTAGTGAAGGATTAATGTAGGCAAAATTGGAGAGGTAGTGAAGGATTAATGTAGACAAAATTGGAGAGGTAGTGAAGGATTAATGCAGGCAAAATTGGAGAGGTAGTGAAGGATTAATGTAGGCAAAATTGGAGAGGTAGTGAAGGATTAATGCAGGCAAAATTGGAGAGGTAGTGAAGGATTAATGTAGACAAAATTGGAGAGGTAGTGAAGGATTAATGTAGGCAAAATTGGAGAGGTAGTGAAGGATTAATGCAAGCAAAATTAGAGAGGTAGTGAAGGATTAATGTAGGCAAAATTGGAGAGGTAGTGAAGGATTAATGTAGGCAAAATTGGAGAGGTAATGAAGGATTAATGTATGCAAAATTGGAGAGGTAATGAAGGATTAATGCAAGCAAAATTGGAGAGGTAGTGAAGGATTAATGTAGGCAAAATTGGAGAGGTAGTGAAGGATTAATGTAGGCAAAATTGGAGAGGTAGTGAAGCCTGTATCACAGATACGCTCATCACACACTGCCTGCTGCTCAAGTAATCAGAGAGTAATTAATGCTCGTGGATATTTACCTACGTAATTACATTATTCAATATTGCAATTATTTGAGACTCGAAGAGACTTCTAGCGTCGTTTTTCACGGTGAAGGTACATTAATAACTAAGGTTGTTTAATCTGTAACATTTATTTCAAATGTAACGATGTAAAAATAACTGGACACACATTTCCGTTTTCTCTATCACCTGCAGCACTGTTCAAAAAAATATTTTCAGTGAATTTAGTTTTTAAATTTTTTTTCCATTTTTTTTGTATGAAGCAAACGTGCAGCAAGACTGGAAACTTTCCCCTTAGATTCTTTTCCCCACTCATCCCCATTCCCCCCTTCATCCTGCTCCCTAAATCCCGTTTCTTCCCCAAAATTCCCTCATGCAAAACGGCCTATGCACAAAACATGAGACCTTCATTTGTGTCAATCGTGACACGGGACTCTCCATCTTCCCCCAGCCCCCTTTCTCCTCACTACACCCCCACGGAAGTAGAATGCCAATGTGTGGTTTGCAGTATCCGAGATACCTGAATCATTGAAGTATCCGGGATACCAGGGATATTGCAGTATCCGAGATACCTGAATCATTGAAGTATCCGGGATACCAGGGATATTGCAGTATCCGAGATACCTGAATCATTGAAGTATCCGGGATACCAGGGATATTGCAGTATCCGAGATACCTGAATCATTGAAGTATCCGGGATACCAGGGGTATTACAGTATCCGGGATACCTGAATCATTGAAGTATCCGGGATACCAGGGGTATTACAGTATCCGGGATACCTGAATCATTGAAGTATCCGGGATACCAGGGATATTGCAGTATCCGAGAGACCTGAATCATTGAAGTATCCGGGATACCAGGGATATTGCAGTATCCGAGAGACCTGAATCATTGAAGTATCCGGGATACCGGAATCCTCAGTCCGGAATATCGCATCCAAGGTTTGTGTGTTCTCACATTCAGCTCAGTGAACACGTGGAATTTCAACACAAAATTGACTTACATTTCTTCTCTACAACTATACAAGTACCACCACCACACGACACACAAGTACCACACACACTACACACACCACACACACACCACACACACACACCTCACACACACCACACACACACCACACACACATCTCACACACACCACACACACACCACTTACATACCACACACCACACACACACCACACACACCTCACACACACCACTTACATACCACACCACACACACACCACACACACCTCACACACACCACTTACATACCACACACCACACACACACCACACACACATCTCACACACACACCACACACACACCACTTACATACCACACACCACACACACACCACACACACACACCACACACACACCACTTACATACCACACACCACACACACCACACACACACACCACACACACACCACTTACATACCACACCACACACACACCACACACACCTCACACACACCACTTACATACCACACACCACACACACACCACACACACATCTTACACACACACCACACACACACCACTTACATACCACACACCGCACACACACCACACACACACACCACACACACACCACTTACATACCACACACCACACACACATCTCACACACACCACACACACACCACTTACATACCACACACCGCACACACACCACACACACCTCACACACACCACTTACATACCACACACCACACACCCGCCGGCTCAAGACACAAAAAGCCACAGCTAAGCCAGCCTCCATTTCCTGCTCTATGCCTCGAAGTTGTTGGCGGGAAAAAAAGGGAATAAAAATGAGGGAAAGGAGGGGAACATTTTTGGCAAGTGAGGGGAGACGGGGGTGGGGCGAAGGGGGGGGGAGAAAGGGGGGGGGAGGGTTGAGGGTTCTTCACAGCCTCTGTTGAATTCCAAAATGAATTTCAGTACAGAAATGGTGGTAGGTTTTCCAATATATTATTCTTACAAATTAAGGCATATTCTGGGATATTCTATCACATTATGGCTAATTCTGTCATATTCTGGTATATTCTAGCTCATTCTATCATATTCTGTCATATTCTGTCATATTTTGGCATATTCTGCATCGTATCACAGATACCTGCACACACACACACACAGCTGCATTGCATAAAAAAGGATGCTTTATTCCACTCAACCAAGTCCTGGTACACATCACCTTGTACATTGGTATATCTAATGCCTCATAACTAACACCAGGACGCCATGACGGTTGGTATATCAAATGCCTCATAACTAACACCAGGACGCCATGACGGTTGGTATATCAAATGCCTCATAACTAACACCAGGACGCCATGACGGTTGGTATATCAAATGCCTCATAACTAACACCAGGACGCCATGACGGTTGGTATATCAAATGCCTCATAACTAACACCAGGACGCCATGACGGTTGGTATATCAAATGCCTCATAACTAACACCAGGACGCCATGACGGTTGGTATATCAAATGCCTCATAACTAACACCAGGACGCCATGACGGTTGGTATATCAAATGCCTCATAACTAACACCAGGACGCCATGACGGTTGGTATATCAAATGCCTCATAACTAACACCAGGACGCCATGACGGTTGGTATATCAAATGCCTCATAACTAACACCAGGACGCCATGACGGTTGGTATATCAAATGCCTCATAACTAACACCAGGACGCCATGACGGTTGGTATGTCAAATGACTCATAACTAACACCAGGACGCCATGACGGTTGGTATATCAAATGCCTCATAACTAACACCAGGACGCCATGACGGTTGGTATATCAAATGCCTCATAACTAACACCAGGACGCCATGACGGTTGGTATATCAAATGCCTCATAACTAACACCAGGACGCCATGACGGTTGGTATATCAAATGCCTCATAACTAACGCCAGGACGCCATGACGGTTGGTATATCAAATGCCTCATAACTAACACCAGGACGCCATGACGGTTGGTATATCGAATGCCTCATAACTAACACCAGGACGCCATGACGGTTGGTATATCAAATGCCTCATAACTAACACCAGGACGCCATGATGGTTGGTATATCAAATGCCTCATAACTAACACCAGGACGCCATGACGGTTAGTATATCAAATGCCTCATAACTAACACCAGGACGCCATGACGGTTGGTATATCAAATGCCTCATAACGAACACCAGGACGCCATGATGGTTGGTATATCAAATGCCTCATAACTAACACCAGGACGCCATGACGGTTGGTATATCAAATGCCTCATAACTAACACCAGGACGCCATGACGGTTGGTATATCAAATGCCTCATAACTAACACCAGGACGCCATGACGGTTGGTATATCGAATGCCTCATAACTAACACCAGGACGCCATGACGGTTGGTATATCAAATGCCTCATAACTAACACCAGAACGCCATGACGGTTGGTATATCAAATGCCTTATAACTAACACCAGGACGCCATGACGGTTACCCCCGGTCAAGCCGGTACCCATTTCCGACACCTGGGTAGAGTGGGCAATTGTGGCTGAGTTCTCCCTTTTCCCAACGGGGGAAAACCGGGAGGCACTGCCGGGATTCGAACCCCCAACACCTTCCCGTGAAGGGCGCGCTCTCACTACTCAGCCACGGTGACCAACAACGCAGTTACGTATGGCTGAAAGAATCTTTACTTCTTGAAAACACAGTGTTTTTTAAATGCAGATTTAGAGACTAATTCAAACCAAACTTGTAATTCGAGGCGGTACTCTACATAGATACCGGAGTCTAATTTTAATATTTAAATAAAACTACCTCTGATCCGGTACACAGGACACCATAGTCTAATTCTAACACTTGGGCCACAATTAGTTAGACTGAAGTTCAACATTCAACTCAAATTTAAAGTCAACTGTAGTTAGACATCCCGAAAATAGCAAACATGAACTGGATCGTGCCTTCATTTAGCTTTAACTAAGTATTTATTAAAATTGAGTTAGGGAGTACTACTCGGTCAGCAGCGTTGTAAAAATCCCTCAGTGTACCACCGGTGGGGCACGTCGCGGTCAGTGTTGAAAACCACACGATACCGAGCAATAAGAAACAGGGATTTTTTACAGATGCGCCCGCCACCAATGCAACACATAAGTTCACAACTTGTAACTTTCGAAATAATGCACCTATTGACTTCAAATTACTCTCAAATAAAAGAATATTTCAATATTTTGTTCGAGAGTAATTTGAAGTCGATAGGCGCATTATTTCGCAAGTTACAAGTGGGTGAACTTATGTGTTGCATTGGTGGCGGGGCGCATCTGGAAAAGATCCATAAACAGCACAGAGCAATACTGTGAAAAGGTTTAAGCTCATGCATAAACCAGTGTTTGTGTCCCAATTAACACGTCCCCCTCCCCCAAGTCCTCCCCCCTCCCACTTAGGGTTTAATTGCCGCCATTGCGCAATTCTCCATCGGTCTCTCCAGAAGTTCCCGCATTTCGTTATGCTGGAGAGGCGGCAGCTACGCAACTCTGTAGCTTGATTTTACCCTCGCAGATTTGGTCCTGACGTTTGGGTGCCCCCGACTGTAGTGGTTAGAGTGCTCGCTAAGCGGACGGATGGTCGAGGGTTCGAAACCCGCTCGACCTCAGTGTTTTTTCTTTTTTGGAAAAAAGAAAAAGTTAGTCACTATTGCCCGCTCAACGCAGGTGTGTGGGATCTTCCCGTTGGGAAAAGGGAGAAGTAAGCCACAAAATTTCATTCGGTTCAGGCGTATGGAATGGGTGATACTTTGACAGGAGTTAACCATCACTTGGTCACGGAATTATTAATAAAAAAGTAAAAAAGAAAAACAAGCCATTCCCAATAAAGATGATGCAAAAAACATCATTGGTGTTCGAAGTGTCTCAACATAAGGATCCTTAGTTGATGTAGTATCAACAAAAGCATTTGAAAACCGAGTGTGTGATGCGGCATGTTTTAATGTGAACAAAAACAGCATTATTTACTATAGTTCAACCAAATTTCCAGAGTAATCAGAGTTGATTTGGTGTGTTGAAACGATCAATCTTCTATTACACGTGTTTCTAAGTCTTATTAATTCAATAGGACTAAGTCTAACTTAGGCATAGTCAATTAATCCAATGTCTTATTAATTGAATGAGTCTCACAACATTTAACTTAGCCACACACGACACACACACACACACACACACACACACACACGCACACACACACGAAACACACGACACACACACAGACGCACGTACAACAGGTAGGGCGCCAGGTTAAACATGGATATCTGATGGCTGCTCCGGACACCCGCTATCCAGGCATCTGGATATCGAGTGTATCCAGGATACCAATACCTGGTCAGGTCTGTATCCAGGATACCAGCGTACCAGGGGCCAGGTACCAGCGTACCAGGGGCCCAGGTACCAGCGTACCAGGGGCCAGGTACCAGCGTACCTGGGGCCCAGGTACCAGCGTGCCAGGGGCCCAGGTACCAGCGTACCTGGGGCCCAGGTACCAGCGTACCAGGGGCCCAGGTACCAGCGTACCAGGGGCCCAGGTACCAGCGTACCAGGGGCCCAGGTACCAGCGTACCAGGGGCCCAGGTACCAGCGTACCAGGGGCCCAGGTACCAGCGTACCAGGGGCCCAGGTACCAGCGTACCATGGGCCCAGGTACCGCGTACCAGGGGCCCAGGTACGCAATAAATTGCCCCAATTACGTACAAGGGCCCCACACTCTGGCCAATTACGGGGGACTAGATTCTCTCGCGCCATTTGGTGGCAGCTCTTTATTGCGGGGCGGCCGTGTGGCAATATGATTGGCGTGGCAAAATGACAGGTGTGGCAATATGACAGGTGTGGCAACATGACTGGCGTGACAATATGACTGGTGGGGCAACATGACTGGCGTGGCAATATGACTTTCGTGGCAATATGAGTGGTGTGGTAACATGACTGGCATGGCAATATGACTAGTGTTGCAATATGACTGGTGTGGCAATATGACTGGTGTGGCAATATGAGTGGTGTGGCAACATGATTGGCATGGCAATATGACTGGTGTGGCAATATGACTGGCGTAGCAATATGACTGGTGTTGCAATATGACTGGTGTGGCAATATGACTGGTGTTGCAATATGACTGGCGTGGCAATATGACTGGTGTTTCAATATGACTGGTGTGGCAATATGACAAGTGTGGTAATGTGGCAGGTGGGGCAATATGACTGGTGTAGCAATATGATTGGTGTGGTAATATGACTTGTGTGGCAATATGACTTGTGTGGCAATATGACTGGTGTTGCAATATGACTAGCGTGGCAATATGACTGGTGTTGCAATATGACTGGAGTGGCAATATGAGTGGTGTGGAAATGTGGCAGGTGTGGCAATATGACTGGTGTAGCAATATGACTGGCGTGGCAACATGGCAGGTGTGACTATGTATCCAGGAAACAGAACAGCTCTCACCAATATACAATGTGTTTGGTCGAACTTCGAAAATAATAGGTCGAACAAATTTTCGAACAAATAGGTCGAACTAATAGGTCGAACTTCGAAATGATGGATCTCTTCAGTTACTGATGCTTATCTTATTATTAATAATATTCTTCGATATTGAGACATTACATTGATTATCAATAAAGTATCATAATTTTTCATTTATAAACTTGGTTTGAGTCTCAATTCATGCCTCCCGAGCTTTATCAATAATTCAAAATTCGATCTGAATATTTTTTGGGGGGCGAGGGGGGAGGGAGGGGGGGGGGGGGTAGGGGTTGGAACCCTGCACATATAATCACGTGACCAGATTGCACTCGTTTGACCGGCGCACTAAACTAATGAAGCCGCGCGGCCGCCGCTTTGGTATTGCTCCGCCGCCCTGGTATTGCTCCGCCTTTGCCAGCCTGTGCACCGATATTTAATACAGCGCCCGTAGTATTTGATGTCGGGCTGCCGATATTTGATGGAGGTCCCCTGACATTTATCGCCGTCTCACTGATATTTTTTGGCAGAATTTGATCATAATAATGTAATAATAATAATAATAATATAATGATCATTATTTGATTGATGGAACTACGCTGATGCTTGAAGAATTTTTACCGATAGCTGATGGTGGGCTGCAAGTATTTGACATCGAAGTTTAGAAATTTGAAAAAGAAACGAATTAGATTTTGTTCATGTAATAGGACTCAATATGCATGGACGGGTCGAGTCCTGGTATAATCCTTTCAGCTTCCGGAACTCCGGGCCGTTTGTAGGTCTCTGTAAGGGATGAATATCAGGGGGAGCGAACAGCATCGGTAGATATCTCCCTTGTTTGTGAGTTTGTTTGTGAAGTGTCTGGGGCCATACAGCACCGCACACACACCACACCCAACAACACATAGCACCACACACAACACACAACAACACAAATACCACACATACAACACACAACACACACACACAACGCCACACACTCACACAGCACCAAAAACAACAACACCATGCACACACAACAACAACACCACACACACACATACACACACTCAGCACCACACACACACACACACAACACACCACACACACACAACAACAACAACACCACACAAAAAAACAACACACACTCAGCACCACACACACACACACAACACCACAATCTAATGGCACGTCCCAACCCTCATTTTCCTGCCCAAAATTAGGCCTCCTCGAACGGTTAAGTGTTGACCGCCTCCCCACGCGGGGGGGAGTGTTTGGGGAAAATGAAATTATCCCGCGCTCCAAAAAAAAGGTCGAGTGGACTCCAAAATAAGGAAGTGTGTTCGTCGAGCACAACAAATAAAGCTGACGCTCGTCAGCACTGAGGCGACAGCTCGTCATCCACGACCAATTTATCACACACCTGTAGGAAAAATGTCAACTTTTTAACGGTGGCCCCTGTGGCTGAGTAGTGAGAGCGCGCTCTTCACGAGAAGGTGCCGGGAGTTCAAACCCCGGCAGTGCCGCTCGGTTTTTCTCCCCGTTGGGAAAAGGGAGAACTCAGCCACAATTGCCCACTCTACCCAGGTGTCGGAAATGGGTACCGGCTTGACCGGGGGTAAACGTCATGGCGTCCTGGTGTTAGTTATGAGGCATTTGATATACCAACCGTCATGGCGTCCTGGAGTTAGTTATGAGGCATTTGATATACCAACCGTCATGGTGTCCTGGTGTTAGTTATGAGGCATTTGATATACCAACCGTCATGGCGTCCTGGTGTTAGTAATGAGGCATTTGATATGCCAACCGTCATGGCGTCCTGGTGTTAGTTATGAGGCATTTGATATACCAACCGTCATGGCGTCCTGGTGTTAGTTATGAGGCATTTGATATACCAACCGTCATGGCGTCCTGGTGTTAGTTATGAGGCATTTGATATACCAACCGTCATGGTGTCCTGGTGTTAGTTATGAGGCATTTGATATACCAACCGTCATGGTGTCCTGGTGTTAGTTATGAGGCATTTGATATACCAACCGTCATGGTGTCCTGGTGTTAGTTATGAGGCATTTGATATACCAACCGTCATGGCGTCCTGGTGTTAGTTATGAGGCATTTGATATACCAACCGTCATGGCGTCCTGGTGTTAGTTATGAGGCATTTGATATACCAACCGTCATGGCGTCCTGGCGTTAGTTATGAGGCATTTGATATACCAACCGTCATGGCGTCCTGGTGTTAGTTATGAGGCATTTGATATACCAACCGTCATGGCGTCCTGGTGTTAGTAATGAGGCATTTGATATGCCAACCGTCATGGCGTCCTGGTGTTAGTTATGAGGCATTTGATATACCAACCGTCATGGCGTCCTGGTGTTAGTTATGAGGCATTTGATATACCAACCGTCATGGCGTCCTGGTGTTAGTTATGAGGCATTTGATATACCAACCGTCATGGTGTCCTGGTGTTAGTTATGAGGCATTTGATATACCAACCGTCATGGTGTCCTGGTGTTAGTTATGAGGCATTTGATATACCAACCGTCATGGCGTCCTGGTGTTAGTTATGAGGCATTTGATATACCAACCGTCATGACGTCCTGGTGTTAGTTATGAGGCATTTGATATACCAACCGTCATGGCGTCCTGGCGTTAGTTATGAGGCATTTGATATACCAACCGTCATGGCGTCCTGGTGTTAGTTATGAGGCATTTGATATACCAACCGTCATGGCGTCCTGGTGTTAGTAATGAGGCATTTGATATGCCAACCGTCATGGCGTCCTGGTGTTAGTTATGAGGCATTTGATATACCAACCGTCATGGCGTCCTGGTGTTAGTTATGAGGCATTTGATATACCAACCGTCATGGCGTCCTGGTGTTGGTTATGAGGCATTTGATATACCAACTGTCATGGCGTCCTGGCGTTAGTTATGAGGCATTTGATATACCAACCGTCATGGCGTCCTGGTGTTAGTTATGAGGCATTTGATATACCAACCGTCATGGCGTCCTGGTGTTAGTTATGAGGCATTTGATATACCAACCGTCATGGCGTCCTGGTGTTAGTTATGAGGCATTTGATATACCAACCGTCATGGCGTCCTGGCGTTAGTTATGAGGCATTTGATATACCAACCGTCATGGCGTCCTGGTGTTAGTTATGAGGCATTTGATATACCAACCGTCATGGCGTCCTGGTGTTAGTTATGAGGCATTTGATATACCAACCGTCATGGCGTCCTGGCGTTAGTTATGAGGCATTTGATATACCAACCGTCATGGCGTCCTGGTGTTAGTTATGAGGCATTTGATATACCAACCGTCATGGCGTCCTGGTGTTAGTAATGAGGCATTTGATATGCCAACCGTCATGGCGTCCTGGTGTTAGTTATGAGGCATTTGATATACCAACCGTCATGGCGTCCTGGTGTTAGTTATGAGGCATTTGATATACCAACCGTCATGGCGTCCTGGTGTTAGTTATGAGGCATTTGATATACCAACCGTCATGGTGTCCTGGTGTTAGTTATGAGGCATTTGATATACCAACCGTCATGGTGTCCTGGTGTTAGTTATGAGGCATTTGATATACCAACCGTCATGGTGTCCTGGTGTTAGTTATGAGGCATTTGATATACCAACCGTCATGGCGTCCTGGTGTTAGTTATGAGGCATTTGATATACCAACCGTCATGGCGTCCTGGTGTTAGTTATGAGGCATTTGATATACCAACCGTCATGGCGTCCTGGCGTTAGTTATGAAGCATTTGATATACCAACCGTCATGGCGTCCTGGTGTTAGTTATGAGGCATTTGATATACCAACCGTCATGGCGTCCTGGTGTTAGTAATGAGGCATTTGATATGCCAACCGTCATGGCGTCCTGGTGTTAGTTATGAGGCATTTGATATACCAACCGTCATGGCGTCCTGGTGTTAGTTATGAGGCATTTGATATACCAACCGTCATGGCGTCCTGGTGTTAGTTATGAGGCATTTGATATACCAACCGTCATGGTGTCCTGGTGTTAGTTATGAGGCATTTGATATACCAACCGTCATGGTGTCCTGGTGTTAGTTATGAGGCATTTGATATACCAACCGTCATGGCGTCCTGGTGTTAGTTATGAGGCATTTGATATACCAACCGTCATGGCGTCCTGGTGTTAGTTATGAGGCATTTGATATACCAACCGTCATGGCGTCCTGGCGTTAGTTATGAGGCATTTGATATACCAACCGTCATGGCGTCCTGGTGTTAGTTATGAGGCATTTGATATACCAACCGTCATGGCGTCCTGGTGTTAGTAATGAGGCATTTGATATGCCAACCGTCATGGCGTCCTGGTGTTAGTTATGAGGCATTTGATATACCAACCGTCATGGCGTCCTGGTGTTAGTTATGAGGCATTTGATATACCAACCGTCATGGCGTCCTGGTGTTAGTTATGAGGCATTTGATATACCAACCGTCATGGTGTCCTGGTGTTAGTTATGAGGCATTTGATATACCAACCGTCATGGCGTCCTGGTGTTAGTTATGAGGCATTTGATATACCAACCGTCATGGCGTCCTGGCGTTAGTTATGAGGCATTTGATATACCAACCGTCATGGTGTCCTGGTGTTAGTTATTAGGCATTTGATATACCAACCGTCATGGCGTCCTGGTGCTAGTTATGAGGCATTTGATATACCAACCGTCATGGCGTCCTGGTGTTAGTTATGAGGCATTTGATATACCAACCGTCATGGCGTCCTGGCGTTAGTTATGAGGCATTTGATATACCAATCGTCATGGCGTCCTGGTGTTAGTTATGAGGCATTTGATATACCAACCGTCATGGCGTCCTGGTGTTAGTTATGAGGCATTTGATATACCAACCGTCATGGTGTCCTGGTGTTAGTTATGAGGCATTTGATATACCAACCGTCATGGTGTCCTGGTGTTAGTTATGAGGCATTTGATATACCAACCGTCATGGTGTCCTGGTGTTAGTTATGAGGCATTTGATATACCAACCGTCATGGCGTCCTGGTGTTAGTTATGAGGCATTTGATATACCAACCGTCATGGTGTCCTGGTGTTAGTTATGAGGCATTTGATATACCAACCGTCATGGTGTCCTGGTGTTAGTTATGAGGCATTTGATATACCAACCGTCATGGCGTCCTGGTGTTAGTTATGAGGCATTTGATATACCAACCGTCATGGTGTCCTGGTGTTAGTTATGAGGCATTTGATATACCAACCGTCATGGTGTCCTGGTGTTAGTTATGAGGCATTTGATATACCAACCGTCATGGCGTCCTGGTGTTAGTTATGAGGCATTTGGTATACCAACCGTCATGGCGTCCTGGTGTTGGTTATGAGGCATTTGATATACCAACCGTCATGGCGTCCTGGTGTTGGTTATGAGGCATTTGATATACCAACCGTCATGGCGTCCTGGTGTTGGTTATGAGGCATTTGATATACCAACCGTCATGGCGTCCTGGTGTTGGTTATGAGGCATTTGATATACCAACCGTCATGGCGTCCTGGTGTTAGTTATGAGGCATTTGATATACCAACCGTCATGGCGTCCTGGTGTTGGTTATGAGGCATTTGATATACCAACCGTCATGGCGTCCTGGTGTTAGTTATGAGGCATTTGATATACCAACCGTCATTGCGTCATGGTGTTAGTTATGAGGCATTTGATATACCAACCGTCATGGCGTCCTGGTGTTGGTTATGAGGCATTTGATATACCAACCGTCATGGCGTCCTGGTGTTAGTTATGAGGCATTTGATATACCAACCGTCATGGCGTCCTGGTGTTAGTTATGAGGCATTTGATATACCAACCGTCATGGCGTCCTGGTGTTGGTTATGAGGCATTTGATACACCTCACATTGCGGACCAACACACAACAAATCAGTTATATTTACATACCAGCATTTACTTACTGAATTAGACATTTGAATTTTAAATTAGAAATTCATATTTGAGATTGAAATTGAGGGCGCGCAGGCGGGTGCCAGACGCGCGATGCTTGCATTTGCATAGCTACGCCGCTGCCGGCTGTGTGTGTGTGCATTTTAATGATACAAATTAAATAAATTGAGGCCTAATGGTGATTCATTTATATAAATCCTTGGTGTGAGTGAACAGTTGATTTTTTGTGTAGTTATTGAATGTTTATAATGATAGGCGCTGAGCGTATCTGTGATACGCATCTCTAGCTCGCCGGCTTAAAAATGTAATTTCGTTTGTTAGTTATGAGGATTTATTGGTGTGGTGTTGTGGAGGATTAATGTAGGCAAAATTGGAGAGGTATTGAAGGATTAATGTAGGCAAAATTGGAGAGGTAGTGAAGGATTAATGTAGGCAAAATTGGAGAGGTAGTGAAGGATTAATGTAGGCAAAATTGGAGAGGTAGTGAAGGATTAATGTAGGCAAAATTGGAGCGGCAGTGAAGGATTAATGCAGGCAAAATTGGAGAGGTAGTGAAGGATTAATGTAGGCAAAATTGGAGAGGTAGTGAAGGATTAATGTAGGCAAAATTGGAGAGGTAGTGAAGGATTAATGTAGGCAAAATTGGAGAGGTAGTGAAGGATTAATGTAGGCCAAATTGGAGAGGTAGTGAAGGATTAATGTAGGCAAAATTGGAGCGGCAGTGAAGGATTAATGTAGGCAAAATTGGAGAGGTAGTGAAGGATTAATGTAGGCAAAATTGGAGAGGTAGTGAAGGATTAATGTAGGCAAAATTGGAGAGGTAGTGAAGGATTAATGTAGGCAAAATTGGAGAGGTAGTGAAGGATTAATGTAGGCAAAATTGGAGAGGTAGTGAAGGATTAATGTAGGCAAAATTGGAGAGGTAGTGAAGGATTAATGTAGGCAAAATTGGAGAGGTAGTGAAGGATTAATGTAGGCAAAATTGGAGAGGTAGTGAAGGATTAATGTAGGCAAAATTGGAGAGGTAGTGAAGGATTAATGTAGGCAAAATTGGAGAGGTAGTGAAGGATTAATGTAGGCAAAATTGGAGAGGTAGTGAAGGAAGAATGCAGGCAAAATTGGAGAGGTAGTGAAGGATTAATGTAGGCAAAATTGGAGAGGTAGTGAAGGATTAATGTAGGCAAAATTGGAGAGGTAGTGAAGGAAGAATGGAGGCAAAATTGGAGAGGTAGTGAAGGATTAATGTAGGCAAAATTGGAGAGGTAGTGAAGGATTAATGTAGGCAAAATTGGAGAGGTAGTGAAGGATTAATGTAGGCAAAATTGGAGAGGTAGTGAAGGATTAATGTAGGCAAAATTGGAGAGGTAGTGAAGGATTAATGTAGGCAAAATTGGAGAGGTAGTGAAGGATTAATGTAGGCAAAATTGGAGAGGTAGTGAAGGATTAATGTAGGCAAAATTGGAGAGGTAGTGAAGGATTAATGTAGGCAAAATTGGAGAGGTAGTGAAGGATTAATGTAGGCAAAATTGGAGAGGTAGTGAAGGATTAATGTAGGCAAAATTGGAGAGGTAGTGAAGGATTAATGTAGGCAAAATTGGAGAGGTAGTGAAGGAAGAATGCAGGCAAAATTGGAGAGGTAGTGAAGGATTAATGTAGGCAAAATTGGAGAGGTAGTGAAGGATTAATGTAGGCAAAATTGGAGAGGTAGTGAAGGAAGAATGGAGGCAAAATTGGAGAGGTAGTGAAGGATTAATGTAGGCAAAATTGGAGAGGTAGTGAAGGATTAATGTAGGCAAAATTGGAGAGGTAGTGAAGGATTAATGTAGGCAAAATTGGAGAGGTAGTGAAGGATTAATGCAGGCAAAATTGGAGAGGTAGTGAAGGATTAATGTAGGCAAAATTGGAGAGGTAGTGAAGGATTAATGTAGGCAAAATTGGAGAGGTAGTGAAGGATTAATGTAGGCAAAATTGGAGAGGTAGTGAAGGATTAATGTAGGCAAAATTGGAGAGGTAGTGAAGGATTAATGCAGGCAAAATTGGAGAGGTAGTGAAGGATTAATGTAGGCAACATTGGAGAGGTAGTGAAGGATTAATGTAGGCAAAATTGGAGAGGTAGTGAAGGATTAATGTAGGCAAAATTGGAGAGGTAGTGAAGGATTAATGTAGGCAAAATTGGAGAGGTAGTGAAGGATTAATGTAGGCAAAATTGGAGAGGTAGTGAAGGATTAATGCAGGCAAAATTGGAGAGGTAGTGAAGCCCGTATCACAGATACGCTCATCACACACTGCCTGCAGCTCAAGTAATCAGAGAGTAATTAACGCTCTCATATATTTACCTACTTCTCTGCAATATTTGTGTTCTTCATAAAATAATATGTGACGCTGTCCTTTAATAAAATAGTACCCCGTGCTGTGCAAGTTAGAACATACATATATGATGAGGGGGGGAGTGTATGGAAGTCGAGATGCTTTCTTTTATGCAGCAGACATCCAGTTTTGATACGCAGCAGGAAAGCTTGTCAGTAATTTGCAATTCTGCTGAGTATTGTTTATTACTTATAAGAATAGCAAGCTTATGGCATGGATACACACGAAATTTTTTCGGATCTCTTGCAGACAAGCCCCTCATTAATGCAACACATAAGTTCACCCACTTGTAACTTTCGAAATAACGCACCTATCAACTTCAAATTACTTGCAAGCGGAAGAATTTTTAGTCTTTCATATTCTTCAAATTATTATAAAACGAAAGAATGTTTTAATCTTTCGTTTGAGAGTAATTTGAAGTCGACATGTTCATTATTTCGAAAGTTACGAGTGGGTGAACTTATGTGTTGCATTAGTGGCGGGGCTTATCTGGTAAAGATCTACAATTTCTACCGAAAGTGAACAAACAATTGAAGTGAAGATATCGATTATAAAGTAGTTACATAAGCACGTTCCCACGTCGCACATTGTACGAGGCTGTTATTTTCCCCGGCACATTAAAGAAAGAAAAGAAATAAAAAAATGAAAAAATTATTTTTTTCCAAAAAAAACATACATGATATGCAATAGCGTGACATTGAATTATAAACATTTCTTAATATGAAAGTCCTTAATCGATGGACAAACCATACGAGGCGTTCTAATAAAAAGAAAGAAAAAGAGTTCATTTCCAAAAAATTTCATAGATGCAATATTGAAGCATTAATTGCTTATTAAAATACCTTAACATTAACATCCTCAATTGATGATAACACATCGGTATCGGGACACCCGTGTGAAATGTTGCAATATACAAACATTGAATGTGAACAAGAACTTTAGAAATAAAAGATACTTGCATTTCGTTCATAAGTTTGTTCCTAGTAAAGAAGGAGACAGCGACGTGGCACTGGTCGAATGAGACCCAAATCAAGCTTCTAAGTTTAAAATTTTAGAAAAGAAAGCAAGAAAAACAATTTAGTCTCAATAGAGTTAAAACATGAAATGTTCAACATTGTTTTTTATAATATCTTAACATTAACATCGTTAGTTGATAATTTAATATTTTTTTAATATCTTAACATTAACATCGTTAGTTGATAATTTAATATTTTTATAATATCTTAACATTAACATCTTTAGTTGATAATTTAATATTTTTTTAATATCTTAACATTAACATCGTTAGTTGATAATTTAATATTTTTTTAATATCTTAACATTAACATCGTTAGTTGATAATTTAATATTTTTATAATATCTTAACATTAACATCGTTAGTTGATAATTTAATATTTTTTAATATCTTAACATTAACATCGTTAGTTGATAATTTAATATTTTTTTAATATCTTAACATTAACATCGTTAGTTGATAATTTAATATTTTTTTAATATCTTAACATTAACATCGTTAGTTGATAATTTCACATCGGTATCGTAATACCCATGTGTTTTGCACATATATATATAGTTTTATATGTTAAGTTGAAAATTGTAGAAAGAGTATTGTTTGGCGCAAATATATATAGCTTTATATGCTTGCGCAATTACTTTTTTCTATCGTGAAAACCGAAAAATTTCGTGGAAGCAGATGTGTCCAGAATTCAATGTTACATATCTGTATGAAATTTTGTTCTTCTAGTTGCAATAGAAATGTGAACTGAAAAATTTGGAAAATTCGGTATATACGGTCATGTCAGGGTAGGAAAGAAAGAAAAACCGTTTATTTTCAAAAAGTTTGGCACATGAGATGCATGCCGACATATTGGCTTTTAAATATTTCTCAATATAAGACGTCTTAAGACAAACGTACTGTACGAGGAGTACTGATAGACAAACTTTACGTAGACACCAATGATGGTACTTTTGTAAAATCTCTATTGGAAATAAAATGTTTTTCTTTTTCTTTTCTTCCTTAAGTCTACAAATAAAGAAGCCATACGAAGTGTAGGTCCCCTTAAAGAGTGCATGAGATGCAAAACACAGCCCAAATCATGACAGATGCCAGTAAGAGAAGTAGTCTTGGCAGCAGAGTGCGGCAGGGAGAAGGATGGTATGCACAGTACTGAAACTGAGAATATTTGCAGAATCATCAATCTAAATCATCTAAAACTGAATCAATCATCAATCTAAAATTGGGCAAGCAAATAATCTTAAGTTGGCTTCAAAGATTTTCTGGCTAAAAGTTCATATTCATTATATTTTTCTACCACGAATCATGTAAACCTACCAAGAATTACTTTTTCCTAAACCGCAATAGCTCATTTGATATCTATCCTAAACCCGAGCTATTACCTCCGCTCCCACTCTAATATAATTTCTACAACATTCATTTTGGTCCTACGTGAACATCTATCCGTAAGAATATTCCCTGTACTTTTGTCAGCTCCTAATTCTCCAAACCATTTTCCCGTTGCAGAATGTTCGTGGGCGACATGTGGCAACTACAGCGCTGGGCTGGTGCCGCAGCTCTGGTGGTGGTCGTCATGGCAACGCTGGCCCCTGCTCTACACGTTTGCTCCGCCCACACGCGGGCCTACGGGTTAGTCGCGTCTTCCAACAAGACATTGCACCACCAGGGTTAGTTAGTCGCGTCTTCCTACAAAACAGTGCACCACCATGGTTAGCTAGTCACGTGTACTGGTGGCCATAGTGCAATTACTATAATTTGCTGGCTGGATGCAACTATTGCCACTACCATAATACGGTCATGACATGAGTGGTAAGACTACTATTTCGTAGCCGAGATACGACTATTGACACTACTGCGAGGAAACTAATTAGTTACACTTATTAGTACTACTACCATATGGTAGCTAAGATACGACCGAGCGTAGGTTTATTTCTACAATCTAGGCAGTACTCCAGAGCAGGACCATCACCTCATACATATATTACCAACCAACCATGAGTACTGGATCATTCTCAAGGATGTACCTTCATATTATTTTTTTTTTTGAAGCTGTTGGTTGTTTATACAAGAGCATATTCGCCTGTGAGAAAGAGATTTCCATATCTCTCGCTCCGGTCCCCCTCAACCGTCCCATCTTCTTGCAATTTTCCCTCTATGTAATCCCCGTGGCCGAGTGGTTAAGAGCGCGCGCCCTTCACGGAAAGGGTCGGTGGTTTGAATTCCTGCAGTGCCTCCCGGTTTTTCTTCCGTCGGGAAAAGGGAGAACTCAGTCACAATTCCCCACTCTACCCAGGTGTCGGAAATGGGTACCGGTCTTGACCGGGGGTAACCGTCATGGCGTCCTGGTGTTAGTTATGAGGCATTAGATATACCAACCGTCATGGCGTCCTGGTGTTAGTTATGAGGCATTTGATATGCCAACCGTCATGGCGTCCTGGTGTTAGTTATGAGGCATTTGATATACCAACCGTCATGGCGTCCTAGTGTTAGTTATGAGGCATTTGATATACCAACCGTCATGGCGTCCTGGTGTTAGTTATGAAGCATTTGATATACCAACCGTCATGGCGTCCTGGTGTTAGTTATGAGGCATTTGATATACCAACCGTCATGGCGTCCTGGTGTTAGTTATGAGGCATTTGATATGCCAACCGTCATGGCGTCCTGGTGTTAGTTATGAGGCATTTGATATACCAACCGTCATGGCGTCCTGGTGTTAGTTATGAGGCATTTGATATGCCAACCGTCATGGCGTCCTGGTGTTAGTTATGAGGCATTTGATATGCCAACCGTCATGGCGTCCTGGTGTTAGTTATGAGGCATTTGATATACCAACCGTCATGGCGTCCTGGTGTTAGTTATGAGGCATTTGATATACCAACCGTCATGGCGTCCTGGTGTTAGTTATGAGGCATTTGATATGCCAACCGTCATGGCGTCCTGGTGTTAGTTATGAGGCATTTGATATACCAACCGTCATGGCGCCCTGGTGTTAGTTATGAGGCATTTGATATACCAACCGTCATGGCGTCCTGGTGTTAGTTATGAGGCATTTGATATACCAGTACACAAGGTGATGTGTGTCGGGTTTGCTTGGAATAAAACATTTTTTATTTTGTTGCAGGAGCAGCAGCTCCAGTGAAGCCCTACACAAGCGGCCGTACAAAAACTTCTTGAGGTGCGTGTGTGTGTTTAGGTTTGATTATCACACATGAATGCAGTTCTGCTTGATATTGTAAAATTTGAATAATATAAAACATCCATACATGCCTTCATTATTATTATTATTATTCATATTGCAGTGAAATTTTTTGGGGGGTTCCGTGTTCGAGTCCCGTATCTGCGCGGTACTTTTGTCGGGCACGGAGCTGCTCTGGTGATACAGAAAATGGAGAAGGCGGGAGGGTATAGGGAGACCCTCATACCTAATAAGCTGGGACCTCACGCCCTCCCCCTAAGTTAACGCCTCCTACTCCATCGCAATTGTGAACTTATGCTATTGGCATGTGGAAAAATGTTTGCATTGCTACAGAGATACTAACAAAACATTGCCTCGACCTACACACATAATTTCGTGCGTTTCAAGTTCTATATTTGTAATAGGTCCTAAATAAGTTTGTATGATACATTCAAAGCCGATCTTAAAATTAATTAAAATCCTGGTAATGAAAAAATTGATTTCTCCCCTCGTCATCCGAGCTGCGCACCTTAAGAACTCTATATTCATTCTAAATAAGGTTTCTAACTTTCTTTTTTAAGAGCAGGACGATTTTAAACACAAGGCCTACAACCATACACCTCGTATGGCTTGTTTTTCAACTAAGGACCTTTATATAAAGAGTTTATTTAAATCTAACGTGCTGTAGTATGTACATCTTATATGGTCACCTATTATTAAATAAACGGTAATTCTTTTTTTTCTTTTTTTTTAAATCCAACGGGTCGTAATCTTTCTCATGTAGCAACTTTTTTGGGAGATAGATGGTTTTTCTTTCTTTCTTCATTTTTCCCTTTCTGAGCGGCTTGCAACCCTACAGGTTCGGCAGAAACAACATGGCGGACGCGTACGACAACCTGGGTCCCATGCACGCAGTTGTCGTACTCCCTGCCGAGGCCGGAAAGCGCGCCAACCCAAATCGTAACTTCATCCGCTTCGGCCGCGGCGGCGCACTGAGCAACAAGAACTTTTTGCGGTGAGGTTCCTTGAACATTTTATACTGTCATTTTACCGTCATTTGTTATGCTACTATCAAACGTTATAAAGGACTGGATAACACGTTTGGTTTTATCGTGTCCCCAGTTTTCTTGCGTCCTGGTGTTCGTTGTAAGCGATTCGAAAAACAAATGTACCAGATATGATATGTCAGGCTTGATTAGATTAATTGTTCTTTCCTTTCGGATCCTTTCCTTTCAAATCTTTTTCTTGGGTGTCCTCATTTTTCTTGTGTACACTTTCCTTACATCCCCCACTTTTCTCACGTCCCCCATCCCCCCAGGTTCGGGCGGGGAGGCTCCACGAGACTGCTTCCCCAGCTGCTGGGGACGCAGTCCCCCCAAAAGGACTTCCCCCCTTTGGCGGAAGCGACCAATCAGCATGAGGCTACGGGCAGGGCGAAGCGCTCATTGGTTGAGGAGGAAGAGGAACAGCCCCACCAGAGGGGAAGGCGGGCCCTCCCCAACCTCATGACGCTCGTCACGCATCCCCAACTGTCCTCCCCAATTGACTGGCTGCCTGAAACCGACGACATGGAGGTCTTAAACAATTTGAACAATTTGAAATATTTAAACAATTTATTTACCACAAGTGATTCAGAGGTAGATTGTTCCACAAGTCTAGTACATACAATGGTCAAATTTGAGTATAGCTACCTGTGGGTCCGAACAAGTTTAGCGACTTCTAGGGCATCCTACCACCAACCTTATTCTAGGGTGTACAATTATGTTTAACCTAATTCACTTAACCTAGGTGGGGATTGGGTGCGGGTAGCCTGCTTCACGTCGCATCCATTCAAATGTGGAAAAACACACTCTTGAAATTTTTTAAAGTTTATTTAGCACGCTCCAAGTAGAATAGAGGCACAAGGAAACAACTCCTCTAGGAAGCAGTCGCCTTTTGGACCGGCTTGTGCACCTCAAGCACGCCCAAACAACGACGTAGTTAGGTCCAAGGTGAATTGGCAAGTGCAGGTTCTAAACTGGGGTAGTACCAGGCACATGAAGCAATGGGTCCGGGAGACCTCCCGGCTTTTCAGTAGCCAAAATTCCAGCTGAGACGGAAAAGGATCGTTTCCCGGTGACCATCCCAACTGCGCGAACTTCCCGCTGGAGGGACGCAACCCAGCTCGGCGAACTGCCGACGGATTGAAGCTAGGAAAGAAAAGGACGAGATTTGTGGCTTAACAGAGAAATGAAATTCGCAACCGCTTATGTCTCTTCCTAACTTTTAAATGAGATAGGAACAATTTTCAAATCGTACCAAAACAAAACCCACCAATTTTGAACTCACAAGCCAAGAAAACCTCTGCCGCATAACCGCTTCACAAGGCAAGGGATGAATTCAGCGCAAGCAGGGCTTCTTTCAAAGTCAAAAACAAGGTGTTCTCCGCAGGGCGCGCAATGGGGGAGCATACTGGCGACAAGAAACAAAGGCACTTTCGTTAGGACATAACTCAAAGCGAACAAGCAAATATCACCACAACCAAGATTTCACATAACAATACACCGGATACACCATCAATTCTCACCTAGGGAATTTGTTCCCGAGTGAGGATAAGAGCCTCTTTTAGAAGAGTTTATTTGAGGAAAAAAACAGGAAAATAAGTAAAAGGTAACCATTCAGAGCCGTTCTATAAAGATAAAGAAAAAGGAAGAGAATCTTTCCCGTAAGAAAATCCCACTTCCTAACGTGGATCGGGAGAACACAAGAAATCGCGAGAATTTCTTTATCGTCTAGGAACTCCAGATCGCAAGTCAATTGTTTAAGGGTGGCCAACGGGCCTTTAAGAGTAGCCAACGGGCCTTTAAAGAGTGGCCAACGGGCCTTTAAGTTTAAGTATCAAATTTTAAAGGCTCTGAATGGTATAGCAAAATAACACCCAAAAATAATAATAAATGAAACGAAGATCACAGGCACACTTAAATAAAAAGATAGCAAAAAAAGTGGTCAAGGAAGAGGGTAGAGGGAACTCCTATAGGCTCACGACACATGACGCTGCTGGGTCCCCAGAAATGCGGAAAACCGGCACAACACTCCTTCCTTGACTGGATGGAAAAATTACTTTTTTATAATCAATAACAACCTACCTGAAGAAAGACAAACCATGACAGACGTCACCTCTGTTTGCAGACAGCACACCCAAACGAACTGAATCCAGGTACTAACCGACAGGTCACTCAGAGACGCGCACCGGAATTTCCAACACAAATTTCTAGTTTTCAATTTCTGAAAACTGTCCGTTGTTGTGTTCTTGTAAACTTTGATATAAAACTTAGTGATTAATAGACGTATATGCGTACTTTCGTATTTGATTGCGAATTGTTCGCTTGAGATTACGAGTTTGTTCGCTTGAGATTACGAGTTTGTTCGCTTGAGATTACGAGTTTGTTCGCTTGAGATTACGAGTTTGTTCGCTTGAGATTACGAGTTTGTTCGCTTGAGATTGTGAGTTTGTTCGCTTGAGATTGTGAGTTTGTTCGCTTGAGATTGTGTGTTTGTTCGCTTGAGATTGTGAGTTTGTTCGCTTGAGATTACGAGTTTGTTCGCTTGAGATTACGAGTTTGTTCGCTTGAGATTACGAGTTTGTTCGTTTGAGATTACGAGTTTGTTCGCTTGAGATTACGAGTTTGTTCGCTTGAGATTACGAGTTTGTTCGCTTGAGATTGTGTGTTTGTTCGCTTGAGATTGTGAGTTTGTTCGCTTGAGATTGCGAGTTTGTTCGCTTGAGATTGTGTGTTTGTTCGCTTGAGATTGTGAGTTTGTTCGCTTGAGATTACGAGTTTGTTCGCTTGAGATTGCGAGTTTGTTCGCTTGAGATTGTGAGTTTGTTCGCTTGAGATTACGAGTTTGTTCGCTTGAGATTGCGAGTTTGTTCGCTTGAGATTGTGTGTTTGTTCGCTTGAGATTGTGAGTTTGTTCGCTTGAGATTACGAGTTTGTTCGCTTGAGATTGTGTGTTTGTTCGCTTGAGATTGTGAGTTTGTTCGCTTGAGATTACGAGTTTGTTCGCTTGAGATTGCGAGTTTGTTCGCTTGAGATTGTGAGTTTGTTCGCTTGAGATTACGAGTTTGTTCGCTTGAGATTGTGTGTTTGTTCGCTTGAGATTGCGAGTTTGTTCGCTTGAGATTGTGAGTTTGTTCGCTTGAGATTGTGTGTTTGTTCGCTTGAGATTGTGAGTTTGTTCGCTTGAGATTGTGAGTTTGTTCGCTTGAGATTGTGTGTTTGTTCGCTTGAGATTGCGAGTTTGTTCGCTTGAGATTGCGAGTTTGTTCGCTTGAGATTGCGAGTTTGTTCGCTTGAAATTACAAATTCACACCTCTTACCCAGGGCTTCCACTATGGGGACGCGTCCCCATACGCTGGGGAGGAGCTGACCGAGGGAGACATGATGGACCTGCACGACATCCAGAAGCGCAAGTTCCCCCTCAACTTCGTACGCTACGGACGCGAGCCCAGTGACTGGAACTTCATTAGGTTTGGCAAGCGTGGCAGTGGAGAGGTTGGGGACGACGTTGGGGAATACACCGGGCCTGCTGAGGAGTACGACAACATCGTCAGGGGGAGGAACAACAAGAATTTCTTGAGATTTGGCCGGTAGTCTGCAGGCAACAGCTGATTTCGTCGTCTATTTGGAGTTTTTCAAAGCATTTCTTCGTCTCGATGAGAAACAAAAGACGAGCGTTTTTTTGGCGTAACAGAAGACGAGCGTTTCTTTGGACTAACAAAAGACGCGAGTTTCTTTGGAGTGACAAAAGATGAGCGTTTCTTTGGAATCCAATTGTCTATTTTAACTTGATTCGTACGCATTTTGAGGCTCACAGTTTATTTAGATGTGATTGAAATCAAGCTGTTCAGTGGAGTACAGTTGCGCACAATGTACTATTTCTAGAGACTCATCATATGAGAGGGGGTATAGTTCTTTGAATTTTGCATGACATTTGAAAATGATAGAGCTTTCAAAGTTAGGCGTGATGCAAGAATGTTATTTATATTAAAAAACGCGTTGGTTCTGAAGAAATTGTGTATACAAAAAAGCATTTATATAAAGAAACAAATTCTAATCCCCTCTCAATAGTTAAAAAGTAAATGAAAATTGCAGGGCGCTGTGCGTATCCTTGATACGAGTGATTGAATTTGGCAACCCTCGCAAACATATTTATTCTATTAATATAATGTTTCTTCTGAGCTGAGCTTCTGATCAGCAAATGATGTAGACGTTAATAATGAAACTTGTAAACAAAATATCTTCGCCGTCTAGGGAACACGAGAAATGTAAACAGTGAAATTATATAAATAAACGTGCAATGAAAACCTTATTTTATTCATATTCCGTGGGAGGGGACTGAAGCTGGCATGGGCCGTGTGAACACAAGCTTATACCTCTGAGTAATATATTTCATCACTATTATAAAAGTAGCTGCGTAAATCCGTCCGTGTGACCCCCTCTTCTAATCCATAGCGTTGATAGCAACAAGGATAAAGCTTAAGAAATACAAGAAATTATTCTATTGCATTTATTTTCTGTGGCAATTCAATTCCCTTTCACTTTGAACTATGGTATCCAGAATATGCAATCAGCATATTCTTACAAATAGAAATTTTCTTTGGAGCTTTTCTGTTGAAATTCATCATGTTGCTTTGATATTTTTTAATTGATAATGTGAAAAAATGTTTTAAATTCGTTTGACCAGTAACCTGGCTACCACTTAGTATAAAACCCAAGATTTTGGAGCTTGAGTTATCGTTTTCGAAATTGTGGTTTTCTTGAAAAGCTCCGAAGAGATAATAGACGACATTTCAGAATAAAATTCCGGCAAAAGAGGCCACCAAGGATAGAAATGTGTCCAACCGCAAGGGAGAAGTAGCAAGACTTCGACCGCAAGAAAAACGCCGAAGACGATCGGATGAACAACGCGAAATGGCAAGACGAAGCAATGCTGCTCGCCAACGAGAAGCTAGAGCTAAATTTACCCTTGAACGGCGTTCGGAAATTCTACGGAATAATACAGAGCAACACCGAGTAGCTATAGAGAGCTTAACACATGAAAGAAGCGAGGAAATTCTTCGGCATAACGCTGGACAACATCGAGTGGCACGAGAGAATTTAACTCAAGAAAGAAGGGATGAAATTCTTCAGACTAATGCCGAACAGCACGTGTGGACTAGTAAATATGAACATTTGAGGACAACAAATTTTGAAGAAACACATTTATTCAAACATCATCTTGCTAAAGTACGATATTGTCCTCATAGCCGTGTGATTTAAGGGCCTGCCCCCGTGCGGGCAACCAGGGTTCGAATCCTAGCGCTGGGTGGCGATTTTCTCCGTTGGGTATAGGGGAAAAATTCCAAGCACAATACCCCACTCTACACAGGTGTCTGAAATGGGTACAGGTCTTGACCGGGGGAAAGCGTCATGGCGTCCTGGTGTTAGTTATGAGGCATTTGAAAAACCAGTGTACAAGATGATATGTAACAGGTTTGAATTGGAAATACAGCATTCGTAGATGCCGATCTTTTTTTATTATGCGTGTGCACCCATTGAGACAGACAAATATAAACTCGCAATTGAACAATTTCTGGCGCACCAAAATCAATTTGCCTATGATATATTGGTATGAAAATAAAAATTGATCATAAAAAAATCAGTGTCCTCTGAGACTCCATAGGGTGAGGATGTGCGTTGCGCTCGCTCCGCTCGCTCCGAAACAAAGTGCCTATTGTTAGAAAGAATGTACTTCTAGCCTGAATGGGTACCCTCTCTCGCCATGAGGATTCAAATGTGATATCAACATATAAATCATCAAACTAAGAATATAATATTCCCTCATAAAGTGTGAAGGTGTTCAACCCTCGTTTATACAAGAAAGCCAACTCTCTAAACCTACAAGATGGGAGCGAAGAAGCAACGCAACAACATCAGCAGCTGCAATAACAGCTGTGAATATCAACCAAAGTTTGGTCAATATCCTGATGTGTCTAGCCTAACGCAAGACTGCAAAGAAGTGGTATCTGTTCTAATAAAATATTTCGACTCAGTGATGACAAAATTTAATAGTGATATTGACGAAATGAAAAGTGAAATAAGCGACCTTAAAACACTATCTGAAACAATAGCAGGAAAAGAAGCAGAACACAAACAAATTATTGAAGAGCAGAATGAAAAAATACAAAGCTTGGAGTCACGTCTCGATCGCTTGGAAAAAATGATCAGCGCCGAGACCTGGAAGATAGAAAATGTACTCTCGTCATTTCCGGGGGGGAACTACCTCATTCACACAACAACGAAAATTGCAAAGAAACAATCTGCAAAATTCTGAAGGACATCAACATCGACCTCAGTGATGCTGACATCACGTCAGCTAACAGAATGGGAAGGAAACCACTAAGTGGAAACGAGGATCGAAGAAACATCGCTTTCGAACTGAAACATTACAACAAAAAACGTGAAATTCTCTCTGCCTGCCGAGTAAATAAACCAACGTTCTATATAAATGAATATCTAATACCTTCACGAGCCAAGATCATGTACATCTTGAGAGTAGCCAAGAGAAATTTCCCGGAAAAAATCGGAACCCCGAGGACCCAAGATGGAAACATCTTCGCATTCATTCCTGGACAACCGGACTCGAGACGTCAGATTAACACGCCAGAAGAGCTCGACCAATACCTGATGCGGCAACTGGATAAATCATCGAATCAGGTCTTGGGTATTCACCTCAATTAGGTATCAAAACATGTACCTGTGTCAAATTATATACTCGTATGCCAATAACGCCTAGAATTCTATAACTTTACACTAGATCTTCAAACTGCATAACTTCATGTCATGAATCAGTTCCAACCTCTAAAGATATATACGGCAGTTTTACCTCAATTTTGAAAATCTTATGACAGATATATATGAACATTTATGACAACTGTATTGGAAATTGCAACAGCACCATCAGCAATTTGTACCTACCGATGTTATGATGGAATATTGATATTCACCTTGTTCGCCTTTCCTCGTAAATTGTATGTAATTTTTTACCAACAAACTATTATTATGTGTAAAACATATTAGCTGATTAGATTATCATCGTCGCTAAATTTTTTCTATTTATTTTTATTATTTTTTTTTTAAACTTATTACCTGTTGTATGTGAACTTTGTAACAACGCCTTCAGCAATTTGTACGCATCAATTTTGTATATTGAACTCCAATATTAATCGCTCTTGGCTGAGTATTGAGTGTACTCACGAAATCACGCTAGATTTCTTACTCTTTTCTATACTTTCTAAGCTAGTTTTTAGATAGATATATCCTTTTAATCTTGACTCTGTATTTCGTTTTAAGTTGTACAATAGTACTTACTGCCCACTGTTTACTAATTTTGAATGACTGATCACGCTGATATATTAGATGAAATCGACCCGGATCTCAATCATTTGAACAGAATATTTCCAAACCTAAACGACTCTGAAAACTGCAGATATACTAATATATCAAAATTCAACGAATCTATACGAATAACCCGGCAGGATTTTTCGCTACTGTGTTGGAACTGTAGGTCACTCTATCCAAAATTGATGAATCAGTAGTAAAGTTGACTGAAACTATAATGAACGCATACAATCAGTGTTGCCCAATTGTAACTCGTACAGTTACCCCAAAAAATAAACAAAAGCCCTGGATTACTAGAGACATCGTGATAAATATAAAGAAACGCCAAGCGTACCTAGCCCTCCTTTGCGAAGGGTGAATATCTAGAGAAACATATAACCGATTCAGAAACTATGTGACAAACCAGATAAGAACATCAAAAAAGAGCTACTTTACCCTCAAGTTTACTCAATTCAAAGCTGACGTTAAAAAGACTTGGCGCCTCCTTAACTCTTGTTATAAACCGAATAACGCCGAAAAAAATAAAATTGGATATATCACTCAAGATAATGTAAAATACCATGAGAAGAATGAAATTGCTAATATCTTCAACAACTTCTTTGTAAACGTAGGGAAAACTATAGCCAATGGTATTCCAAGTGAACCTACTGATCACCTGGAAGTTATGGATCATATTCGAGAACACAACTCCTTTTTCTTTACGCCTACAAACTCCTCCGATGTAATTGCGTGCATAAACAACATGAAAAATAAATCGAGTGGGTTACAAACGTTTCCAACTAAAATACTTAAAATAATTGCTGATATTGTGGCCCCGCTGATATCCAATATTATTAACCAGTCTCTCTTACTAGGCACTTTCCCGAACTCCCTCAAAGTTGCTAGAGTAACCCCTATCTTTAAAAATGGTGAAAAAACCTGTGTTAACAATTATCGACCTATCTCCATGTTACCAATTATTAGCAAGGTATTCGAGAAAATTGTGAATAAAAAAGTGTACTCTTATTTTGAACAAAAATCATTTCTCTATGATAAACAATACGGCTTTCGCTGTAAAAAATCAACAACACAGGCAATATTAAATCATTTACAATTCCTTTATTCTAATATAGATAACGGAAGGACTGTCTTCTCTGTATTTCTTGACTTTCGAAAGGCATTCGATTGTGTGGACCATAACATATTACTCTCGAAACTTCATTGTTATGGCATTCGTGGGGTTGCCCATGATTGGTTCAGATCATACCTAACAAATCGGAAGCAATACGTTGTCATTGACGACGCAAAATCGGACCCACAGAAAATTAGCCATGGAGTTCCACAAGGATCTGTTCTTGGGCCTCTCCTTTTTCTGATTTTTATCAATGATATTATTAAATCTACATCATTTTTTTAAATTCATACTTTTTGCCGATGACAGTACGCTTTCTGCGGTCCTTCCGAACGAAAATCCCACTACGATTGCGGAGAGTATAAATAATGAACTCCATAAGGTTTCACTGTGGCTTAAAGCTAATAAAATAAGCCTCAATATCGATAAAACAAATTATATCACGTTCTCATACAAGAAAAATATATCTCTACCATCCATTAAAATTGGCGAAGGTGAAATCAAAGAAACCAACTCATGTAAATTTCTGGGCATCATAATAGATAAACATCTGACCTTCAAAGAGCACATCACTCATATTAGTTCTAAATCATCAAAATCCATCGGAATCCTGAATAAAGCTAAAAATTTCCTGCCTGAAACAGCCTTACTAATGCTTTATAGAACGCTCATTTCACCATACCTGCAATACGGAATAGAAGCATGGCATGGAACTGATAAAAATCAAACCAATATAATTTTTACTCTGCAAAAAAGAGCCATCAGAGCGGTAAAGAACCTAGAATATAATGCTCACACAAATGATTCATTCAAAAATTTACACATACTTAAACTCTCGGATCTCTACAAAATCTCCATCTGCAATTTCATCTACAAAACATTAGCTAATGATGGCGACAATAGCCTACAACAGTTATTAACTGCGCAAACTGGTCATCACGACCATTTAACACGAAATAAAAGTAAATTCATGCTTCCGCTTCCTTATTATTCAAAGGCCCGCTCGCAACATGGTATACTATTCGTTAGAGCTAAAACCTGGAACTCAATACCTGCGGAGATCCGTGAAAGTAATTCTTACAAGGTATTTAAAAGAAATCTTGAGTCTCACTTCTTATCAGAATACTAGTCGTGTAAGATCACCAAGTCAAATCCTGCCTCCTACATGTCTGGTCCTAATAATGCAATTTGCCATGAGTAATATCGCCGATTTTCAGTCTGCTCCCAAATCGTTATCGAATATACTGTTAAATATTGTCCATATGACCTATATTGTAAAATTAAACATCAATATCGAGTTCATTATCCTGTTGATCAGTCTAATGCGAAACTAGGCTAAGTGAATTAGGTTAAACATTATTGTACGCCCTAGAATAATGTAATGGTAGGATGCCCTAGAAGTCGCTGAACTTATTCGGGCCCACAGGTAGCTATACTCAGCTCTGACCATTGTATTAGACTTAAGAAACATTCTACCTCTGTATCTCCTGTGGTAAATAAATTGTTTAAATTGTTTAAATTATTTTAAATTAAGAAAATAGCGTTAATTGTGTTCAAATTCTTAGTTTTTGCTTCGAACGCATTGAATCGTGCTATGGCATCCGATGAGCTTGAACTTGAAGTTGAGGGCCGACAGCGTCGGGTCCTTTGGAATGGCCTACAATTCCCTCCCTAAGACTTTTATTATTCACACAAAAGAGTTCAGTGCCTGTGTACCAGACTTGCCCCATAAACTACTCAGGATCCACCAATCCTTGTTACATGCTGCCATTGGACGGCCTCACTCGGATAACCAGTACGTCAAAACACCATCCCCAGGCATGGTAGGTCATTACAGCCCATTCTACATAACTGACTCATTCCAGCAACTGTCTTTTAGTCCTAGCACACACAAGAAATTTTTTTAAAACTTCACTTGAACTTGAACTTGAATTTGAGGACCGACAGCGTCGGGGCCTTTGTAACGGCCTACAATTCCCTCCACAATTTTCACACAGAGAGTTCAGCGCCTGGTACCAGACTTGTCCACTAAACTACTGAGGATCTACCAATCCTTGTCACAAGCTGCCATTGGACGGCATCACTGGGATAACCAGTGTGTCAAGACACCATCCCCAGGCATATTGAGTCATTACTGCCCACTCTACCTGACTGGCTCATTCCAGTCACTGTCTCTTACTCCAGGCACGCACCAGAAACATTTTCATAGCTTCAATGATACTCAAATTACCTTCCTGATCCAATTCAGCAAGAAAGCTCATACCGCAATCATCTCTAGCACATCTGGCATACCACTCATTCCCTCCATACTGCTCAAGCACCCCATTCATGAAACTTTCTCTCGCCTGCTCATACTTACTACATTCCAGCACAAAATGTTCAATTGTTTCCTCCACTCCACTAATACACTGCCGACATAATCTGATATTATTCTCATTCCACCTCCATGTACGTCTGTTCACACTCAATGACTTATTTTATGTTTGGTGGGTCTGGATTTAGCGGGATACCAACTACAAACACAAAGACTCGAGAATATGTTTTCGATTAACGCGCGAGAGGACAATGAAGACACATTTGGAACTCAGCTTTTTTGTGGTCTTTATTTGAAGGAGCCGGGAGGATCGCCGAGACTTGTTCCTGCAGATCTTGGCTGAAGATACTTCGCAGTCCTGGAGGCAGTTGCTCCGGCAGGTTGACGAGGTCGTCCATGTATTTGTATTTAGGGTATTCAGTTCACTGAGGGACAATTTAAACCGGGCACAAAATCGGTGCGTCTCTATATGTGGGCAACGCCTGCTGAATTTGAGCAGGTGAGTTTAATCACTGGTGCCGTGACTGGAGGCGGTGTGGTGTTCTCCCTCAGGCTGCTTTACACTCCGGGCAGACTTGTGAATATCTATTGACTTGTGAATATCGATAGACTTGTGAAATATCTTTGCCCGAAGTGAGTGCCTGAGGTGCAAACGAACCGGCAAGGTGAGGAAAACACAACTGGAATAAACGCCGTATTATTATGAAGATCGCCGACAATAATGGCACAAGGAAATATTACAGTCGAGTAATACAGTGACAGATGACGTCTTGGCGGACCGACGGTTGTCGGGGAGACGCCGCGTGGTTGAGGGGCGAGAGCAGACCGGTGAGGCTGCTGCTGTCCGAGGGTCTCAACCAAAGGGGTACCAGAGGCGGTAGCGGAGAACTGGTGCGACTAGCAAGCAACAAGACGTGGCGGCTGGCTGTCGAGGAGGTGGTGAAGCCGACGGGTGAGGTGCTGGCGGAGCGTCGAGGCTTAGTGTGAATATCAGGGACGCCGAGAGTGTACTGAGCTCCGCTGGCTGCGCGGCTGTTTATATAGGCCTCGCTGGAGGTTGACTCTACCCGTCCGGGTCTCTGATTGGCGGGAACGCCTGTTTACTTTCACGTCGGACCGCGCGGCGTATTTGCCTCAAACACTGGAGTTGCGTGTGGTCTCATCTCCAACCATGAAGCGTGCGAGGGAACGCCTGTTTACTTTCACGTCGGACCGCGCGGTGTATTGAAGCGTGCGAAGGTTGTGGTGGTGTGTGTTCATACCACCACAGCGGTTATAGATCTTAATCGGGATAGTAATTTAAGCTCAAGGCCCAGGGATTTGTGTTTATGGTAAGTGTGGTGTTTGGCGGCGTCGGAGAATATGGAAATATTCAAGGACGCTGGATGACAATATCCACGGAAAGACACACAAGGAAACCACCAACAACTGTTCCCCATCAAGCTTTTAAGTTCACATCACGGGGAAACCCTGAGTTCTTTCTAATGCTTTTTTTGCGGTCAGACTCGGTCGCGGTCGGACGTGCGGGAAAATGGGGCGGTAATTGTTGAAAATGCCAGGGGGAAATAACCTAGCCATGCGTAAAAATTATACTATCAGTGAATGTGTTTGCTACCTGTGGAACTGCGAAAGGGAAAAAATAACTTTAGTCTTATATCTGCTTAAATCAGTGCACTTTAAATGAAAAGCCAACAAAGCAGTGCTGGCAAGGGTTGTGAAATGGTGTGCTCAGCCTGGTCTCGAACGATAGGCCTGAGTGAAGTGTGAAGTGGCCTTGTTCCCTCAGTCTCCCCTCGCCGAGCCCGCACCCCCCCCCCCCTTTCCAAGCCCGCACCTCCCCCCCCCTTTCCCGTACACCTGCTTCCCGTCTTCTGACCGTTCAGAGCATAGCATGGCAAATCCTGAACTTTTTCCGCTTCAAGCAACCAAAGAAATTACGTTTGTTTTGATCAAGTTTTGGCAATGTCAAACCTCTCAGTTTCAGTTTTTGTTCACTTCCTACGTGGCCGAGACGGCAAATGTGCACGAAAGAATTATTGTGTTTCGTACCTATTTTTTTTGTTACAATAGAACATGGATGTTGAAAAATTTCTAATGTACACAATCAATTATTGATTCACCAAATTAGCTTACATTATTATCATGTTCTTTTGATGGACAATTTTGGTTAACTAGTGACGTTAAATGTGAGAAGGGTAAAAAACTTCTTCTTTGAAGGAACTTTTAAATTTAAAAATTGAAAAAACTTGATCCAGCAACTTTCGGAAATAATTTGCCATGTTAAAAAAAAATAGAAAAAAAATAGAAAGTGCACTCTGGTAATTTCGCATCTTTTGGGAAAATAACAGTGACCATCATTCGCGAACTATTTCTATGTTACAATAGAGCATGAATGTTGAAAAATCTCTAACGCACACAATCAAGTTCTGATTCACCAAATTGGCTTACATTATTATCTTGTTTTTTTTTATGGAAAATGTCGGTTAACTAGTGACGTATAATCTGAGAAGGATAAAAAACTTTTTCCTCTTCGGTTTCTCTCATCTGTTATTGTAAAAAAAAACATCATGTTGAGTGTATATGACGCTACCTATGGAACTGCGAAAAGAAAAAAAAATAACTTTTGTCTTATTTCTGCTTAAAACAGTGCAATTTAAATACGAAGCTAACAAAGCAGTGCAAGCAACGCGAAGGAAATGGTGTGCTCAGCCCAGTCTCGACCTATAGGCCTGTCTGTCTGATGTGTCCTTGTCCCCTCAATCAATCCTCACCGAACCCGTTCACTCCCCCCCCCCCTCTTCCCGTACCCCTGCCTCCCGTCTCTGCCTCCCGTTCAGAGCATGGCAAATCCTGATGAACTTTTTCGCTCCAAGCAACCAGAGAAATTACGTTTGATTTGATAAATTTTTGGTAATGTCTAACATCTCAGTGAAGTTTTTGTTCACTTCCTACGTGGCCAAGACGAGAAATGTGCCCGGAAGATTTATTGTGTTTCGTACCTCCGTTTCCCTACTGACACCGAATAGTTTAAAACATCATAGCTATACAATTACAACGCAAGATGCATCACTACGAGACTCGCTACGCAGGCCGGAAAGTGCCGTTCTCTGCACAAATGTTGCCCTACACAACATCCCGAAAAAATGGTTCTCTCAGGGGTAAAAATACGACTTTACCAAGCAAAGTGCCTGCAAGTAGGGGACCTACATCCTCATACGCACAAGATTCTAATGCTCAAAAGACGGGAGACTTGTTAACAGCTGCCAGTAACCCCGTCAAAGAATGTGTGTCACCTTCCGAAGCAACGTCAGTGAAGACTATGCAACCAATATCGCCGGATGAGGGAAAACATATCTGCCAAACCTCCAGCAATCATTTGAAGGTTCGAAGCAGTGAAGTCTCAGCCGCAGCACCACAACCACCTGCTCCTCATCTGAACAAGCAAAACAGCGTGCCAGCTCCCCAGCTCTGCGTCAACAACAACGCTCCGAACTGTCCGCCAGCGGCGGGGACACAAACACCATCCTCATCAGTGGTACAAGAAAAAATAGTTTTTACTAATAAGGACATTTCAAGTGTGGTAGACTTTTCTCATTCTCCAGCTAATATGTTCGATAATTTTCGCGCACAAACCGATACTGGCAGTAAATTACCCCAGAGCGCAAGCTGTGAAAACAAAATAAAATTTCCAGTACAGAGCAATAAAAATAACACTGTTGCTTCTTTTAATGGCTACTTGCACCCGCTTCAAATAACAGGCTCTCAAAAAATTCATGAAATTATTCACAATTTGTCTCTAACAACAGCGTTTTTCAATAAATCCCTAAGACAACGTGAGCCTCCTAGCCCGTCGTCGATTTTCTCTACAGTATCAAACATTCAGAACCTAACCGAGCAGCTTTTTGCTTTAAATTCACATATAAGTTCTCAAGACCTTGCACCTGGGGTACCTGCTCGTATCTCTTGTGAAATCGACTCCAATTGTCGAGAACCTTACGATACTTTGCTGCTAGGTGATAATATCCTAAGCACGATCAGAAGAAAGGACATCGATCGCTCGTGCTGGATCAAAACTGTTCCATCAGGGCGCTTCGATGACCTTCTCCATACTGTAAATTGCATGCCTAGATTTAAAAATTATATACTAAGTTTTGATGGTCTCTGCCACTCGCCCTCAGACCTTGCTCGAATCAAACAACAAATTGTAAGAAAGTACGCACTTTCTCGTATTTATATTGCCAATGCTTGCAGTGCAAACGAATTCAACAAAGAGAGGCATTTTTGCAAAAACCTGGGTTTAAACTTGATTCAATTTCAAACTTACCCAGAAAATGACAATGGTGACGCACTCAATAACTTTCAATGGCCTCGGACCCAGGAAGAGAACTTCTGTTTTCTTCAACAACTTGCAATGAAATCAACATTGCGAATCACCGTGCCATATTGTCCTCGTTTCAACAAATGTCAAGCAATAAATGGAATTGTAGATCATTCCAATGAATCGAAAAATTCACGGAATGAGACAAATAGTCTCACATTAGACTTTCAAAAAGAATATAAGCCTATGCACATCACTGCACATGGTACACCAAATCCTTCAAAATTGATTGCGTCATCAAGCAAAGGTGTGAGTAACTCACTCACCCACAGCATGAGGAACATAAATAAGCCTGAGCCTTTCCCTGATTCGATCTCAGACAAATCTAATGTCAGTACGAAAAATAAATTTGCGTTACTTGCAACAGACACAAATAGTGATTGCGACATGCCCTCCTTTTCAACCAATTCTCAACTTTCCAGTGAGTACGCAGGAACCAAGGAAAGTCAAGCGAATACCGATATTCAAAACTATTCCAAAGAAAATCAAATTATTCGAAAAAAATATGATGCCTCTGCCGGGCCTCCGTCGAACGACCAAACTAATACTGCTACCGAAAAATCAACAGTGAATCAAATCTGCCAACGCGTTGCACACACACTGGACGACTTGAAACGATCGCTCAAATTGGAGCCTGCTTACACTGTAGGTGACGGACACTGTCTCCTCCACGCCGTAACGACGCAGCTTGCTTCACAACAAAAATCGAAATGGAATTATATATCTCTGAAAAAAGCCATCAAAACTGAGAGCTCCAGAAACAAGGACCAGTATGCAAAATTCGTTGACAAGAACAGTGGCAGTTTCGAACAACTCATCGATAAATACATCGATAGAAAAGTCTTCGATCACGCAGTTGGAGACCTCATACCCCAAATACTTTCTAATGTAACGAGAACACCAATTCACGTATTTGATGAAAGAGACAATGGGATTTGGAAGACGAAAATCTCCCCTACATCAAATGCTCTGATAAACTGTCCTCCGGTAAACATACACCGGAAACAGGACCACTATAGCGCCCTCTTGAAAATGCGTGATGAAAATCGTGTTGCTCCCTCCCCCATTTTGTGACTAAATAACAGTGATCAAATTGAATATGAAGCTGAAATCACAAACAATGAACGCGGCAATAAAGACCTAGAGACGAATACTAAATGCCCTGCTAGACCTAAAAAATGCAATAACTCCACTAAAGATCTGCCTATTGAGGTAAATAATATCAAAATATTGCACATAAATGCTCGCAGCCTCAATGGTAAAATGGATGACGTACGAGTAATGTTGATCACTAACGATATCGATATTTTATGCGTATCTGAAACATGGTTCGATTCACGAGTCGAAAGCTCATATCTCTGCATTACCGGGTACAAATTGTACCGTTATGACGGAGTCAAGAGTAAGAGAGGTAGCGGTTCATGCATTTTCATCAAAGATGTCTACTCTACATCCTTAGTTCCGATAAAAGAAAAATGCGAAGACATAGAAATGGTTTGGCTCAATGTTCAAGTAAACAAACACAAGTCTTTCATTATCGGCAGTCTTTACAGACATCCGTCAGCATCTCTTCGTCCAACATTAGATTTCATTGAAAATACGCTTAGATCAATCTCTGCAGCTATCACAACCTACACTATAGCACAGTATAGGTTTCACATAGACATAGACACAACATAGTAATAGACATCAAGTTAGGTAAAATAGTTTACTCACCTCTTGGATACCTTACAACATAACTAGATACTCAGATACCAGGATGTGGTTAGCGAGAGCAGAGCGGAGATAGAAAGGAATATATAGAATAGGGTAGCATAGAATTAGTACATTAGTTTAGAAATTAAGAAGTTAGATACCAACCACAGTAGGTAATATTATTTACACACTCGGTCAACATTTACTTGTTGTCGAGCCCGAGTTCACTTGTAGACTGGCCGCGAGTGTTGCTGTCTCGAGCGTTGCCAACTATTGGTCTCTCTAACTAGAACTTACACTACTCGCTATATTACACCCCTCCCTCCTTAATTAGAAACCCCCCTGTATCCCCAGTCCCCTTATTCAATATAGTCAATCCTAAAGGTCCATTCTCACCACAGGCTTCCGAGCTCGGGTAGACCTGCGCGAGATGCTAGCGCTTGGAGGCTCGTGCATCCTAGCCTCCTGGGTGGGAATCGGGTAATCAGGTGTTTCGGAGTCAGGTTCATGGGTCGGAGGTGGTGGGTATGAATTTTGAGCAGGTTGTGGAAACACAACGGTTTCCTCCGTAGGTTGTTCCAAGGGTTCAGGGATGGTGTTCGAGCAGGTAATAACTTGGTCCTGGTGTCGACGAACGACCTCTCCCCCCTTCAGTTGGCACTTGTAGGATACCGGGCCTGTTTTCTCAATGGTGGTAGCAGGGGTCCATTTTGGGGAACCCGGCGTGTATTGACGGACCATCACAGGTGACTCCAGCGGAATGTCAACCGCGCGAGACCCTGGGTGGTATCTTTTCTGAGCGTCCTGGCGTTGAGCAACTTTGGACGCGATTGCTTCTGACGGCCAAAGCAGATCAAGACGAGAGCGAACTTTCCTGCCTAACATCAGTTCGGCAGGCGTAACACCTGTTGTCGTGTGAGGTGTTAGCCGATAGTTGAACAGGAACCTGTCTAGTGCTAGGCGTAGGGGTTCCGTTGACTTCCGTATATTCTTCTTGAAAGTTTGTACCATGCGCTCTGCCAGTCCATTAGTTGAAGGGTGGTATGGTGCGCTTGTAATATGTCGCATACCACATGCCTTCACAAATTCTTGGAATTCAGCCGATGTGAAACACGTTGCGTTGTCTGAAACAATTGTTACTGGGAATCCAAATGTCGCAAAAGTGTGTTTCAGGCACAAAATCGTTTCGCTAGAGGTTGTAGTAGATGTGGGAAAAATTTCAACCCACTTAGAGTGTGCATCCACGATCACTAGGTAGTATTTTCCATCCATTGGGCCCGCGTAGTCAATGTGTATGCGATGCCAAGGCTTCGCAGGCCATTCCCACGGATGGAGTTCAGCTTTCGTCGGTGCGGCTCGAGTGCTCAGGCACTCGCTGCATGACTTAGTTGTTTCTTCTAGATCTTTATCCAGAAGGGGCCACCACACGTAGCTGCGAGCTAACTCCTTCATCCTGCATGATCCAGCATGACCAGAGTGAAGTTCCTCCACAATGGCTTGTCTGAGAGCTTGGGGTACAATAATTCTTGCCCCCCAGAGCACACAGCCATTTTGTGTGGACAATTCGTCTCGCCTCCTAGTATACGGAGCGAGATCAGGGTCACCAATTACCATCGAAGGCCAGCCTACTTGGCAGTATTTGTATACCTTTGAAAGTACTGGGTCCCTTAGGGTGCTGTCGCGGATGTGGGTGCTGGTGACTGGAGCTGACTCGAGGAAGTTTACTAAGGACGTCCATTCCGCAGGAATAGGTGTGGCTTCCTCGGGAGTTGTCAAGGGTAGACGACTGAGAGCATCAGCCGTACCCAACAGCACGCCAGACCGGTGACGCAAGGTGAACTTGTAGGACTGCAGTAGTAAAGCCCACCTTTGGATGCACCCGGATGCCATCGGAGGAATGCTTCTACCCGGATCAAATAGTCCTAACAAAGGTTTGTGGTCCGTAACCACAGTGAAATCCTGTCCCCACAGGTAGCAATGAAATTTTCGAAGTGCGAACACCATAGCTAGGGCTTCTTTCTCAGTTTGAGAGTAGTTGCGTTCTGTTGCTGTTAGAGTTCGGGAGGCAAAATAGGCGGGGCGTTCAATCCCATCAATAAGGTGACACAGCACCGCTCCCACACCATACGCACTACTGTCAGCCACTACCACTATGGGTTTCTGAGGGTCAAAGTGGACTAGAGTCTGAGAGTCCAGGAGGGCTTGTTTAGATTTCTGGAAGGCTCTCTCCTGACTTGCATCCCATTTCCAAGGGGTTTTATCCCTCAGTAAGGTATTTAGGGGCTCCAGCATGGTTGCCGATGATTTTAGAAATTTCCTATAGAAATTTAACAGCCCCAGGTAGGCTCTCAGTTGAGTCACATTAGTAGGAGCTGGTGCATTCTGGATTGCTGCTACCTTCTCGGCAGTGGGGTGCAATCCGTCCTTGTCGATTTGGTATCCAAGGTAGGATACCTGTGGCACTCCAATTTGACATTTATCCATTTTCAGTTTTAGCCCTGCCTCCTGTAGTTTAGAAAAGACTTGATAGAGACGCTTGTTGTGCTCTTTCTCATTAGTGGCACTCACCAGGACGTCATCCAGGTAGCAGAACACTCCTGGGAGGCCCTGCAATAGTCCTTCCATGGCACGCTGAAAGATTCCAGGTGCGGACGCAATTCCAAAGCTGAGACGGTTGTAGGCAAATAAACCTCTGTGGGTGTTTATTACCGTGAGTTCCTTGGAGTCTTCATCCAAGGGTAGTTGAGCGTATGCCTGAGACATATCTAGCTTGGAGTATATAACTCCTCCTGCTAACCCGCTAAATAGATCCTCCACTCGGGGTATGGGGTAGGTATCAAGCCTAGTGGCTCTGTTGACTGTGAGTTTGTAATCCCCACATATGCGGATGCTTTGATCAGCCTTGAGCACAGGGACGATCGCCGCCGCCCATCTTGAATACTGTACAGGGGTGAGGATACCTTCCTGCACCAGTCTATCAAGTTCAGCCTCCACCTTAGGTCTAAGTGTGTAAGGCACGTTCCGGGCCTTACAGAACTTTGGTGGTATGGCTGGATCCACTTCTATTTTGAATTTTCTTCCCTTAAAGCAACCTAGACCTGGTTGAAAAAGGTCGGGGGATTTATTTGCTAACTCTTCAGGGCAAGTGATCACTTTGTTGACATTATTGGAAACTATAGTTAGCCCAAGGAAATCAATCAGGTCCCTACCCAGCAAGGCTGGCCCCTCCCTGTCTACAACCACAATAGTTGCTAGCTGAGGAACCATACCACTAGATTCACGCTGGATGTTAGCCCTAATCTCCCCACAAACTACCAGCTCAGCTCCCCCATAAGTCCTAAGCTTAACATCAGAAGGTCTCAGCTCGGGTCTTGACTTAGCTGGAATTTTAGAGTAGGTGGCCATTGAAAGGATAGACCTGGCAGCACCTGTATCTACCTCCATCTCTAATGGCACACCATTTAGTAACAATTTTATTTTGATTGGGGGTTTCATTTCCTCGGCTAAAGCAAAAATGTCCCCATAACATTCTGGATTGGGGGCTGGGTAGTCTGCACTGGTTCCATTGCTAGTTCCATTAGGGTTAGGGTGGTTTTCCCTCCCCCTTTTTTCATGCATAGCATGCACAAAATTATTTTTGTTGCCTATATCAGATTTCTTAATTGTCAATTTAAAACAACATTTCTTAAGATGGCCTTTTTGGCCACAACCATGACAAACACTGTCTTTATAGGGGCAATCTCTACGCCAGTGCAGATTACCACAGCCGCTGCATGCTGATTTGGGGTTAGCTTGAGTCTGAGTTTTGCCCTGAGGCTTAATAGCAGTTTGCTTAACTCTGCTCTGGCCTACATTTAGAATTGAATTTGGTTGCCTCAACCCCACTGTTTCTCTCAGTGTGGTTTCTTTAGCAGTAGCTAGATCCATGGCCTTTTGCCATGTCAGGCCAGCCTCATTTAGCAAGCAATTTTGAATTTCATTACTGGACACACCCAAAATGAAACGATCCAGCAGGGTCTCTTCTAGCACTTCCTGTTTGAAATTACAGGTATTAGAAAGTGCTTTCAAGCTAGCCACAAAATCCGCAATGCTTTCCCCTTGTCTCTGGTTCCGCTTATGAAACCTAAACCTCTCAAAGATTTGATTTCTTGTTGGCTTAAAATGCCGTCTCAACGCTTCCACAATCTCGTCATAAGTAGCATCAAGTACTTTTTTAGGAGACACGAGGTCTCTAATGAGCCTAGCAATTTTAGGACCCACTAGTGAAATTATGGTGGGGGCTTTTTTATTTTCCTCTATTTTGTTTATTGAAAAATAGCAGTGTAATCTAGTTTCATAGTCTCCAAATTCTTCCTCTACAGGATTAAATTCTCCTACTGAACCTATCAATGGCATATTGAATTTTTAGTAAGTCAAAAACACACTGTAAAAAAAAATTTTCACAGCACAAATAGTACAATCCCTTGATCAATTCTAAGATTCTTCACTAACATAGTCTAGCCAGTCTAGCAACACCAGTGAGCAGCACAACAACAATAACAAGAAATTTCACTAGGCAAATTTTATGTTCCCTCACTAGTCAGTAGTCACGACCACTTAGTCACTTCCAGCAGTTCTACCAAATCCTCGTCGCCAATATTATAACCTACACTATAGCACGGTATAGGTTTCACATAGACATAGACACAACATAGTAATAGACATCAAGTTAGGTAAAATAGTTTACTCACCTCTTGGATACCTTACAACATAACTAGATACTCAGATACCAGGATGTGGTTAGCGAGAGCAGAGCGGAGATAGAAAGGAATATATAGAATAGGGTAGCATAGACTTAGTACATTAGTTTAGAAATTAAGAAGTTAGATACCAACCACAGTAGGTAATATTATTTACACACTCGGTCAACATTTACTTGTTGTCGAGCCCGAGTTCACTTGTAGACTGGCCGCGAGTGTTGCTGTCTCGAGCGTTGCCAACTATTGGTCTCTCTAACTAGAACTTACACTACTCGCTATATTACAGCAGCCAAAAAGTCTTTCTATGTTTTCGGAGATTTTAACGTGGATCTGACAAATAAAAACAATCAGCTAAGCAAGATGCTGCACAGGCTTAATCTTTCTCAAATGGTCCAAGAACCAACGCGAATTACCAACACTTCTAAAACTCTTCTTGACCTAGCAATTACCAACAATCCCCAAGCAGTACTCAGCACAGAAATCTTACCGTCCTTTTCTGATCACCATTTGGTAGAATGCCAAATCAATATTGCAAAAGAGAAACAGAAATCTAGTTACATTACATATCGCATGAAAAACCACTACTCCCCTGAAATATTTCAAGAAAAGCTATTAGACAGATGGAGTGAATTTCAAGGCATCGAAAACACCGATGATGTCAATCTACAAGTTTCGCTTTTCAACGAAAATTTCGTATCAGCTCTTAACGAATGCGCACCTTTCACTACGAAGAAAGTTAAGCCAAGAATTTCTAAATGGATAACAGATGAGATAAAACATTTGAGCAGAGCTAAAAGAAATTTGCAGCGTGAGTACAAACTGAATAAATCAGACAGTACGCGTCGAAAATTATATAAAGATCATGAGAAGGTCCTACGAAGAAAAGTTAAGGAAGCAAAACGGGACTACTTCCACAAAGAACTCTTGGCGGCAAAACAAAACCCTAAAAGAACTTGGGAAATCATTAGAGAAGCTGCTCAGTATAAAAATTCAGACTGCAAAAGCACTTTTGACAACCCCTCAGAAATGGCGAATGACTTTAACACTTTCTTCTCAAAAGTTGGCGAAGATGTTTTCAATGAAGTATCCAGGACAGTTTCAGACACATCTACAGAGGCAAATCTGAGCGATGTTTCATCCCCAAATAGTAGCAACAAGTGGAGACCAAAGCCAGTTAGCGTCATAGAGATACCTAAAATCTTATACTCACTAAAGAATACTAAAGCGACTGGACACGATGGCATAAGCCTCCAACATATAAAAGACAGCTTCCCTGTCACAGCACCCTTTATTCGCTTGATAATAAATACATCTATAGTCACAAACAAGTTTCCCGATCAATGGAAACTATCCATAATTAAGCCATTACATAAATCTGGTGATATCGACATAGCGTCAAACTACAGACCAATCAGTCTCCTGCCTGTTATGTCCAAAATATTAGAAAAAGTAATAACAAACCAGCTCTCGTCTTACATAGACGAGTCACATCTACTGCATCGCAATCAATATGCTTACAGGAGGAATACCAGTACTCAGGACGCCCTGTTAAACATAACAGAAAAAATTTACAATGATATTGACAAAAAAATTAACTCTCTTACTATTGCTTGATCTCTCCAAAGCTTTCGACAGTGTTGAGCATAAGAAACTTCTACAAAAAATTTCAAACCTCAGAATTGACACTCAGTGGTTTGAAAGCTACCTACGAAACCGCTCTCATGCAGTGTGCTTGAATAACAAAATGTCATCATTCATACCAAATAACTTTGGCGTTCCTCAAGGTTCAATCATCGGCCCACTCCTATTTTCAATTTTCATCAACGATTTCCCCACCATGCCGGCAAACACAAAAATCTCAATGTATGCTGATGACGTACAAATTGCCATGACAAGCTCAACAGCGGATTTAACAGAAACACAAGCAAACGCTGAAAACCTTCTGAGAAATCTGAAATTGTGGTATGACCATAACGGCCTCAAACTTAACGCAAGTAAAACGCAATGCATTATTTTTGGATCACAGAATGCGACTGAAAATTTACCACCATTCAAGCTAACATTTGGAGACGATACAATTAAACCAGTCGATAAGGTTAAAAATCTGGGTGTTTGGTTTGACAAAAATATGACTTTCAATTCACACGTCGAAACAATGTGCAACAAAATTAACGGAACCTTAATGTTCTTTCATCGTATAAAGAACACACTTGACGAAAAATCTAGATTATTAGTGATTCAGTCTTTAGTTTTATCGCGTCTGGACTACTGCAGTCTTGTGTGGGGAGACTTACCTAAATGTCGTCAGGAAGAGTTGCAAAAATGTGTAAACTTCGCCGCCAAAGTGGTATGCAAAGGAAATTTCAATAAATACGATCATGTCACCCCTCTTTTAAGAAAACTCGACTGGATCCCAATACCGAACAGATTCATGATCCAGAAAGCTCGACGAGTATTCTCCTCTCTGTACCTCCCCCAAAGTAATGCAGAGGTGGTAAAATTTTTTCCATCTAATATCCCAAACGAAAGACCAAATCGGAGGAACGATGTTTTAGTCAGTTACCGTTCATCTAACGTGGGACAAAAAGCTCTCTCAGTTTCTGGAGCTTTTTTGTGGAACAAGCTTCCCCAGCAAATCAAAAACTCTAAAACTGGAAAAGAATTTAGAGTAAATGTGTCACGTCATTTTGCATCTCTGTCATAGGGCCTGCAGCATCTCGGTGTGAACTTCCCATCTATCAGAAATTTTAATTTTTCCTGAAACTTCTGTTAGAAATTTAGAAACTATTTCATTTTACGTTTACTAAGCGATTCGCATATTAAACTTACTTATTTCTGTCGACAACAATGAGCACCACAGCCGTCAGTTCAGTGCAGCAGAACGAACGTTCTTTCCATAATTAGGAGTATTTCCTCATATTTATTTTGTTATTTCTTTCTCTTTTCAGTATTAATATTTAACTTCCGTATGACAAATATACCATTGTCGCGTTTTTGCTCCGCCGCTGGGTGGTTCAGTGTAAATATTAATTTGAACGGCAAAGACAAAAACTCGATCAATTCTCGAAATGTTCGGGGAAGATTACGAGAGGGTTAATGAAAAGCGGTTTTGGACTCAGCTCGTTTTTAGGTGGAGTTTATTGGAAGAGGGAACCAGGAAACTGGCTTGGTTCTTGATCTCGGAGAGCTTGTCTAGGTGGGCGATCCTTGCCGGAGGACCAGGCCGGCGTTGACGAAGGCCGGCACGCGATGGAGTAGGCACGGTGAGTGAGTTGGATTTGGGGAAGTTGAATTTGGCGATTTGAGATAATTGAGCGAGGGTCAGTGACGTAGTTCAGGAATAACTAATGACTCCAAAATAAGGTGGGATGTGGGTGAGCAAGTAAAATCAGGCTCATGTGAGCAGAATCAAGTCGGCACATTAGCAGGGGGCAAGTTGAATTACTGGCTCAGATTAGTAGTAGCAAGTTTAATCACTGCTTAGGTGAGAATAGCATTTAGCAATCAGCATGGCGCTCAGGAAACCCAAAAACCCAGGGAGATTCAAAGCTGTGAGGGTTGTGTGTATGGCGATGATGTAGAGGTCCTGCACAGGAGTCCAAGATGCTGGGTGAAACAATCCAGGAGAGACATCAAGACATTCCACTACTGACAATCCAAACATCATAATGACAACTCTTCCCACACGGAGAAATCCGAGAAACTCCTACAGGTCAGGCACCGGCTACATTAGGATTCTCACTTTTGGCAAACTCAAAAGAGATAGGACAGATTTTTGGTTGACAGATTGTAGCCGATTTAAACAATAAATAAATTGTTTAATCACTAATGCCTCTGGCTTTAAACTCCGAGCATTAGGTTCAAGAAATTTCAAGAATATAGGTCGAGATTCCTTACGGAGACTACGGGCAAGTGAACACGAGATCTACGGAAATTGGTGAAAATATCAAGTGACTGCGCTTTTTGAAAAGCAGTAAAAAAACATAAAAAATCCTAAAATTCGAGGATATCAATCATACTAAAAAATTCTGGTAGATCATTTGCACTAATAAAGAATTAAGGGATAATATCTATATCCCCAATGATAAGGGAAAGGAAAAAAACCTAACGTTGATTTCACCGGCGGAAAATACGCAAAGAAGGAAAACACGAGAGCATGAAGTTGTTCCGTGCGGCGGTTTAACCGGCGACTGTAAGCGTCGGGCTCAGCTAGAGCCGCCAGCAATTTGCACACACTCAAGATAGGCAGATGGTAGTGAGTGTTCTTTGTCACAAGAAGGCGATGAGTTAAATTAAATTTTATTGAAATGTTTTTATATTGAAGTAAGGCGTTTACGTAAAGGTTTGCTAAGATATGGAATTAAGAAATGAAATTCCAATATTTATCAAGCATAGGCATGAATACTTTTCGTAATTTAAACTACTGCAAGTCGGTTTGTAAATAAAAAGAATAAGTGCTACTTATAACACATGCCTATGGTATTTATATTCACAGAGTAGAGACGAGAGACGACGGAGTGAGGTTCCGCCATTACACAAAGACGCTATCGAAACAACGAACGCCGGCACTTTCGCCGCGTTCATGTCACGTAGAGATTATCATAGATTCGTAGATTATCGTAAAGAAAAAAAAGAACGAGCATGATTATGCTTTGATAATAAAATTCATGACACGGAATAAAATAAAATCATGGCACATCTGACGCAATATTTTACGCTAAATCACGTTGAGAAACAGACAAACACTGAATGAGAAACATGCTACATCAATATTCCTACGCATGCTACGTATCTTACTAACACAGCACTGTCACTTATTAGTACTCACTGAACACGACGAAAAAGGAACACGATAATTTTCTAACACATTTAAACTCACGAGAATTTGCTTGTAACACTGCCAAGGTAGGACGCCAGAGTAAGAATGGCTGTTTGAAAGAAGAGACGCGCAAGTGCGCAGTGTTGCCACCAGAGGGCTTCTCTCTCGAAAAATGTCAAGTGTTATTTTTATTGTTTCATGCATTTACACAAAAACTTCAATGATGGTGAATTAGAAGTAGAAAATAATTAATAATAAATTAGAGTAATATTTTTAATGCTACTAATTAATTTATTTAAGTATGAATAGCGAATTTCTAATTTTTACGCTTATGTAGCGGTATGCTACACCATCATCGATAGGTTCACGCGTTGGGTTGAGGCTGTCCCCCTACCTGATACCCAAACTGAGACTGTAGCGCGCGCGTTCTTATCAAACTGGATCTCTAGATTTGGGGTTCCCTTAAGTGTCACACATGACCGGGGATCACAATTTACCTCCAAATTCTGGAGTGAGCTTAGCACCGCCTTAGGATGTGCCAATACATCCACGACAGCGTATCATCCGCAATCAAATGGACTCATTGAAAGAGTCCACAGAGACCTCAAGGTTGCCTTGCGCTGCCTTAATTGCAGTCACGATTGGATTGATAGACTCCCAGTAGTACTACTTAGCATCAGAAACCTGCACAGACAGGATCAGCAATGCACAGCGGCTGAAATGCTATATGGTCAGACCCTTCGTCTCCCCGGCGACATTGTTGACCCAAAACCGTTGCCTGAATTTTCATCCGCTGACCGTTCCGCTTACGTAACCTGCCTGAAAGATTGCATGCGCCAGATCAAGTATGTGGCTCCGCGAATGCCTCAGACTGAGGACAGACTAGATTCTGCCCTGCAAGACTGCACACATGTGTATGTCCGCAATGATGCTATTAAACCTACACTCACGCGCCCTTACGATGGCCCATTCAAAGTACTTAAACGCAAGCAAAAATATTTCATCCTCGAACGTTTCGGCTCACACGACCCTGTGAGCATTGATCGATTAAAAGTCGCATATACTTCTGATCATAGCGTAACTTATAACTCATCATCTTCTCCGCAGGTTTCCTTTCCTACTGAGACTCGATCATATCTACCATCTCAGCTTCCTCAGTTGGCTGCATTATTGCCTAGTCAACTTGAGTGTAATCCTTTCTATATGCCTGTACATTCAAACCCTATCTCTAACCCTGTCGTAGATTCTAACTCTAGTCCTCTTACTGACACAGCGACAAGTCTGGAGAGACCAGACGAGCCCGCTGCAGTAACTCCTGTTCCTAGGACTCTTGCCGACCTAAACTTGCAGACCCGTTTGGTGAAACTTCCCCGCTCAGTATCATTTGCCAATTGCCGAACTCGGCAGGGCCGTGTAGTTCGCCCTCCTTCCCGCTACAGATGATTGCAGCGGGTGGACCTTTCGGTCTGCGCCTTGGGGGGTAATGTAGCATACCGCTACATAAGCGTAAAAATTAGAAATTCGCTATTCATACTTAAATAAATTAATTAGTAGCATTAAAAATATTACTCTAATTTATTATTAATTATTTTCTACTTCTAATTCACCATCATTGAAGTTTTTGTGTAAATGCATGAAACAATAAAAATAACACTTGACATTTTTCGAGAGAGAAGCCCTCTGGTGGCAACACTGCGCACTTGCGCGTCTCTTCTTTCAAACAGCCATTCTTACTCTGGCGTCCTACCTTGGCAGTGTTACAAGCAAATTCTCGTGAGTTTAAATGTGTTAGAAAATTATCGTGTTCCTTTTTCGTCGTGTTCAGTGAGTACTAATAAGTGACAGTGCTGTGTTAGTAAGATACGTAGCATGCGTAGGAATATTGATGTAGCATGTTTCTCATTCAGTGTTTGTCTGTTTCTCAACGTGATTTAGCGTAAAATATTGCGTCAGATGTGCCATGATTTTATTTTATTCCGTGTCATGAATTTTATTATCAAAGCATAATCATGCTCGTTCTTTTTTTTCTTTACGATAATCTACGAATCTATGATAATCTCTACGTGACATGAACGCGGCGAAAGTGCCGGCGTTCGTTGTTTCGATAGCGTCTTTGTGTAATGGCGGAACCTCACTCCGTCGTCTCTCGTCTCTACTCTGTGAATATAAATACCATAGGCATGTGTTATAAGTAGCACTTATTCTTTTTATTTACAAACCGACTTGCAGTAGTTTAAATTACGAAAAGTATTCATGCCTATGCTTGATAAATATTGGAATTTCATTTCTTAATTCCATATCTTAGCAAACCTTTACGTAAACGCCTTACTTCAATATAAAAACATTTCAATAAAATTTAATTTAACTCATCGCCTTCTTGTGACAAAGAACACTCACTACCATCTGCCTATCTTGAGTGTGTGCAAATTGCTGGCGGCTCTAGCTGAGCCCGACGCTTACAGTCGCCGGTTAAACCGCCGCACGGAACAACTTCATGCTCTCGTGTTTTCCTTCTTCGCGTATTTTCCGCCGGTGAAATCAACGTTAGGTTTTTTTTCCTTTCCCTTATCATTGGGGATATAGATATTATCCCTTAATTCTTTATTAGTGCAAATGATCTACCAGAATTTTTTAGTAGGATTGATATCCTCGAATTTTAGGATTTTTTATGTTTTTTTTACTGCTTTTCAAAAAGCGCAGTCACTTGATATTTTCACCAATTTCCGTAGATCTCGTGTTCACTTGCCCGTAGTCTCCGTAAGGAATCTCGACCTATATTCTTGAAATTTCTTGAACCTAATGCTCGGAGTTTAAAGCCAGAGGCATTAGTGATTAAACAATTTATTTATTGTTTAAATCGGCTACAATCTGTCAACCAAAAATCTGTCCTATCTCTTTTGAGTTTGCCAAAAGTGAGAATCCTAATGTAGCCGGTGCCTGACCTGTAGGAGTTTCTCGGATTTCTCCGTGTGGGAAGAGTTGTCATTATGATGTTTGGATTGTCAGTAGTGGAATGTCTTGATGTCTCTCCTGGATTGTTTCACCCAGCATCTTGGACTCCTGTGCAGGACCTCTACATCATCGCCATACACACAACCCTCACAGCTTTGAATCTCCCTGGGTTTTTGGGTTTCCTGAGCGCCATGCTGATTGCTAAATGCTATTCTCACCTAAGCAGTGATTAAACTTGCTACTACTAATCTGAGCCAGTAATTCAACTTGCCCCCTGCTAATGTGCCGACTTGATTCTGCTCACATGAGCCTGATTTTACTTGCTCACCCACATCCCACCTTATTTTGGAGTCATTAGTTATTCCTGAACTACGTCACTGACCCTCGCTCAATTATCTCAAATCGCCAAATTCAACTTCCCCAAATCCAACTCACTCACCGTGCCTACTCCATCGCGTGCCGGCCTTCGTCAACGCCGGCCTGGTCCTCCGGCAAGGATCGCCCACCTAGACAAGCTCTCCGAGATCAAGAACCAAGCCAGTTTCCTGGTTCCCTCTTCCAATAAACTCCACCTAAAAACGAGCTGAGTCCAAAACCGCTTTTCATTAACCCTCTCGTAATCTTCCCCGAACATTTCGAGAATTGATCGAGTTTTTGTCTTTGCCGTTCAAATTAATATTTACACTGAACCACCCAGCGGCGGAGCAAAAACGCGACACTGGTGCATTGACCGGGAAATATTCCTTAAAAATAAAAGACTCAACTCGAAGTTTGGGAGATTTTGAGAGGATAATGTTGGCGTATCATTGTAGTGATAAATTTTCCCATGTCGTAGTGATGTGAGAGATTCCTGTGGATTTTGTCCGTGCTAATTTTCTCTGAGCAGCTCTAAAAATTTTTATGCTGTTTTCCTGTCTTTGTTTGTTTTCGTGCCTCAGTAGGTAGGAAAAAAATTTTTTTTCCATTTCCGTGCTGTGCATTTATTTCTGACTACCGTAAAAATCTTCGCTTCCATTCTCTCTCTTTCCGTTATCTTCAACGTTATTGATTGATTGAGTAGGTAGGAAAATAATTTTTTTTCACCTGCTTTAATTTTGTGCCCACGCAAATTGCCGCATACCGCAAAATTTTTCTCGTTTCCAATTTCATGATTCCTTCCTTCTGCTTTCACTTAATTTGAATGATTGAGTAGGTAAAGAATTAACGCAAACCCTTGCTACCTCATCCCAAGTCTTAGGCACTGATATCATTAATTGCGCATCCCCAAAAGAGATTGCTAGCATGCCTGACTCAGATAATGAAGATCGAGCCCACACAAATCCCATTAGGCTCCCGCCCTTTATTCCGGAGGACGCACACACCTGGTTCCAGCAGTGTGAGGCGGTATTTAGGTATAATAAAATACGTAGTGAGATAGACAAATTCTACGCGCTTGTGAGCGCCGCGCCCACAAAACTCCTTAATGACTCCAACGAGCTCTTAGAAAACCCTCCAGATCGCAATCCTTACGGAATCTTGAAAGGCAAAATTTTGGCAAGGCTTCAGATGTCCGATGCGGACAAATTTCGCAGTTTGGTAGACGCCTCAGCTATTCCTTCTGTCTCTAGTTCTTTCTCTCCCACTTCGCTAGTAAAAGAGCTGCGGAAACTCGCTACGGGTGTTGCCGTAGCTGAGGGATTTCTGAAGGAAGTCTTCATGACTAAGCTCGCCCCTAATGTGCGTCCTTTCCTCTCGCTAGCAGGGCCCGAGCAAACGTTAGAGAAATTAGCGGAAGCCGCAGAGACGGTGATCCGAAATATTAATTTGCCACGAGAACCACAAGTTCCTTCCCTGAATGTAGCAGCCACAACTTTCAGCCCGTCAAATACGGCGCAAAATCAATCCTCAGCCACAATAGATAAGCTGCAGCAGGACATCGCTGAAATAAAGCAAGCTCTCCAAAATTTTCAAATAGGTCAGAGTGTGGCTCACATTCAGCAAAACCCAGGGAGATCCCAAAGCCACCAAAATGCCTACGACTATCCCTATGACTATCACTCTAACTATCCTTCTCCTCCTCCTCAACGCTTTGATAGAGGTAGATCTTATGATAGGTCAAATCAAGACCGCCGCTTCAGGTCGCGCTCTCGTGATGCTAGTAGCAATTTATGCTGGTACCACATGAAATTTGGTGACCAAGCTCGCAAATGTGCCTCTAGATACTGTCCTCGTTATACCGAAATGACTTCGGGAAACGCCATCTGCGACGCATAGTAGCGAGTACTGCGTTGCCTCATTCCCAGACTACTCGCCTCCTTACTATTCTCGATCCCGTCACCAAATACCGATTTTTAATCGACACTGGATCCAGTGTATCCATCATCCCTGCCACGGTGAAAGACAAAAATAATCCATTATTGGCGACATTACGCGCCGCAAACGGCACGCCAATACCTTGCTACGGCGAGAGAATTTTAGAGTGCGGTCTGGGATTGAGGAGAAAATTTGTATTCAGTTTCATGATAGCTGATGTTCAAGAACCAATAATTGGCGCCGATTTCCTAGCCAAATTTGGCATCGTTGTAGACATTAAGAATAGGTGTATTAGGGACGAGGAGACACAGATCTCAATTCCCGCTTGTAGCATAACTAGAGCTAATGTCTTGCATTCCTTCTCGATTGCTTTCAAAGATGAGTGCATGTTTGAACAGGAACTTAAAAATTTCCCTGCATTAACAAACCCTAATTTAGCTTCTAACAACATGCAAACGTGCACAAAGCATTTCATAGAGACGACGGGACCGCCAGTTTTCTCCCGTGCTAGGCGACTGCCGCCCGATCGATTGGCGTTAGCTAAGAAAGAATTTGCGCGCTTACTCGAAGATGGCATCATCCGCACCTCCAAAAGCCCTTGGGCTAGCCCTCTTTTGCTAGTACCCAAGGCTAACGGTGAATTCAGACCATGCGGGGATTTCCGCAGGTTGAACGCCGTTACTTTACCTGATCGATATCCTATTCCTTACCTTCACGATTTCAGTGCAAATTTAGAGGGAGCACAAATTTTCTCTAAGATAGACCTTCAGTCTGCCTTTCATCAAATTCCCTTGGAGGAGTCTGCGATTCCTAAGACCGCGGTAATCACTCCGTTTGGTCTCTTTGAGTTCCTCAAAATGCCATATGGCTTGAGGAACGCTCCTCAGACGTTCCAAAGGCACATGGCTGAAATTTTCTCTGATCTCACTTTCGCCTATGTCTACCTAGACGACATCCTAGTGGCGTCCACAACCCCAGAGTTGCACAAAGACCATCTTAGGGTCGTTTTTCAAAGATTGTCCGACAATGGACTCCTCGTAAATCCTGCAAAATGTGAGCTCGGAAAGCCATCTCTGATTTACTTAGGGCATGAAATCTCTAGCCTAGGTCTAAAGCCTTTGCCTTCCAAAGTAGAAGTGATCAGAAACTTTCCTCTTCCACAGACCCAGAAGGAACTAAGAAGGTTCCTAGGTTCTGTTAACTTCTACCATCGTTTCATACGCAACTGTGCTCAAACTTTAGCGCCTTTGTCTGACCTCCTCGAACCGAAACGCAAAGGCAAATCTATTGAGGTAAAATGGACAGAAGAAGCGCGCAAAGCTTTTGATACTATCAAACACAAGTTAGCTTCCGCGACGGAACTATCCTACCCTATTGCTAATGCTGATTTCAGCCTAGTTGTATACGCATCCAGTACCGCCGTGGGTGCTGTGTTGCAACAGCAAGTAGGTACTAATATCTCTCCTCTTGCTTTCTTTTCCAAAAAGCTGTCGCCCACTGAGCGTGCTTATAGCGCGTTCGGTAGGGAACTTCTTGCTATCTACCTATCTGTAAGACACTTTCGCTATGCTCTAGAGGCGAGGGAGTTTGTGATCTACACAGATCACAAACCTCTGACCTCAGCGATCAAAGTGCCTTCTGAAAGACATTCCCCTAGGGAAGCTCGACACTTGTCGTTTATAAGTCAGTTTACCACTGACATCCGTTACATTAAGGGACTAGACAATACCGTTGCCGATGCCCTCTCCCGAATTAATTCTGTCCAAACTGGTGGTGAAATCACCTTCGGCAACATTGAAAGAGCGCAGAAGGAGGATCCTGAACTTCAGGACCTTCTCAAACCTTCTAACACTTCCCTTCCAAAACTAACCTTGGTTGACGGCGTGTATCGTGATGCCGAGCGACTTTCTCGTGTGTATCTTCCTGCGACGCTCCGCAGAGTAGCTGTCCTCCACTACCATTCCCTCAGTCACCCTGGTATTACCCGTACATTGCGTTTGATTTCTGATCGTTACGTCTGGCCAGCGATGCGTAAGGAGGTCAAGCAAATTGTGCAAAATTGTCATGCGTGTCAGAGTAGTAAGGTGGTGAAACATAATCGTGCAGCGCTGCAGAGTTGTGCATTCACCGGTCACAAGTTTGACTCCGTACACCTAGTTTTGGTGGGTCCCTTGCCTGTATCGCGCGGTTATTCTTATTTGTTGACCATCATCGATAGGTTCACGCGTTGGGTTGAGGCTGTCCCCCTACCTGATACCCAAACTGAGACTGTAGCGCGCGCGTTCTTATCAAACTGGATCTCTAGATTTGGGGTTCCCTTAAGTGTCACACATGACCGGGGATCACAATTTACCTCCAAATTCTGGAGTGAGCTTAGCACCGCCTTAGGATGTGCCAATACATCCACGACAGCGTATCATCCGCAATCAAATGGACTCATTGAGAAAGTCAACAGAGACCTCAAGGTTGCCTTGCGCTGCCTTAATTGCAGTCACGATTGGATTGATAGACTCCCAGTAGTACTACTTAGCATCAGAAATCTGCACAGACAGGATCAGCAATGCACAGCGGCTGAAATGCTATATGTCGGGTTTTTTAGCCGTTGTGTATTATGAATGTAAATATTAATTTGACGGCAATAAAATCTCGAACGATTCTCGATAGTTATCTGGGAAGATTCTGAGAGGGACAATGAAAGACGGATTGGAACTCAGCTCGTTTTTAGGTGGAGTTTATTGGAAGAGGGAACCAGGAAACTGGCTTGGTTCTTGATCTCGGAGAGCTTGTCTAGGTGGGCGATCCTTGCCGGAGGACCAGGCCGGCGTTGACGAAGGCCGGCACGCGATGGAGTAGGCACGGTGAGTGAGTTGGATTTGGGGAAGTTGAATTTGGCGATTTGAGATAATTGAGCGAGGGTCAGTGACGTAGTTCAGGAATAACTAATGACTCCAAAATAAGGTGGGATGTGGGTGAGCAAGTAAAATCAGGCTCATGTGAGCAGAATCAAGTCGGCACATTAGCAGGGGGCAAGTTGAATTACTGGCTCAGATTAGTAGTAGCAAGTTTAATCACTGCTTAGGTGAAAATAGCATTTAGCAATCAGCATGGCGCTCAGGAAACCCAAAAACCCAGGGAGATTCAAAGCTGTGAGGGTTGTGTGTATGGCGATGATGTAGAGGTCCTGCACAGGAGTCCAAGATGCTGGGTGAAACAATCCAGGAGAGACATCAAGACATTCCACTACTGACAATCCAGACATCATAATGACAACTCTTCCCACACGGAGAAATCCGAGAAACTCCTACAGGTCAGGCACCGGCTACATTAGGATTCTCACTTTTGGCAAACTCAAAAGAGATGGGACAGATTTTTGGTTGACAGATTGTAGCCGATTTAAACAATAAATAAATTGTTTAATCACTAATGCCTCTGGCTTTAAACTTCGAGCATTAGGTTCAAGAAATTTCAAGAATATAGGTCGAGATTCCTTACGGAGACTACGGGCAAGTGAACACGAGATCTACGGAAATTGGTGAAAATATCAAGTGACTGCGCTTTTTGAAAAGCAGTAAAAAAAACATAAAAAATCCTAAAATTCGAGGATATCAATCCTACTAAAAAATTCTGGTAGATCATTTGCACTAATAAAGAATTAAGGGATAATATCTATATCCCCAATGATAAGGGAAAGGAAAAAAAACCTAACGTTGATTTCACCGGCGGAAAATCCGCGAAGAAGGAAAACACGAGAGCATGAAGTTGTTCCGTGCGGCGGTTTAACCGGCGACTGTAAGCGTCGGGCTCAGCTAGAGCCGCCAGCAATTTGCACACACTCAAGATAGGCAGATGGTAGTGAGTGTTCTTTGTCACAAGAAGGCGATGAGTTAAATTAAATTTTATTGAAATGTTTTTATATTGAAGTAAGGCGTTTACGTAAAGGTTTGCTAAGATATGGAATTAAGAAATGAAATTCCAATATTTATCAAGCATAGGCATGAATACTTTTCGTAATTTATACTACTGCAAGTCGGTTTGTAAATAAAAAGAATAAGTGCTACTTATAACACATGCCTATGGTATTTATATTCACAGAGTAGAGACGAGAGACGACGGAGTGAGGTTCCGCCATTACACAAAGACGCTATCGAAACAACGAACCCCGGCACTTTCGCCGCGTTCATGTCACGTAGAGATTATCATAGATTCGTAAATTATCGTAAAGAAAAAAAAGAACGAGCATGATTATGCTTTGATAATAAAATTCATGACACGGAATAAAATAAAATCATGGCACATCTGACGCAATATTTTACGCTAAATCACGTTGAGAAACAGACAAACACTGAATGAGAAACATGCTACATCAATATTCCTACGCATGCTACGTATCTTACTAACACAGCACTGTCACTTATTAGTACTCACTGAACACGACGAAAAAGGAACACGATAATTTTCTAACACATTTAAACTCACGAGAATTTGCTTGTAACACTGCCAAGGTAGGACGCCAGAGTAAGAATGGCTGTTTGAAAGAAGAGACGCGCAAGTGCGCAGTGTTGCCACCAGAGGGCTTCTCTCTCGAAAAATGTCAAGTGTTATTTTTATTGTTTCATGCATTTACACAAAAACTTCAATGATGGTGAATTAGAAGTAGAAAATAATTAATAATAAATTAGAGTAATATTTTTAATGCTACTAATTAATTTATTTAAGTATGAATAGCGAATTTCTAATTTTTACGCTTATGTAGCGGTATGCTACACCATGAAATACATTTTGTGTGTACACCAATAAACAGGTTTATAGATGTGAGGGTTGTGCAAAGTTTATAATGAATTAAATTTTTGGCTAACGTTGTCTCGCTATTTCAAAATCATTCTCGAAGATGTTTTCAATCGATTTTCGGCTGAGCTGGGGGGAAAGGGGTAATTTAAGCATTGCATTTAGTCTTTTCATTTTTATTTTTTTTCCGTGCGTTCAGCGCACACTAGCACTGAACTTTCAAATCGGAAAAAACTCTAAATTTCTGTAATCAAAATTATTATTTTGGATCAAGGCCTAATCTTCCTATATGTGCCAATTTTGTGAATATTCTCCACTCAGATGTGATATCCGGCCACAATGTTACTCCATTTTATCCCACGTACACATGTCCGTATAATGCTGAAGAGTTGTGTTGCTTCTTGACTATAACTTGATTTTTCTTAAAAATTTCTGTGAAGAAATTAAAAAACAGCTCATTTTTATGTTTTTCGAAGTCTTCTCTTCCTTTCAGTTATCTTTTGCGAAAAATTACTTAGGATTACAGTGAGCTCAGCTGTCATTTTCTGTGTAGTAGATGGTAGGTTGCTTCTTTCTTTTATCTTATATATGTATTTTTATCTAATATTTTATTTTCAATAAGTATATATATATTAATATGTGTGTGTGTACGTGTGTAGGTATATATATGTATCTACATAAATAGATATACATGTTTCTATTTCATTTCTTTACGCAAGAACCATTCGGTTAATAAATTTTATTGAAATAGCGAAATGATTCAAAAATAGATCTAGCACTTCCCTAGAGGGCGTTTCTGTGAATCGGATTAATATCACATATAATTAATGAAATAAAGTGCAATTTGAGCATATGAATCGTAGTAAAATTATCTTTCTGTCCGTATGTTGTACAAGCTATGAATTTTGATATTGAATATATGTTTGTTTACCCATTTCTACCAATATTTTTTAGATATTTGTCAATCATGAGTGGTAACCGGTTTACACTGTATCTCTATTTTATCCCATGCACCCATGTCCGCATGATGTGGTGAATATCGAGAAGATATGAAATATGTTTTTGGTGGTGATAGGGCTTTGCATATTTTTAGGGCATATTTTTCATTTCTCATTCAACTACCCTTGACAGAGATAGACTATTGGCAAGCCACGTGTGGTTTGTCTATTAGTACGCCTCGTTTATTTTGTCTATTAATATGCCTCGTATGGTCTATCTATTTTGTACACCTCTGATAGCTTGTCTATTAGTACACCTCGTATAGTTTGCCTATTATTATCATGCCTTGTATGGCTTATCTATTTGTACACCTCGGATGGTTTGTCAATTAGTACTCCTAGTATACGAGTAGAACTTTTGTTAGACTACTAGCACACCACAAATGGTTTGTCTATTAGTACACCTCGTATATTTTGTCAATTAATATGCCTCGTATGGTCTATCTACTTGTACACCTCTGGCAGTTTGTCTATTAGTACACCTCGTATAGTTTGTCTATTATTATGCCTCGTATGGCTCATCTACTTGTACACCTCGGATGGTTTGTCAATTATTACTCCTCGTATGGAACATTTGTTTTAGGATGCCCTATATTTAAGAAACTTTTAAAAGCCAATATGTTGGCATGTATCTCATGTGACAATTTGGAAATAAACGTTTTTTTCTTTCTTTCTTTCTAATGATCCCGTCAGAGTTAGATTTGTCTTTAAAGCTCAAACAATAGAATAAGGACAAACGAAACATGCCGGCAAAATACTTTTTTACTAATCTACCAACTTCAATATAAGCCGGACGGGAACAAGAAGACGTCAGATTAACACGCCAGAAGAGCTCGACCAATACCTGATGCGGCAACTGGATAAATCATCGAATCAGGTCTTGGGTGTTCACCTCAATTAGGTATCAAAACATGTACCTGTGTCAAATTATATACTCGTATGCCAATAACGCCTAGAATTCTATAACTTTACACTAGATCTTCAAACTGCATAACTTCATGTCATGAATCAGTTCCAACCTCTAAAGATATATACGGCAGTTTTACCTCAATTTTGACAATCTTATGACAGATATATATGAACATTTATGACAACTGTATTGGAAATTGCAACAACGCCACCAGCAATTTGTACCTACCAATATTATGATGGAATATTGATATCCACCTTGTTCACCTTTCCTCGTAAATTGTATGTAATTTTTAACCAACAAACTATTATTATGTGTAAAACATATTAGCTGATTAGATTATCATCGTCTCTAAATTTTTTTCTATTTATTTTTATTTTTTTTTTAACTTATTACCTGTTGTATGTGAACTTTGTAACAACGCCTTCAGCAATTTGTACGCATCAATTTTGTATATTGAACTCCAATATTAATCGCTCTTGGCTGAGTATTGAGTGTACCCACGAAATCACGCTAGATTTCTTACTCTTTTCTATACTTTCTAAGCTAGTTTTTAGATAGATATATCCTTTTAATCTTGACTCTGTATTTCGTTTTAAGTTGTACAATAGTACTTACTGCCTACTGTTTACTAATTTTGAATGACTGATCACGCTGATATATTAGATGAAATCGACCCGGATCTCAATCATTTGAACAGAATATTTCCAAACCTAAACGACTCTGAAAACTGCAGATATACTAATATATCAAAATTCAACGAATCTATAGGAATAACCCGGCAGGATTTTTCGCTACTGTGTTGGAACTGTAGGTCACTCTATCCAAAATTGGAAGAGATACAATGCACTATTACTGAACTTAAGTATACCTTAGATGTGATTAGCTTCACCGAAAGCTGGCTAGATGACTCGACCAAAGACATGATTAAATTTGAAAATTATCATAGTTACCATTCGCTACGAAAAAACAAGCGAGGCGGGGGCATCAGTACATACATTTCTAAGCTCATGGATTCGAGAATCATAGCAAGTGCAACACTGAATCAGGATCATATAGAATCATTATTCGTAGAACTGTCTAGAGATGGCAAACGAATTGTGCTTGGAACGGTGTATAGGCCGCCTACAGCCTGTCCTATATCCTTCCTTAATGAGCTTAATCGAATTATTTCTCAGTTCAACAGGTCCTTCTACAATGACATAATAATATGCGGTGACTTCAACTATGATTTGCTGAAACATGAAAGCTATGAACCAATCTCTAATTTCCTAAATGCATTTCATTCTAAATCTTTCCTTCCGACCATCACAAAGCCAACACGAATAACCTCAGAATGTGCCACGCTGCTTGACAATATCTTTATGACAGACCCAAGTGATTTTCTTGCTGGAATAATTACTTCTGACTTATCAGATCATTTTCCAGTTTTTCTTATTAAGAAAAATGTCTATCTTGCGTGCACCAAAGCACGGGCTGAAACTTATTCATATCGTAAAATAAACGAATCAAATTTAGAAGAAATGCGCACCGTTCTAGAAGATTTAATGCCAACATTGCACATCACCCAATAAAACAATAATGCAAGGAGCATTGATGAAGCAGTAGTAAAGTTGACTGAAACTATAATGACCGCATACAATCAGTGTTGCCCAATTGTAACTCGTACAGTTACCCCGAAAAATAAACAAAAGCCCTGGATTACTAGAGACATCGTGATAAATATAAAGAAACGCCAAGCGTACCTAGCCCTCCTTTGCGAAGGGCGAATATCTAGAGAAACATATAACCGATTCAGAAACTATGTGACAAACCAGATAAGAACATCAAAAAAGAGCTACTTTACCCTCAAGTTTACTCAATTCAAAGCTGACGTTAAAAAGACTTGGCGCCTCCTTAACTCTTGTTATAAACCAAATAACGCCGAAAAAAAGAAAATTGGTTATATCACTCAAGATTATGTAAAATACCATGAGAAGAATGAAATTGCTAATCTCTTCAACAACTTCTTTGTAAACGTAGGGAAAACTATAGCCAATGGTATTCCAAGTGAACCTACTGATCACCTGGAATTTATGGATCATATTCGAGAACACAACTCCTTTTTCTTTACGCCTACAAACTCCTCCGATGTAATTGCGTGCATAAACAACATGAAAAATAAATCGAGTGGGTTACAAACGTTTCCAACTAAAATACTTAAAATAATTGCTGATATTGTGGCCCCGCTGATATCCAATATTATTAACCAGTCTCTCTTACTAGGCACTTTCCCGAACTCCCTCAAAGTTGCTAGAGTAACCCCTATCTTTAAAAATGGTGAAAAAACCTGTGTAAACAATTATCGACCTATCTCCATGTTACCAATTATTAGCAAGGTATTCGAGAAAATTGTGTATAAAAAAGTGTACTCTTATTTTGAACAAAAATCATTTCTCTATGATAAACAATACGGCTTTCGCTGTAAAAAATCAACAACACAGGCAATATTAAATCATCTACAATTCCTTTATTCTAATATAGATAACGGAAAGACTGTCTTCTCTGTATTTCTTGACTTTCGAAAGGCATTCGATTGTGTGGACCATAACATATTACTCTCGAAACTTCATTGTTATGGCATTCGTGGGGTTGCCCATGATTGGTTCAGATCATACCTAACAAATCGGAAGCAATACGTTGTCATTGACGACGCAAAATCGGACCCACAAAAAATTAGCCATGGAGTTCCACAAGGATCTGTTCTTGGGCCTCTCCTTTTTCTGATTTTTATCAATGATATTATTAAATCTACATCATTTTTTAAATTCATACTTTTTGCCGATGACAGTACGCTTTCTGCGGTCCTTCCGAACGAAAATCCCACTACGATTGCGGAGAGTATAAATAATGAACTCCATAAGGTTTCACTGTGGCTTAAAGCTAATAAAATAAGCCTCAATATCGATAAAACAAATTATATTACGTTCTCATACAAGAAAAATATATCTCTACCATCCATTAAAATTGGCGAAGGTGAAATCAAAGAAACCAACTCATGTAAATTTCTGGGCATCATAATAGATAAACATCTGACCTTCAAAGAGCACATCACTCATATTAGTTCTAAATTATCAAAATCCATCGGAATCCTGAATAAAGTTAAAAATTTCCTGCCTGAAACAGCCTTACTAATGCTTTATCGAACGCTCATTTCACCATACCTGCAATACGGAATAGAAGCATGGCATGGAACTGATAAAAATAAAACCAATATAATTTTTACTCTGCAAAAAAGAGCCATAAGAGCGGTAAAGAACCTAGAATATAATGCTCACACAAATGATTCATTCAAAAATTTACAAATACTTAAACTCTCGGATCTCTACAAAATCTCCATCTGCAATTTCATCTACAAAACATTAGCTAATGATGGCGACAATAGCCTTCAACAGTTATTAACTGCGCAAACTGGTCATCACGACCATTTAACACGAAATAAAAGTAAATTCATGCTTCCTTATTATTCAAAGACCCGCTCGCAACACAGTATACTATTCGTTGGAACTAAAACCTGGAACTCAATACCTGCGGAGATCCGTGAAAGTAATTCTTACAAGGTATTTAAAAGAAATCTTGAGTCTCACTTCTTATCAGAATACTAGTCGTGTAAGATCACCAAGTCAAATCCTGCCTCCTACATGTCTGGTCCTAATAATGCAATTTGCCATGAGTAATATCGCCGATTTTCAGTCTGCTCCCAAATCGTTATCGAATATACTGTTAAATATTGTCCATATGACCTATATTGTAAAATTAAACATCAATATCGAGTTCATTATCCTGTTGATCAGTCTAATGCGAAACTAGGCTAAGTGAATTAGGTTAAACATTATTGTACGCCTTAGAATAATGTAATGGTAGGATGCCCTAGAAGTCGCTGAACTTATTCGGGCCCACAGGTAGCTATACTCAACTCTGACCATTGTATTAGACTTAAGAAACATTCTACCTCTGTATCTCCTGTGGTAAATAAATTGTTTAAATTGTTTAAATTGTTTAAAGAAGTTAATTTGCATCAAAAATCGTAAATGGTTAGACATATCAGGAGAAACTACATGCGCCATTTTGTACGCGATCGAGCGTATAATTTTTAGCCAGCGATCATCATATCAATCCTGGTAAATTTATAATACGTCCATGTGGCGCCATAACCAATGTTTCTGGCACAAGGAGTCTCACACTATTTCACGAAACCCCCAGGTAGCAATAAACACTGCACACTGTGCTGAATATAAAGGAAATACTGAACACATTAATCAACACGCCAACGCCACTAACGAGAACAGCTAAGAAATGCTAAAACACATAAAAAATACTTAGGAACTACTAAGGAACACATTCACCATTGTGAGTTTAAATCTAACACTGAATTAAAAGCACTTATTTATCCTTACGCGACGAGCTCTTCACAACACCAGATCAAGGCACGAAATGAGGCTAGGGACGCGTGACTGGAATGTTGCCACAACGCCTAGGTTTACTCTAGCGATTGTTTGGTATTATTTAATATTTGTGTGATTTACACAAAAAACATTAATAATAATAATTATAATTAGAAAATAATATTAATAATTCAAAGTAAGATAGTTTATGCCAATAATTAGGTTGTTTAAATGGTAATGAGAAATTTTAACGATAAGAGATATTTTTATAGCGACTGCTACACTTACATCTCACAGCAAACAAGAGTTGACTTCCAAAACTACCATCATAGAACATCTCAAACTTAGGTACTTCTTTTTTCATATACCAGTCAAGTGTAGGCTTCCGCATCATGCTAAGCTTCCCCTTATTCAATCCATACTCTTTTGTTTGCCTCTCAATCGCTTTCTTCCACCTCTTGCAGTCCCACTCCGGCCCTACACCTCCAGCATTTATTAAACTCCAGTCATCTACAGGTCTCCTAAATCTAACATGAATAATCTTTTGCATACTAAGTTTCCTTGCATGCCCCCAACACACTTTCTCCCAAAAGCTTACACTCAGATTCCATTCAAAAATTCGCTTTACCCTTTCCTTTTCAGCAACAAACCTCAGCGTACCTAAACACTGCGTGTGATTCACATCCGTGAATTAGAAATCGCACATCAACTTGTTACGCCCTTGCTCCGAAAATTTCAAACTACGTTGATCGCCTCCTTCGTTTACTCGCATTCTAGCTATTTCACTTTCATCTTATTTTTCATTTGACAAATCGAATAAAAATGCCTCAGTCAATGATGGGGAGTGTGTCAGGTCTGTCTATGGCGTCCAGAGGCAGCCGGATGTCTGTTGCCAGAAGCGTTGCCTCGGTTGCCACCATCACCACCACCATGGAGAAGAAGACAGGACTCAGGCTCCCTATCTTGGAGTACGCAGGCTTCACTGATGTCCAGAGAGGCTCAGTGCTGTCTGCACTCTACACTTCAGTGAGTCTCATAAGTCTTTGTGTCATGTTGGTGCCTTCATTATGTGTGTCATGTTGATGTCTTCAGTCTGTGTGTCATACTGATCCCCATTTTAATTATTGCAAAAAATACTATGTTGTATAGCTCTCTGTAAAACATTGTTTTTATTTTATCAAAATTTTGGCATTTAAAACTCCTTCAGCTTGATTTGGACTTGGAGTCATGGTGGTTTGCAAATATCATTCTTTTTTTGCAAGATGTTGGTGTAATAAGATTGGGAAAACTGCCTCGAGATATGGAAAAACATGATAGGATGTAAACGAAGTCTGCTCTACATAATTTTTTTGGTCAATAATAAATTTAATGTGGTCAATGATTTCTATAACTACATTAAGAAATTTAGGTAATTGGAGACATTTTAAGATGTTTTACTGGAACCACATTAATCTTGAAAATGATTAGTTTCTGAGATATTCAAATTTGAATCTATATGAACATTGTATATAAATTGAAGAAACAGATGCATAAATTAGCTGAAACACTGTATAGACATATTGATAGCGGAGGTTAGATTAGTTAAATAAACTAACCTAAGTAAACCTAAAATAACTTAACTTAGCCATACCGACACAGATGCTTTTTTCCCGCTAAAGTGACAGTGCATGTTCCGTATCCAACATACTCCGGAAGAGCCGTATTGAAACTGCCGTTAATGCTATTCTTACCTCAACATTATTTATGCTATATTTTGAAAAGTAAGCATTTGCGAGCACAATGTTATTCGTGTAAAATGTCTTCAAATCTACCCTATTACTTAAGCGTGACAAAATTATTGAAATCGCTGACAACATTAAATTAAATATTGACCATTTTTTAGCATTTCTCCTACGTTTGATATAAATTTTTTATCATTTAGTTTGTGCTGGATGCAGTTAAAGAGATCGGATTTTTTTCAAACCATCAGCATATCCTAGGTAACAACTGCTTCCCTTAATTCTTGCTGAAGTGACTCTTTAGAATGATTATTTTGAAAGATAATTGTCCACACAGATTACCATCTTTTCATTAATAATTTACCATCTTTCTAGCAACGGTTTGCCAGCTTTCTAGTAATGATTTACCATCTTTATAGTAATGGTTTGCCATCTTTCTAGTAATGGTTTTCCATCTTTCTAGTAATGGTTTGCCATCTTTCTAGTAATGGTTTACCATCTTTCCAGTAATGGTTTACCATCTTTTCGTTAATGGTTTACCACCTTTTCAGTGATGGTTTACCATCTTTTTAGTGATGGTTTTCCATCTTTTCAGTAATGGTTTACCATCTTTTCAGTAATGGTTTACTATCTTTTCAGTAATGGTTTACCATCTTTTCAGTAATGGTTTACCATCTTTTCAGTAATGGTTTACCATCTTTTCAGTAATGGTTTACCATCTTTTCAGTAATGGTTTACCATCTTTTTAGTAATGGTTTACCATCTTTTTAGTAATGGTTTACCATCTTTTCAGTAATGGTTTACCATCTTTTCAGTAATGGTTTACCATCTTTTCAGTAATGGTTTACCATCTTTTCAGTAATGGTTTACCATCTTTTCAGTAATGGTTTACCATCTTTTCAGTAATGGTTTACCATCTTTTCAGTAATGGTTTACCATCTTTTCAGTAATGGTTTACCATCTTTTCAGTAATGGTTTACCATCTTTTCAGTAATGGTTTACCATCTTTTCAGTAATGGTTTACCATCTTTTCAGTAATGGTTTACCATCTTTTCAGTAATGGTTTACCATCTTTTCAGTAATGGTTTACCATCTTTTCAGTAATGGTTTACCATCTTTTCAGTAATGGTTTACCATCTTTTCAGTAATGGTTTACCATCTTTTCAGTAATGGTTTACCATCTTTTCAGTAATGGTTTACCATCTTTTCAGTAATGGTTTACCATCTTTTCAGTAATGGTTTACCATCTTTTCAGTAATGGTTTACCATCTTTTCAGTAATGGTTTACCATCTTTTTAGTAATGGTTTACCATCTTTATGAAGATATCAGCAAATCAAGTTCCATGAGCTCACTGCTAAGAATATATTTTAATAAGGAATGTTGTTTAGATAGATATTGTTTCGATGTGGCATGTGTATGATGAATGTTCAGATGAGAAACAAGTATGGTGAGCTTGGCGAGTTTATTCCACTAGGTGTTGACAGCAGGATGGGAATCGGTAGATTGAGCAACTGGCTTCGACATTAGCGGCCTTTATATAAGTGTCGTACAGATACAGAATGACGCGGGATACAGACATGTGCGGAGATGCCGCACATAGTTCCCCCCCTCACGCAACTGGTGAGCGAGTGTAATAAAAACGTTTAACTCGAAATTCAAATCGGCATACTAATCAAAAGCCTAGAAGCCACGCAATCAACTAGCGTGCTCAAATACAACGAGAGAAAAAAAATAATGACTGACAATTAATTGACAAATTGAATGACAATTCAAAATCAAATAACATTATGAAGTTAATTCAACCAAACAGACCGTAAATCGTTATCAATTACGTTAAATCAATCTCAAATCAAACTATCAACAAGATCAACTTCACCAAACACTTTATACTTCAAGCAAAACAAGCAAACGAGGGTAACTTCGCGAACATAATACGTACACACTCGCTCTAAAACTTCGATACATTAGGCTTAATAAAATAAACTCGCCAAGCTCCCCATACTGGCCACCACTTAATGTGCGGTCAGAGAAACAAGTATGGTGAGCTTGGCGAGTTTATTCCACTAGGTGTTGACAGCAGGATGGGAATCGGTAGATTGAGCAACTGGCTTCGACATTAGCAGCCTTTATATAAGTGTCGTACAGATACAGAATGACGCGGGATACAGACATGTGCGGAGATGCCGCACAATGATGTATGATCATGAATCTTTTGCCAATATGATTGTGAATGATTAAAAACACTGATTTACCTAATTATTGAGTAACCTAGTTAAAATGTATAATACTTGTCTCAAACATTGCAGAACCTTGAAATTTGTATTTGGGCTGTGCGCACTAGCCACGTAGAAGCACATCATCTGCGTGGAAGTTTTTTGTTGTGGATCTTCTGGAAATACTCGTGATAATAACCGAGAAGTTGGTTGACTTTGCATGTCGCTATTTTCCATTGTGTCCCACTCATTTAGTTCTGAAATGCTTCTTTTAAGTAAATTTTTACTTCTCTTGAACTGGGAATCACCAATAACCTTGACCAAGCCTCCTCAGGGGGATACAACTAATGTATCTGTGGGAATTAGTACTTTCAGGGGAATATGTGAGGTTTCAAGCTATGAGTTAGGTAAACATTCTTTTGTTGACTCCTCAGCAGGACACAACTATTGTATCTATGGAAATTGGCAGTCCCAGGGTGGAATAAGTGAGGTTCCGAGCTGAGAGTTAGGTTGGCCTTCTTTTTGTTGAAATTATATAATGTTTTTTTTATTTTTATTGAAGACCACCTTATTTTCTCAGTGACTGCTGTCCTGTTGTTCAGCACCTACTACTTTCTTCTTCAACTTTTGTCTGTTTCATGAACTTCTTTTGCAGCTTACTGTTTCTGTGCACCTTGTGCATAGATTCCGCATTCCCTTCTCTCCACATTAAATAGTGCCTTCTTATTTTTGGAACCCCTTATCTTTAGATTAGAAGGGCTTAAACCAAACTCTTATCTAATTTTGCAGTTAGGGAAGCTTAAGGATGTTGTCCAACTTTTTCAACTTTTTTCGTCCGATTCGTTTGAAAATTGGCCAGTATATGTATTTTGTGAAAATAAACCTTTTTTACTCGTGTCAGTTTTTCGATTTAGGCCTTAGTTTTCTTTACAAAAAATAAGTTGTTTGGTATGTTTTTATGGATATTTCAAAACGGGACTTGTCATCGAGTTTTGATGCTTGAACACAACCAAAGACAGTTTTAGAATCCTTGGAACATTTCTAACAAACTCAAATAGGCTTTTTTTCAAATTCAAATTTTTTAAAAATTTTAAAATATCTAAACCCAACAATAATTTTTTAGGCTTAGAGCTATATATTTTTTTGAAAAATTTTAATTTGAGAAAAAGCTTATTTGAGTTTGTTAGAAATGTTCCAAGGATTCTAAAACTGTCTTTGGTTGTGTTCAAGCATCAAAACTCAATGACTAGTTACGTTTTGAATGTTGAAAGTTATTTGTTATGAGTATAAGCCATAAAAAATTTTTTTATTGAAGTGTAATATAATAAAAAATATGTAATTGAATGCAGTTTCAATTTTTATTTGAGTTTGAGTTTCAATTTGAGTTTGTTAGAAATGTTCCAAGGATTCTAAAACTGTCTTTGGTTGTGTTCAAGCATCAAAACTCAATGACTAGTTACGTTTTGAATGTTGAAAGTTATTTGTTATGAGTATAAGCCATAAAAAATTTTTTTATTGAAGTGTAATATAATAAAAAATATGTAATTGAATGCAGTTTCAATTTTTATTTCGATAATTTCCATACATAAATTCATATTCACACTGTGAATTGTGATTTACAAACCCCCAAAAAAATTTTTTTATATATCATAAATATTAAATTTTTCATTTTCAGTCTGATTGTTATGAAATTTGAGTATTATATATAACCTTTGAAAAGAAAAAAATTATTCTATTCATTTTTTTGATTTTGGCCATAGTTTTTGAAAAAATTTGACATATTGGTTTCTAGGTTTTGATATTTCACTGGTATTGATATTTCAAGATGTATCTCCTCATTCAGTTTTGATGCTAGGACAAAACCAAAGACAGTTTTAGAATCCTTGGAACATTTCTAACAAAATCAAATAGCCAAATTTTCCATTTCCCGTTTGTTTTTTATATGGGGTTGAAATGGGCTCGAAAATTGAAGATCTTGGTCCTCTTGGTCTTGGTCAATAGATCCCCCCCCTGGGGGGGGATCTATTGTCTGTAGCGCCATAAAATTTTAGGACCGAATAGTCCACCATCTAAGGGTCCTTTTCCAACAAAAACATAAAAAATGACCATCGCAGGGGCCTGGGGCGATCTCCTTAACCTTTCATTGCATGGTGTCGAATATGACACATACCTGATTTTTTTGTGTATAGAAATAATTAGCTGAGAAATGAGCAATTCTACGGCTTGTATTGCAAACGAGACAGACTGTCCACGAAATGAACGCGTATGATGCGTGCTAGATGCAACCGGCCTCTAGCAGTAATGCTCAGTTTGGACGCCAACACAGCCGAGTGTGGATGTCGCTGCAGCAGTACCATTATGTTCATAATAGTTCCATATCATGCAATTTATTGGTGAGTAAAAATTTGGGTTTGTGTATAAGTTATATTACTTTGATTCTATGATGAGAAACATTGAGAATATATAAAATAATTATATTTTATGCTAAGTTTTTAGTTTGTTTCAGATATGGTACAACACGATTTTGCTGTATATTCCAACTCGGGTCAAATTTGTGTCGTAAATGAAACAAACCCATGTATTCTTTCATTACCACGAATAATTTTAGCTTCATTATATTATTTCTATGTTTTTAAATATTAAAATACGTATTCAAAATACATTGAAACTATATTCTGAAAAATATATCATTATTTTTTATGGTAAAGAATGCACGATAGATGCACAACATTATCGCATTCGTCTATCCTAAAAAATTTGTCTCTGTCTCGTGGTTGCATAAAATGTATTACACAGAAATATTGTATAGAAGCTCAATAAAAAGAAATATTGATTCAGTTATATTTTCAGAATATTCGAGTTTGAAGTGAATTTTCACGAGAAATGATCGCGGCCCTCATCTTGGAGGTGGGGGAAGGAACTGACGGACTAGATTTGGATGAAGATTTGAAATTGGAATTGGAATCTATGAGGAAGAAGTTGAAGATCGTTTGGGAGTTGAGCAATCACAGGAACAGATTGAAAAATCAATAACAGCAACGCAACACAACGATTCCACTCTGATCTCAAATGAAACTCGCATTACCATCTATGAAGTAAATCCAACTGCTGTGAAAATTGTAAGCAGTGATTCTAAAAGAAAGAGCTCTCCTGGAAATGTTATTTGGAAGTAAAAATCTCAAGATACCGGAAGAGCACGTAAAATTCAAGGGACGTAATGAGCTAACCATAAAAATGAAAAAATTTAGGACTCCTAATGATTGCCGCAGGATTTTTTTCAGTGAATATTTGATTTCAATAATACTTAAAGAAACACATTCTTTCACTGGTCTGAAGGATCTCATTCATTTGCTGGATATTGATAAGTTTGATGTTCAAGAATGTATAGGGATCTGTGTCATCATATCCTACGTACATGTTCCGTGCGCCTGGGATTATTTGAGCAGCATCATGGGCAACTTATCCAAGAAACAATGTCCCTCAACAGCTTCAAACAGTTTAGGAGCTTTTTATACTTTGCTGATAACTCTAAAACTATTCCAAGAGATGATACTTGCACCGAGCAATTAATAGAGGCAAAAAGAAAACGAGGACCCTTTCTTCATGTCCCTGTGAAAAAAGTTCACCCAGAAGGATTTCCTCAATAGCCTTAGCCAAAAAATGAATTCCACTGCTATAAAATGCCTGATTCCAAGTTCCAGTCATACATCAGGGTTCCAAATGTCTTGTATATCTTTGTCAAATTAAGAAAATTATGTCTCAAAAAATTTTTGTAACATGAAAAACTTGTGTTAGACCTAAAAAGACTTATTCACATATCACATGGAGAATTATTGAATTGTTTTCTTCTAAATTTTGACCTAATTGTGTACTCTAATAGATCTATAAGCGATTAAAAATTTTAAACCAGTCAAGTAACTGATAAATGGAGTTCGTTGTATTTGTTTCATAAACGACTCATACATCATGCTTCAAGACTTGATATTCGTGTTGTGTTGTTTATGAAACACAATGAAAAATATATAACAGAATGAAAAAAATAATTGCCTTATGATTTGATATGCTAAAAAGATGTCTATTAAAGAGTTTATGAGCATTTAACAATTTTTTTCTATTTCCAAAAATAATTCATGCAGTGAAGGGTTAAACTAACCTCTAATCTAATGCAGTGAACGTCTTAACTTTTGCACCTCTGGATCTTGTGTTAGCATTGTTAGTAAGTGTACCATATATGGCACATGTGCCCATGAACACTTTGACTGCAACTACTAAATATTAAGTTCAACAACAAACTCAAATGTAAAGTCAATTTTAGTAAACTATTTTGAAAATAGCAAACACGAACTGGATCGTGCCTTCATTTAGCTTTGATTGAATATATATGGAAATTGAGTTTGTGACTACTGGTCGGTCTGCAGCGTTGTGAAAATTACCTCCGTGTACCACCGGTGGTGCACGTCGCAGTCAAAATGTTAAGGGTTAACTCTTGCATCAATGGGCAGATCCAAGGCATGTTCCTGCTGGTGGTGGGGCTGTTTGAGATCTACTCGCTGTCGCTGGCCGTGCCCGGCAGCTCACACTACGGCTACTACCTCTTCTCCTTTGACTTCGTCTATGTGGGCAACCCCCATGGTGGGTTGCAGGCTCCAGTTCTGTGTGTTTATTTGAAATGTTTGTAATCCACATGGTGGGTTGCAGGCTCCAGTTCTGTGTGTTTATTTGAAATGTTTGTAATCCACATGGTGGGTTGCAGGCTCCAGTTCTGTGTGTTTATTTGAAATGTTTGTAATCCACATGGTGGGTTGCAGGCTCCAGTTCTGTGTGTTTATTTGAAATGTTTGTAATCCACATGGTGGGTTGCAGGCTCCAGTTCTGTGTGTTTATTTGAAATGTTTGTAATCCACATGGTGGGTTGCAGGCTCCAGTTCTGTGTGTTTATTTGAAATGTTTGTAATCCACATGGTGGGTTGCAGGCTCCAGTTCTGTGTGTTTATATATTGGTTTTAGTTAATTTATTTATTGAATATAGTTTATTTATTTATTTATTTATTTATTTATTGAATATAGTTTATTTATTTATTTATTTATTTATTTATTCAAAACCCCTATGTTTGGTTGGAGGCTCAAATTTAGTTTGTTATTTATTTAAAATATATTCATAACTTGCGTGGTGGTTGGAGGCTTTATTTTAGGGCAGGTTTTATATATATATATATATATTTTGGAGGGATTCATGGGAGAAACTTTAGGTATTCCAGAATATAATGTTTTGGGGAACCATTGGTCGTATTAAATATTGGGAGAAATCATTATGTCCCCAATTTTGCATTTTAATGTTGAACATATTAGACATCATGTATTATTATTTACCATGTACTTTTTTTGGTCAGACCCCCTCAGGGGGATACAGGTATTGTATCTATGGGAACTAGCGATCCCAGGGGGACTATGTGAGGTCCCGAGCTAAAGGTTAGGTAGGCTTCCTTTTGTTATAATAAAATAGGTTTTTGTTTTGTTACGGACCATCTTTTTTCGGTTGACTGCTGTCCTGTTCTTCAGCACCTACTACTTTCTTCTTCAACTTTTGTCTTGTTTCATGAACTTCTTTCCTAGCTTACTGTTTCTGTGCACCTTGTGCGTAGATTCCGCATTCCTTCAACTCCATACCAAATGGTGCTTTCATCCTTCCTCTCTTCAGTACACTTTTTTGTAGCAGTTAGGGAGGCTTAAACAAACTCATCATCTAATCTTATTTCAAGAGAAAAAGGCACAACCAATTGGGATGTATAACACTATTCCTAATGCCTGCCTTTAAAAGCTTTTTTTCTCAGCTGGTGTATGGTCTGCTATCTTTTGTGGGAGGGGACACACCTTGTGCATAGATTCCCTGTGATCCACAGTCCTAACTCAATAGCCTATTCTCTTTGCTCTCTTAAGATTGAATTTTATGTTGAGGGTGTCTTAAGGTAACCAATAATCCCAAGTGATAGTGTATGGTATATGCCAAGCCTTTTCCTCTTTTTAGTAGAGGGTGGCTAGCATCATTGACATGATAGTGCTAATGGTAATGCTAGCCATTAGTGATAGTGCTAATGGTAATAAAAAGAACAGTAAGTAAAAATAATGACGGTAATAGTAATAGTAATTGATAATATTAACATCAATAATAGTAATTAAAACTCCACAATTTCGTATCTGTGATACAAGCTTCATCAACTCCACAATTTCGTATCTGTGATACAAGCTTCATCAACTCCACAATTTCGTATCTGTGATACAAGCTTCATCAACTCCACAATTTCGTATCTGTGATACAAGCTTCATCAACTCCACAATTTCCAGGGCATTAATCCATCACATTCGAGTAGGAATGAATATCACGTGAATTCTTAGGAAATAGGAACGTGTGTCATGGGATTTGTCGAACATTATTGTACATTTTTGGTGAGCCGTGTGCACTCGGCCTCATCAACTTTCGAGAGATAGAATTTTTATTTATTACTCATGGCCTTTCTTTCAGTTTGCCTTTTTTCTGATTTCAAATAAAGTGACAATGATAGCTATTGATGAAAATAATAGCAATCACAAAGAACAACCGTACTAATTGATAATATTAATTAAAAGTAATAATATGATAAATATATATAGAAGTAACCTCTGGCTTGTGTGCAGTGCGTAACTCCCTGGTGCTGTTCGCTGCCGTGTCTGCCATCGGAGGCCTCGTGCTCATTGTGTCAAGCGTGCTGCTGATGCAGGGCCTCAGGCGGGTGGGTGTTGTGTGGCATACCAGCTATACGGTGTGTATTCTTGATACCAACTGTGCTGTCCTTAATACCACCTCTGCTATCCGAGGGACCTGTGCAGAGTGTATCCTTGATACCAAGTGCACTGTCTTAAGGTACCAGCTATACAGTGTGTATCCTTGATACCAGCTGGGCTGTCCTATACACCAGCTCTGCACATCAAGCAAGCTACACTCAAGAATTCTTTTACCACAGGCAATACAGAAGTAGATTGTTTCTCATTCTTATACACTTAACATCTAGTTAATTCGTCGCACCTCTGGCAGGAGGACAAGTTGCCCATGGAAGCGTGGCTGTGGTGTGTTGTGGCGGTGACTTAACACTCCAACAATGTGAAATTACATGCTTTGTAATGCATCAGTGCACGTTTTTGTGACCAACCGTGTAATGTGTATCCTTGAAACCAGCTCTGCTGTCCTAGATACCAGCTGTACATTCACCCACTCGCACCTCTGGCAGTCATACATTTGGCATTCATCGTACCTCTGGCAGGAGGACGAGTCGCGCATGGAGGCGTGGCTGTGGAGCGTGATAGATACCAGCTGTGCAATGTGTATACTAGATACCAGCTGTGTATCCTTGATACCAGCTGTGCCTACCAAAGTAAGGGTACACTCGTACCTCTGGCAGGTTGTACTAACCCATCGTACCTCTGGCAGGAGGACGAGTCGCGCATGGAGGCGTGGCTGTGGAGTGTGGCGGTGGTGACGGTGTACCGCACGCTGGAGGTCGTCTACAGCAGCACCGTCAACGACATGGTCTTCAGCTACCACGTCGTCATCCTTCTCTTTGGCTTCTTCTTCCTTGCAGGTGAACATGTCAGGTTTAAGGGGGAATGTGCCAGGTCCAGAACAAATGGCTCTTGCCTTCTTTTTGTTGAAATAAATTTTTTTTTGTTTTGTAGCCAGTCATTAAGCATATCATCATCTTCCTTGGAAGTGGTGGCTCTGGGGAATATGTGAAGTGCAGAGCTAACAGTTAGGTAGACCTCGCCGTCTTACTCTTGAAATTTTTTAAATTTTTTTTTGTTTTGTTGACCACGCCTAGCACGTGGTCATTGGATTATTCTTGGCTGTATCTGTGGGGACCCTCAGCGGGAGTTGGCGCTCCCTGGAGGAATATGTAAGGTCCTGAGCTAAAGATCATCTTAGGATAAAACAGGTTTTTGGTTTTTGTGTTTTCAAGTGTTTTGGCCAGCAAGGAATATGTGAGGTCCGAAGCTAGACGTTAGGTAGGCTATCACTTTATTGAAATAAAATTAGTATTTTCCATGTTTTTCAATGGACTTTTTGGTTCATTGTAGTCTTTTTTTCAGCGCCTCTGACGTTTTTATTGAGCTCTCATCTTGTTTATTGCTAGCCTTCCTTCTCAACTTATGTGTGTGCTTGTGGGGGAAACACCTTGTGCATAGATTCCCTGTTCCCTTTACTCCATACTAAATGGCGCCTTCCTCTCTTTGAAACACCTTAGCTGAAGGTAGGGATCCTTACGACTATCGCATCTAATCTACTCTATTACAGTTAGGATAAATGATGCCTTTGTCTTTTCTCTCCTGGGAACACCTCAGTTGTGGTTAGAGACGCTTGTTAATCTTATGTATCATGGCATGTATAGGGCCTTCCTCTCTTAGGAACACCCGAGTTAATGAAACACGTGGGGAGGTATTCCATCACAGTATGAATGGTGCCATCGTCCTTCCTCTCGTAAGAACACCTCTGCTACCATTGAGGATGCTTAAACTGACTGATGTTATATATTTTATGATAGCCTACACGGTGCCCTCCTCTCTTGGGAACACGCGAGGCTGCCAGTAATAGAGGATTGAGGTTGTATTGGTGCCTTCCTCTCCTGGGAACCCCTCAGTTGTGGTTAGACAGGCTCGAAAGTAACAGGAGTGAGGAGGTATTCCATCACTGTTTAAATGGTGCCTTTCTCTCTTGGGAACACCGAAGGGAGTAACACGTGCTGTGTGTGTGCAGGGAACGTGTACGCTTGGCTGGTGGTGCACTCCTTCTACCACGAGCTGTGTGAGGTCACACGACTTGAGGACGTTGCTCGTACCAAGGTGGGTGCAGGTCGGGCAAGTGGGGGGGTTAACTGCAACTGCTAGGGTAATAGTGGGGGTGTCCTTTGATAGAAGCTGTAGCTGTATCCTTGATACGACGTCTTGCGAGTGCCAAGTTAGGTGGGTGCAGGTCGGGCGAGTGTGGGGGCGAACTGCTCGTCAGTTGGCACGGGGAAGGGGGAGGTTGTTCTTTGATATAAGCTATAGTTGTATCCTTGATACCAGCTGGAGGATGTATCACGAGTACTAAGTTAGATGGGTGCAGGTCTGGCGGGTGTGGGGGCCAACTGCTCTCAAGACCGGGAGAGCTTTTGTAGTCCAGCTAAAGAGAAAATGATCCGTGCAGTGTTGGGGAATTTTTTTCTTACCCTGAAAAAAGGTGCGTATGAAAATGATTCATGCAGTGTTTAGGTGTTTTTTGCCCCAATTACCCCCCCGAGAAAAGGAGCATAAGAAAGTGATCCAGGCAGTGTTCAGGGAATTTTTTATCCTCCCTCCAATAAAGGCGGATAGGAAAGGAATTTATGCAGTCATTTGTGAATTTATTTTCTTTCCTCAAAAAAGGTGCATGCAAAAATAATTCAGAGTGTTTCCTCAAATTAGTTTTGTCTCACCAAAAAAGACTCATAAGAAAAAGATCCGTGCAGTGTTACGTCAACTTATTTCGCCTCACGCGGTCTTTAGATGGTTTTTTGTTCCGCAAAAAAGGGTCTTAGAAAATGGATTAAAAAGAGGGTTTGTTGTGGTAGTGGGGGTGTTTGTATCTTGGATACCGCGGGCTGGGTGTGTTGTCGTTGTTTGTGTTGTGTTAGGTACCAGCTGTGCTGTGTGTATCCTAGATACCAGCTGTGCAGTGTGGCACAGCTGGCATCACAGGATTTGTACCATTTAGTATCTGTGTCGCACTAGGTATTTTTATTAATGTTATTTATGTCGTGTTGTTTATAGTTATGTTACATACATACATACATATACCGGGCTTATCCTCCCTATGGGAGGGTAGCCGACAGCAGGCCACAATCCCCACACTTAGTCACTAGGAGGCGAGAGAGGCAGCGATGGCCGCACCTGAACGGCCAGGATCAGCAGCAGCCCAGCACAACCACCTTCCACAGTCAGGCCCGACAGCCACAGCTGGTTTACCCCGACCGCTTCATTGAGTGCAGCCCCTCCCCCGCACATGGCAGGTCAACCCCATCACACGCGGGCAGCTTCCAGTAACGCGTCAAAAATAAAATTACCTGTATATTGTGGCACACAATATCACAATCTCACGTACTTCCGTTTCCTGCAGCTGGAGACGATGAGCAGCTTCGGCTCCCGGCCCACCACTCCTGGCCAGCACTCCACCATCTCCTCCTTCGCGCCCTGACCTGCCCATCCTCCTGCTCCACCCTGCCCCTCTGCATCCTGAGCTGTGTCTGGAGGGACCTCCTTTGCGTCCTGAGCTGTGGGGACACCTATTGCCAGCTGTGCAGTGTGTAGCCTTGATACCAGCTGTGCAGTGTGTATCCTTGATACCAGCTGTGCAGTGTGTATCCTTGATACCAGCTGTGCAGTGTGTATCCTTGATACCAGCTGTGCAGTGTGTATCCTTGATACCAGCTGTGCAGTGTGTATCCTTGATACCAGCTGTGCAGTGTGTATCCTTGATACCAGCTGTGCCAATGTATCCTGGGTGCTGTGTAGTGTGTGTTCTTGATACAAGCTTTGCATTCCGTACATCAACATTAGCTGTGCAGTGTGTATCTTAGATACCAGCTGTGCACGTGTACCCTGGGTGCTTATTTAGAGGTTACTATGTTCAGGAAGCGTCAAAAGCAACGAGCTCAAAACATTCCTCGCTGCAACATTCTGTAGGTCTGCGTGCCCTCACTGCCTGCAGTCGGCACCAGCTGAGCAGCTCAGTGTGTAGGTCGTGCTTGATATTCTCGTGTTTGTATGTAGGAGCCGTGGTTGCTGTTGTGATGGTGCAAGGGTTAACCCCGCAACTTGATTGTTTTAATCTTTAGATTAGTTCAGTTGAATAGGTTTTTTTTGAGGGTCAGTGTGCTGGTGCTTCAGCAAACTGAGGTGGGTCTCAAATATATACATAAACCTAGACGTTTGGTTACGGGTATTTGGCGTATAGTACATCGTGTGCCTGCTGAACAAATATGTACCATTTTTTGATCATGCAACTCGTGGCACATGAACTAAAACGGAGTAAAAGTTCACTATATTCACCATGCCAAACGAAGTGGCTGTGAACGATGGGGCAAGGAGCATCGAAAACTAGTCCAGCTTGGAGGTTGGCCCCCACAATCTCCAGACATGAAGACGGCTGCGTTTGAGCGGCCACTGCGGGCGGTATTTCCGGAGGAGATAGTCTCGTTGATTGAGCTGTGTGGAGTTGGTGGGATTGGAACGCAAGGTCGCTATATATGTGCGGAATTTTAATGTGTGACTTCTAACGGAACTTAAATGTCTGGATTTCTAAAGTATGGACAATTTTGGTATGAACTTCTAATGTGTGGAATTTTAAAGTATGGCCTTCTAATCTATTTATATTGAAACGGAAGGGGGTTGATAAAGGGGGAAAAGTGGCTTATGTAGAGTTTGAAACCCCAAGAAAGGAGTGGTGGGGAATATAGCAGAGTCTGTGAGCGCATACAAACCGGAACCAATGGGAGACACCGAAGCTAATCTCAAAAAGTTTTCGTTGTCCGTCTCCGTCAGTATAATTAAATGTTCTATTTGTTCCCACTCCACTTGCTGGGGAGTGGGGAATGTCTCCTTGATACCAGCTGTGCAGTGTGTATCCTTGATACCAGCTGTGCAGTGTGTGTTAATGTACCAGCTGCAGAGTTGTATCCTTGATACCAGCTGTGCAGTGTGTATCCTTGATACCAGCTGTGCAGTGTGTATCCTTGATACCAGCTGCAGAGTCGTATCCATGATAGCAGCTGTGTACGTACGTATATGCAAAGTGCTTATTTCGAAGTTCTATGTATTCAGGACGCATCAAAAGTTCTCAAAACATTCCCTGCTGCATGCCGCAATGCTACGTAGCTTTAGAACTTAGTGTATAAGTAACGTGTGATTGCAATTCATCCGTCCATCTGCGGTATCTATAGCAGAGTATTTTGTAAGTCTTATTCCTTAAGTTTTATAGCATTTTAAGTCTGTGTTCTATGCGCTTTTGAGATCTGATGGTGAAATGTAAATAAGTTCTATTTACTTGTAAGGGAACCCGAGCTGAGAGTTAGGTAGGCCTTATTTTTGTTGAGATAAAATGTTTTTGTTATGTTAAGGACCATATTTTTGGTTCACTGCTGTCCTGTTTTTCAGCACCTATTGCTTTCTTCTTCTACTTTTGTCTTGTTTCATGAACTTCTTTCTCAACTTACTGTTTCTGTGCACCTTGTGCGTAGATTCCGCGTTCCCTTGACTCCATAACAAATGGGGCCTTCCTTCTTCCTCTTTGGATCGCATTTGTTGCAATAATCACAATAATTCAATTGAAACCAAATATGCATTTACGGATCTGGTTATGGTACTGGTGAGCTGTGCTACGGTACTGGTGGTGGTAGACTGGCTACCAGGTACCACACTGCAGGTGGAGGTAGACTGGCTACCAGGTACCACACTGCAGGTGGAGGTAGACTGGCTACCAGGTACCACACTGCAGGTGGAGGTAGACTGGCTACCAGGTACCACACTGCAGGCGGAGGTAGACTGGCTACCAGGTACCACACTGCAGGCGGAGGTAGACTGGCTACCAGGTACCACACTGCAGGCGGAGGTAGACTGGCTACCAGGTACCGCGCTGCAGGTGGAGGTAGACTGGCTACCAGGTACCACACTGCAGGCGGAGGTAGACTGGCTACCAGGTACCACACTGCAGGTGGAGGTAGACTGGCTTCCAGGTACCACACTGCAGGCGGAGGTAGACTGGCTACCAGGTACCACACTGCAGGCGGAGGTAGACTGGCTACCAGGTACCACACTGCAGGCGGAGGTAGACTGGCTACCAGGTACCGCGCTGCAGGCAGAGGTAGACTGGCTACCAGGTACCGCGCTGCAGGCGGAGGTAGACTGGCTACCAGGTACCGCGCTGCAGGCGGAGGTAGACTGGCTACCAGGTACCACACTGCAGGTGGAGGTAGACTGGCTACCAGGTACCACACTGCAGGTGGAGGTAGACTGGCTACCAGGTACCACACTGCAGGTGGAGGTAGACTGGCTACCAGGTACCGCGCTGCAGGCGGAGGTAGACTGGCTACCAGGTACCGCGCTGCAGGCGGAGGTAGACTGGCTACCAGGTACCGCGCTGCAGGCGGAGGTAGACTGGCTACCAGGTACCGCGCTGCAGGTGGAGGTAGACTGGCTACCAGGTACCGCGCTGCAGGCGGAGGTAGACTGGCTACCAGGTACCGCGCTGCAGGTGGAGGTAGACTGGCTACCAGGTACCGCGCTGCAGGCGGAGGTAGACTGGCTACCAGGTACCGCGCTGCAGGCGGAGGTAGACTGGCTACCAGGTACCGCGCTGCAGGCGGAGGTAGACTGGCTACCAGGTACCACACTGCAGGTGGAGGTAGACTGGCTACCAGGTACCACACTGCAGGTGGAGGTAGACTGGCTACCAGGTACCGCGCTGCAGGCGGAGGTAGACTGGCTACCAGGTACCACACTGCAGGTGGAGGTAGACTGGCTACCAGGTACCACACTGCAGGTGGAGGTAGACTGGCTACCAGGTACCGCGCTGCAGGCGGAGGTAGACTGGCTACCAGGTACCGCGCTGCAGGCGGAGGTAGACTGGCTACCAGGTACCGCGCTGCAGGCGGAGGTAGACTGGCTACCAGGTACCGCGCTGCAGGCGGAGGTAGACTGGCTACCAGGTACCACACTGCAGGTGGAGGTAGACTGGCTACCAGGTACCCGCGCTGCAGGCGGAGGTAGACTGGCTACCAGGTACCGCGCTGCAGGCGGAGGTAGACTGGCTACCAGGTACCACACTGCAGGCGGAGGTAGACTGGCTACCAGGTACCACACTGCAGGCGGAGGTAGACTGGCTACCAGGTACCACACTGCAGGCGGAGGTAGACTGGCTACCAGGTACCACACTGCAGGCGGAGGTAGACTGGCTACCAGGTACCGCGCTGCAGGCGGAGGTAGACTGGCTACCAGGTACCACACTGCAGGCGGAGGTAGACTGGCTACCAGGTACCACACTGCAGGTGGAGGTAGACTGGCTACCAGGTACCACACTGCAGGTGGAGGTAGACTGGCTACCAGGTACCACACTGCAGGCGGAGGTAGACTGGCTACCAGGTACCGCGCTGCAGGCGGAGGTAGACTGGCTACCAGGTACCACACTGCAGGTGGAGGTAGACTGGCTACCAGGTACCACACTGCAGGCGGAGGTAGACTGGCTACCAGGTACCACACTGCAGGCGGAGGTAGACTGGCTACCAGGTACCACACTGCAGGTGGAGGTAGACTGGCTACCAGGTACCGCGCTGCAGGCGGAGGTAGACTGGCTACCAGGTACCACACTGCAGGCGGAGGTAGACTGGCTACCAGGTACCACACTGCAGGCGGAGGTAGACTGGCTACCAGGTACCACACTGCAGGTGGAGGTAGACTGGCTACCAGGTACCGCGCTGCAGGCGGAGGTAGACTGGCTACCAGGTACCACACTGCAGGTGGAGGTAGACTGGCTACCAGGTACCACACTGCAGGTGGAGGTAGACTGGCTACCAGGTACCGCGCTGCAGGCGGAGGTAGACTGGCTACCAGGTACCGCGCTGCAGGCGGAGGTAGACTGGCTACCAGGTACCGCGCTGCAGGCGGAGGTAGACTGGCTACCAGGTACCGCGCTGCAGGCGGAGGTAGACTGGCTACCAGGTACCACACTGCAGGTGGAGGTAGACTGGCTACCAGGTACCGCGCTGCAGGCGGAGGTAGACTGGCTACCAGGTACCGCGCTGCAGGCGGAGGTAGACTGGCTACCAGGTACCACACTGCAGGCGGAGGTAGACTGGCTACCAGGTACCGCGCTGCAGGCGGAGGTAGACTGGCTACCAGGTACCACACTGCAGGCGGAGGTAGACTGGCTACCAGGTACCACACTGCAGGTGGAGGTAGACTGGCTACCAGGTACCACACTGCAGGTGGAGGTAGACTGGCTACCAGGTACCACACTGCAGGCGGAGGTAGACTGGCTACCAGGTACCGCGCTGCAGGCGGAGGTAGACTGGCTACCAGGTACCACACTGCAGGTGGAGGTAGACTGGCTACCAGGTACCACACTGCAGGCGGAGGTAGACTGGCTACCAGGTACCACACTGCAGGCGGAGGTAGACTGGCTACCAGGTACCACACTGCAGGTGGAGGTAGACTGGCTACCAGGTACCGCGCTGCAGGCGGAGGTAGACTGGCTACCAGGTACCACACTGCAGGCGGAGGTAGACTGGCTACCAGGTACCACACTGCAGTTCGTGCTCAAGGGAAACAAACCAGCTGTTGCTTTCTTCAAAATGAGACGTTTTGCTCAGAGCTGAGGTGAATTTTTTTATCTTTAGCTACGCATTTTTTGGTTGTTCTACCTGCTGTATGTGAGTAGTAAATTATTATATCCGTGTCCATTTATAGATGAAACCATTCACAAATTTACTTTGAATTGTACTCGAACGTAATTTGCCACTGAATCTCTCTGTGTGGATCCCTTGTTGGGGCTAGCGATGGTTGAACAAATCCAATAATAAAAATAATGGAAATATATCTGCTGTATTAACTTTAATTAGAATTACTGTATTCCGTCCAGCCTACGTGCTTAGTTTCATGTTCTATAATGTTTTTGTAGTTTAAATTTAGGTCTTCCAGCACTTCCCAAAAAGCCGGTACTTTCATACAAAGATTCTTTAGACACACGGGTGCAGAAATCCTTGTCTGGAACTCGTTGAATGTGATCTTTTTATCGATTGATATATTTGGAATACGAGGAGAATGGAATTGAGAATGTCCGAAACGTTGTAACTCTGATGCTTTTCTTTTGTAGCGTTCGCTGGATGTAACAAAATGTAATTTTGTTCTTTTGTAACTTTCGGTCCATTATCCTGTACTGTACACAATCTGTTTGTGCCACTTACACCACCCCACTCCACTCGCCATCCCACTCACACCACTCCGCACCACCCTCTTCCCCCCCATGCCCCACTCACACCACCCTCTTCCCCCCCATGCCCCACTCACACCACCCTCTTCCCCCCCATGCCCCACTCACACCACCCTCTTCCCCCCCATGCCCCACTCACACCACCCTCTTCCCCCCCCACGCCCCACTCACACCACCCTCTTCCTCCCCACGCCCCACTCACACCACCCTCTTCCTCCCCACGCCCCACTCACACCACCCTCTTCCTCCCCTCACCACCCTTTTCCCTCCCATGCCCCACTCACACCACCCACGCCCCACTCACACCACCCTCTTCCCCCCCCACCCCCCACTCACACCACCCTCTTCCCCCCCACGCCCCACTCACACCACCCTCTTCCCCCCCACGCCCCACTCACACCACCCTCTTCCCCCCCACGCCCCACTCACACCACCCTCTTCCCCCCACGCCCAACTCACACCACCCTCTTCCCCCCACGCCCCACTCACACCACCCTCTTCCCCCCATGCCCCCCCACTCACACCACCCTCTTCCCCCCCATGCCCCACTCACACCACCCTCTTCCCCCCCCCCTACGCCCCACTCACACCACCCTCTTCCCCCCCACGCCCTACTCACCACCCTCTTCCCCCCCACGCCCCACTCACCACCCTCTTCCCCCCCACGCCCCACTCACACGACCCTCTTCCCCCCCACGCCCCACTCACACCACCCTCTTCTCCCCACGCCCCACTCACACCACCCTCTTCCCCCCCCCCTACGCCCCACTCACACCACCCTCTTCCCCTCCACGCCCCACTCACACCACCCTCTTCCCCCCCACGCCCCACTCACCACCCTCTTCCCCCCACGCCCCACTCACACGACCCTCTTCCCCCCCCACGCCCCACTCACACGACCCTCTTCCCCCCCACGCCCCACTCACACCACCCTCTTCCCCCCCACGCCCCACTCACACCACCCTCTTCCCCCCCACGCCCCACTCACACCACCCTCTTCCCCCCCACGCCCCACTCACACCACCCTCTTCCCCCCCACGCCCCACTCACACCACCCTCTTCCTCCCCACGCCCCACTCACACCACCCTCTTCCCCCCCACGCCCCACTCACACCATTCTCTTCCCCCCCACGCCCCACTCACACCATTCTCTTCCACACCCCACTCACACCATTCTCTTCCACACCCCACTCACACCACCCTCTTCCCCCCCACGCCCCACTCACACCATTCTCTTCCCCCCCTCGCCCCACTCACACCACCCTCTTCCCCCCACGCCCCACTCACACCACCCTCTTCCCCCCCCCCTACGCCCCACTCACACCACCCTCTTCCCCCTCACGCCCCACTCACACCACCCTCTTCCCCCTCACGCCCCACTCACACCACCCCCCTCTCCCCACACCACCCTCTTCCCCCCCCACGCCCCACTCACACCACCCTCTTCCCCCTCACGCCCCACTCACACCACCCTCTTCCCCCTCACGCCCCACTCACACCACCCTCTTCCCCCTCACGCCCCACTCACACCACCCTCTTCCCCCTCACGCCCCACTCACACCACCCCCCTCTCCCCACACCACCCTCTTCCCCCCCCACGCCCCACTCCACACGCTAGATTATGTATAACAATACCTATAATTATATATTCTATCAATAGAACCAAAATAGATAGTTACAATTATGTAAGGGTTTAAAATAAATGATATGATTGAGTAAAATTTATTCTCTTTCATTCCCCACACTTGCATTAATTAACCTTACTTTTCAACAAAAGCTGAGCACTATATGGGCTTATAAAAATATAAAGCGTTGGTACCTAAACATTTAACGCTACATTCATGCTGAACAATATTGATAACTACTTATTCTAGTGCCAGATGGTGTCTTGTTATACCTACCTCAACATAAAGTTGGTGCCTCGCCTACTGTTTTCCAACACATCGAAGTGACCAGCCTTTGTATTTATACCAAAATTATATAATTTTCATCCCATTTACAACGTTACATGTAACTTTTTATATATCTAAGTCGTACCATAAGCTATCGGACCACAGCACCAACAATAAACACGAGAAGTATCTTATCACTAACGAACAACCACAAATACTGAGAACGTCTACAATAATACAAACAAACGTGAACATCACTAACAACTGAACTAAATAATACAAAAACGTTGCACAACCTCGGATGACATGAATACTACGTAGCTGTGATACGGACGGCGTATCACTGATACACGGTCACACCGACCGAGAATACAAGGGCGTAACCCACCGCACACTTGACTGCTCTGTGATGCAAAAACGCAGCAAGCATCAATCGAAATTAACGCTCACAAAAAAAAATGGTTTCCCTCAAGGGCACGAGATGAATATTTTTCCAACCCAATCGTGTCCAATTCCGGATACGATGCACGTAAGTGCATGGCAAATGCTCTTGAAATATGGAGCCACAGTTCCTGTCTTCAATCATGTACATAAACTTTCAAACTCGCACACAACGCATGAAAAAAAAAGGTTGTCAGTAGAATGACAGTTTACAGTTGGGTGCTGATGCGCCCCCCCTGCAGGCAGCAGAACAAGAGAAGAAGGCACAGCGGAGGCGATGCAGTCCCTTCACTTGGAGTACTTGTAGAAGCCCTCGCCAGACTTGATGCCAAACCTGCCCTCCTTGTACAACTTCTCGAGGAGTGAGCTCTTCGCGAAGAGTGGGTTATCGGGATACTTCTCTGCCCAGCCTGTCGTGGAAGACAAACAGAAATCGAGGTAGTAGTAGTAGTAGTAGTAGTAGTAATAACATCAATTTGCTAGCGCTTCAGTGCCTGCACTATGTCGCGCCGAAGGTCTCGCAATTCAGGTTGTCTCCACTTCTCAAATTTCGAGGTCTTACTGCCACAAACATCGCATTGCAAGTCACAGCAACTATTAAACAAACAAAGACGCGACAGCCACGAGCGTGATCTGAACAACACTTGATTTCATTGGTGACAGTAGTAGTAGTAGCAGCAGCAGCGGCGGCAGTAATAAAGGAGCTGCTAACCACTGAATCTATTCCCATTGTTCACTGCATTAAACTTTGACCACACCTTCACAGCTGTTGGATCTAGTGAATCTGTACCATTCATTAAATATTATTTATGGGAAAGGTGATGATTTACTCTTGATTTATAAGGAAATTGTTCACAAATTGTATTATAGCAACTTAATACCCAGTTCATTTTGAGCTGCTGGCCAGTCAGAAGTGATTCAAGCAACTCCTCCATACATACACGTCAGCCAAACACTAGAAAGGCGAGTGTATCCTGCAGACCAGTCACGAGGCGGGCGTATCCTGCATACCAGTCACGAGGCGGGCGTATCCTGCATCCCAGTCACGAGACGGGCGTATCCTGCATCCCAGTCACGAGGCGGGCGTATCCTGCATCCCAGTCACGAGACGGGCGTATCCTGCATCCCAGTCACGAGACGGGCGTATCTTGCATACCAGTCACGAGGCGGGCGTATCCTGCATCCCAGTCACGAGGCGGGCGTATCCTGCATCCCAGTCACGAGGCGGGCGTATCCTGCATCCCAGTCACGAGACGGGCGTATCCTGCATCCCAGTCACGAGACGGGCGTATCTTGCATACCAGTCACGAGGCGGGCGTATCCTGCATACCAGTCACGAGGCGGGCGTATCCTGCATCCCAGTCACGAGGCGGGCGTATCCTGCATCCCAGTCACGAGGCGGGCGTATCCTGCATCCCAGTCACGAGACGAGCGTATCCTGCATACCAGTCACGAGACGGGCGTATCTTGCATCCCAGTCACGAGGCGGGCGTATCCTGCATCCCAGTAACGAGGCGGGCGTATCCTGCATCCCAGTCACGAGACGGGCGTATCCTGCATCCCAGTCACGAGACGGGCGTATCCTGCATCCCAGTCACGAGACGGGCGTATCCTGCATCCCAGTCACGAGACGGGCGTATCCTGCATCCCACTCACGAGACGGGCGTATCCTGCATCCCACTCACGAGACGGGCGTATCCTGCATCCCACTCACGAGACGGGCGTATCCTGCATCCCAGTCACGAGACGGGCGTATCCTGCATCCCAGTCACGAGACGGGCGTATCCTGCATCCCAGTCACGAGACGGGCGTATCCTGCATCCCAGTCACGAGACGGGCGTATCCTGCATCCCAGTCACGAGACGGGCGTATCCTGCATCCCAGTCACGAGACGGGCGTATCCTGCATCCCAGTCACGAGACGGGCGTATCCTGCATCCCAGTCACGAGACGGGCGTATCCTGCATCCCAGTCACGAGACGGGCGTATCCTGCATCCCAGTCACGAGACGGGCGTATCCTGCATCCCAGTCACGAGACGGGCGTATCCTGCATCCCAGTCACGAGACGGGCGTATCCTGCATCCCAGTCACGAGACGGGCGTATCCTGCATCCCAGTCACGAGACGGGCGTATCCTGCATCCCAGTCACGAGACGGGCGTATCCTGCATCCCAGTCACGAGACGGGCGTATCCTGCATCCCAGTCACGAGACGGGCGTATCCTGCATCCCAGTCACGAGACGGGCGTATCCTGCATCCCAGTCACGAGACGGGCGTATCCTGCATCCCAGTCACGAGACGGGCGTATCCTGCATCCCAGTCACGAGACGGGCGTATCCTGCATCCCAGTCACGAGACGGGCGTATCCTGCATCCCAGTCACGAGACGGGCGTATCCTGCATCCCAGTCACGAGACGGGCGTATCCTGCATCCCAGTCACGAGACGGGCGTATCCTGCATCCCAGTCACGAGACGGGCGTCCCCTGCATCCCAGTCACGAGACGGGCGTCCCCTGCATCCCAGTCACGAGACGGGCGTCCCCTGCATACCAGTCACGAGACGGGCGTCCCCTGCAGACCAGTCACGAGACGGGCGTCCCCTGCAGACCAGTCACGAGACGGGCGTCCCCTGCATACCAGTCACGAGACGGGCGTCCCCTGCATACCAGTCACGAGACGGGCGTCCCCTGCATACCAGTCACGAGACGGGCGTCCCCTGCAGACCAGTCACGAGACGGGCGTCCCCTGCAGACCAGTCACGAGACGGGCGTCCCCTGCAGACCAGTCACGAGACGGGCGTCCCCTGCAGACCAGTCACGAGACGGGCGTCCCCTGCAGACCAGTCACGAGACGGGCGTCCCCTGCAGACCAGTCACGAGACGGGCGTCCCCTGCAGACCAGTCACGAGACGGGCGTCCCCTGCATACCAGTCACGAGACGGGCGTATCCTGCATACCAGTCACGAGACGGGCGTATCCTGCATACCAGTCACGAGACGGGCGTATCCTGCATACCAGTCACGAGACGGGCGTATCCTGCATACCAGTCACGAGACGGGCGTATCCTGCATACCAGTCACGAGACGGGCGTATCCTGCATACCAGTCACGAGACGGGCGTATCCTGCATACCAGTCACGAGACGGGCGTATCCTGCATACCAGTCACGAGACGGGCGTATCCTGCATACCAGTCACGAGACGGGCGTATCCTGCATACCAGTCACGAGACGGGCGTATCCTGCATACCAGTCACGAGACGGGCGTATCCTGCATACCAGTCACGAGACGGGCGTATCCTGCATACCAGTCACGAGACGGGCGTATCCTGCATACCAGTCACGAGACGGGCGTATCCTGCATACCAGTCACGAGACGGGCGTATCCTGCATACCAGTCACGAGACGGGCGTATCCTGCATACCAGTCACGAGACGGGCGTATCCTGCATACCAGTCACGAGACGGGCGTATCCTGCATACCAGTCACGAGACGGGCGTATCCTGCATACCAGTCACGAGACGGGCGTATCCTGCATACCAGTCACGAGACGGGCGTATCCTGCATACCAGTCACGAGACGGGCGTATCCTGCATACCAGTCACGAGACGGGCGTATCCTGCATACCAGTCACGAGACGGGCGTATCCTGCATACCAGTCACGAGACGGGCGTATCCTGCATACCAGTCACGAGACGGGCGTATCCTGCATACCAGTCACGAGACGGGCGTATCCTGCATACCAGTCACGAGGCGGGCGTATCCTGCATACCAGTCACGAGGCGGGCGTATCCTGCATACCAGTCACGAGGCGGGCGTATCCTGCATCCCAGTCACGAGACGGGCGTATCCTGCATCCCAGTCACGAGACGGGCGTATCCTGCATCCCAGTCACGAGACGGGCGTATCCTGCATCCCAGTCACGAGACGGGCGTATCCTGCATCCCAGTCACGAGACGGGCGTATCCTGCATCCCAGTCACGAGACGGGCGTATCCTGCATCCCAGTCACGAGACGGGCGTATCCTGCATCCCAGTCACGAGACGGGCGTATCCTGCATCCCAGTCACGAGACGGGCGTATCCTGCATCCCAGTCACGAGACGGGCGTATCCTGCATCCCAGTCACGAGACGGGCGTATCCTGCATCCCAGTCACGAGACGGGCGTATCCTGCATCCCAGTCACGAGACGGGCGTATCCTGCATCCCAGTCACGAGACGGGCGTATCCTGCATCCCAGTCACGAGACGGGCGTATCCTGCATCCCAGTCACGAGACGGGCGTCCCCTGCATACCAGTCACGAGACGGGCGTCCCCTGCAGACCAGTCACGAGACGGGCGTCCCCTGCATACCAGTCACGAGACGGGCGTCCCCTGCATACCAGTCACGAGACGGGCGTCCCCTGCAGACCAGTCACGAGACGGGCGTCCCCTGCAGACCAGTCACGAGACGGGCGTCCCCTGCAGACCAGTCACGAGACGGGCGTCCCCTGCAGACCAGTCACGAGACGGGCGTCCCCTGCAGACCAGTCACGAGACGGGCGTCCCCTGCAGACCAGTCACGAGACGGGCGTCCCCTGCAGACCAGTCACGAGACGGGCGTCCCCTGCATACCAGTCACGAGACGGGCGTATCCTGCATACCAGTCACGAGACGGGCGTATCCTGCATACCAGTCACGAGACGGGCGTATCCTGCATACCAGTCACGAGACGGGCGTATCCTGCATACCAGTCACGAGACGGGCGTATCCTGCATACCAGTCACGAGACGGGCGTATCCTGCATACCAGTCACGAGACGGGCGTATCCTGCATACCAGTCACGAGACGGGCGTATCCTGCATACCAGTCACGAGACGGGCGTATCCTGCATACCAGTCACGAGACGGGCGTATCCTGCATACCAGTCACGAGACGGGCGTATCCTGCATACCAGTCACGAGACGGGCGTATCCTGCATACCAGTCACGAGACGGGCGTATCCTGCATACCAGTCACGAGACGGGCGTATCCTGCATACCAGTCACGAGACGGGCGTATCCTGCATACCAGTCACGAGACGGGCGTATCCTGCATACCAGTCACGAGACGGGCGTATCCTGCATACCAGTCACGAGACGGGCGTATCCTGCATACCAGTCACGAGACGGGCGTATCCTGCATACCAGTCACGAGACGGGCGTATCCTGCATACCAGTCACGAGACGGGCGTATCCTGCATACCAGTCACGAGACGGGCGTATCCTGCATACCAGTCACGAGACGGGCGTATCCTGCATACCAGTCACGAGACGGGCGTATCCTGCATACCAGTCACGAGACGGGCGTATCCTGCATACCAGTCACGAGACGGGCGTATCCTGCATACCAGTCACGAGACGGGCGTATCCTGCATACCAGTCACGAGACGGGCGTATCCTGCATACCAGTCACGAGACGGGCGTATCCTGCATACCAGTCACGAGACGGGCGTATCCTGCATACCAGTCACGAGGCGGGCGTATCCTGCATACCAGTCACGAGGCGGGCGTATCCTGCATACCAGTCACGAGACGGGCGTATCCTGCATACCAGTCACGAGACAGGCGTATCCTGCATACCAGTCACGAGACGGGCGTATCCTGCATACCAGTCACGAGACGGGCGTATCCTGCATACCAGACACCCGAACAGCAGCACCCACTCACCCTGCATGATGAAGTAAGTAGTATCGAGTCCCACGTAGTCAATAAGTTCGAAGGGTCCCATGGGGTAGCCGGCACCGAGTTTCATGGCCGTGTCGATGTCTTTTGCTGTTGCGTCTCCCCGCTCCAGCATGCGCACCGCCTCCGCCATGTACGGGATCTGAGTATCAACAATGACTATTGATTTACAACTTGGAAGGTTCGTTATTTACGTTTCGGTGTGAAGGAAAAGCATTAGATTATTGGTTAGCTTAGGCCTCCCTATCCACAACAAAGGCAATCCAAAGAGAGGAAGGAAGAAGGCACCATTTAGTATGGAGTTAAGGGAACGCCGAATCTATGCAGAACGGGCATAGAAACAGTGAGACAAGAAAGAAGTTCATCAAACAAGACAAAAGTTGAAGAAAGTAGTAGGTGCTAAAAACAGGACAGCATTGAACCGAAAAAAGATGGTCCTTAACATAACAAAAACATTTTATTTCAACACAAAGAAGCCCTACCTGACTCTCAGCTCGGGCCCCCACACACTTGTTATTTGAATGACGTAAGTAATTGAGAAATTAACTTAGTACGTGGACACGCAACGGTATCACTGGTACACTCGGTCTATGAATGACAGAAGAGAGTAAAAAAACACCTTGGCTAACCGTACCGAGGTGTTGCCTTTTAATTACGATCAGGGCACTCTATGACCTGCCACGTACCACACAGGAACAATGTGTTGGGGAACAGGTACATGAAACAAGAAAAAAGTTGAGAAGTGTGAAACGAGCTGAAAAAGACCAATAAACATACAAAAAGATGATGACCAAAACTCAAAACCTATCCACATTTCCTATTTGAACCAAATTAAGGCATGAGGTTCAGATTGGGCCCTCACATTTTCCCCATACCCTACGTGGTACAATGACCCACCAGCAGCCTGTTGACGATGAAGCCTGGCGTGTCCTTGCACGTGACGGTCACTTTACCGATGCTCTGCCCCCAGCTCTGCACGCGCTCGTACGTCTCATCTGATGTCTCGGGGATGCGTATGATCTGTAATGAGGGGGACGGTTGGGTGCCAGCTGTAGCATGGAACCCTACACCAGCTGTAGAGTGGGGGGATATGTAGCATGGATACAGACCTACACCAGCTGTAGTGAGGGGATATGTAGCATGGATACAGACCTACTCCAGCTGTAGTGAGGGGATATGTAGCATGGATACAGACCTACCCCAGCTGTAGTGAGGGGATATGTAGCATGGATACAGACCTACACCAGCTGTAGTGAGGGGATATGTAGCATGGATACAGACCTACACCAGCTGTAGTGAGGGGATATATAGCATGGATACAGACCTACACCAGCTGTAGTGAGGGGATATGTAGCATGGATACAGACCTACACCAGCTGTAGTGAGGGGATATGTAGCATGGATACAGACCTACACCAGCTGTAGTGAGGGGATATGTAGCATGGATACAGACCTACACCAGCTGTAGTGAGGGGATATGTAGCATGGATACAGACCTACGCCAGCTGTAGTGAGGGGATATGTAGCATGGATACAGACCTACACCAGCTGTAGTGAGGAGATATGTAGCATGGATACAGACCTACACCAGCTGTAGAGTGGGGGGATATGTAGCATGGATACAGACCTACACCAGCTGTAGTGAGGGGATATGTAGCATGGATACAGACCTACACCAGCTGTAGTGAGGGGATATGTAGCATGGATACAGACCTACTCCAGCTGTAGTGAGGGGATATGTAGCATGGATACAGACCTACACCAGCTGTAGTGAGGGGATATGTAGCATGGATACAGACCTACACCAGCTGTAGAGTGGAGGGATATGTAGCATGGATACAGACCTACACCAGCTGTAGAGTGGGGGGATATGTAGCATGGATACACACCTACACCAGCTATAGCGAGGGGATATGTAGCATGGATACAGACCTACACCAGCTGTGGTGAGGGGATATGTAGCATGGATACACACCTACTCCAGCTGTAGTGAGGGGATATGTAGCATGGGTACACACCTACTCCAGCTGTAGTGAGGGGATATGTAGCATGGATACACACCTACTCCAGCTGTAGTGGGGGGATATGTAGCATGGATACAGACCTACTCCAGCTGTAGTGGGGGGATATGTAGCATGGATACAGACCTACACCAGCTGTAGTGAGGGGATATGTAGCATGGATACACACCTACACCAGCTGTAGTGAGGGGATATGTAGCATGGAGACAGACCTACACCAGCTGTAGTGAGGGGATATGTAGCATGGAGACAGACCTACACCAGCTGTAGTGAGGGGATATGTAGCATGGAGACAGACCTACACCAGCTGTAGTGAGGGGATATGTAGCATGGATACAGACCTACACCAGCTGTAGTGAGGGGATATGTAGCATGGAGACAGACCTACACCAGCTGTAGTGAGGGGATATGTAGCATGGATACAGACCTACACCAGCTGTAGTGAGGGGATATGTAGCATGGATACAGACCTACTCCAGCTGTAGTGAGGGGATATGTAGCATGGATACAGACCTACTCCAGCTGTAGTGAGGGGATATGTAGCATGGATACAGACCTACTCCAGCTGTAGTGGGGGGATATGTAGCATGGATACAGACCTACTCCAGCTGTAGTGGGGGGATATGTAGCATGGATACACACCTACTCCAGCTGTAGTGAGGGGATATGTAGCATGAATACCGACCTACTCCAGCTGTAGTGGGGGGATATGTAGCATGGATACAGACCTACTCCAGCTGTAGTGGGGGGATATGTAGCATGGATACAGACCTACTCCAGCTGTAGTGGGGGGATATGTAGCATGGATACAGACCTACTCCAGCTGTAGTGGGGGGATATGTAGCATGGATACAGACCTACTCCAGCTGTAGTGGGGGGATATGTAGCATGGATACAGACCTACTCCAGCTGTAGTGGGGGGATATGTAGCATGGATACAGACCTACTCCAGCTGTAGTGGGGGGATATGTAGCATGGATACAGACCTACTCCAGCTGTAGTGGGGGGATATGTAGCATGGATACAGACCTACTCCAGCTGTAGTGGGGGGATATGTAGCATGGATACACACCTACTCCAGCTGTAGTGGGGGGATATGTAGCATGGATACAGACCTACTCCAGCTGTAGTGGGGGGATATGTAGCATGGATACAGACCTATACACCAGCTGTAGCGAGGGGATATGTAGCATGGATACAGACCTACACCAGCTGTAGTGAGGGGATATGTAGCATGGATACAGACCTACTCCAGCTGTAGTGAGGGGATATGTAGCATGGATACACACCTACACCAGCTGTAGTGAGGGGATATGTAGCATGGATACAGACCTACTCCAGCTGTAGTGAGGGGATATGTAGCATGGATACAGACCTACACCAGCTGTAGTGAGGGGATATGTAGCATGGATACAGACCTACACCAGCTGTAGTGAGGGGATATGTAGCATGGATACAGACCTACTCCAGCTGTAGTGAGGGGATATGTAGCATGGATACAGACCTACACCAGCTGTAGTGAGGGGATATGTAGCATGGATACACACCTACACCAGCTGTAGTGAGGGGATATGTAGCATGGATACACACCTACACCAGCTGTAGCGAGGGGATATGTAGCATGAATACAGACCTACACCAGCTGTAGTGAGGGGATATGTAGCATGGATACACACCTACACCAGCTGTAGTGAGGGGATATGTAGCATGGATACACACCTACACCAGCTGTAGTGAGGGGATATGTAGCATGGATACACACCTACACCAGCTGTAGTGAGGGGATATGTAGCATGGATACACACCTACACCAGCTGTAGTGAGGGGATATGTAGCATGGATACACACCTACACCAGCTGTAGCGAGGGGATATGTAGCATGAATACAGACCTACACCAGCTGTAGTGAGGGGATATGTAGCATGGATACACACCTACACCAGCTGTAGCGAGGGGATATGTAGCATGAATACAGACCTACACCAGCTGTAGTGAGGGGATATGTAGCATGGATACACACCTACACCAGCTGTAGTGAGGGGATATGTAGCATGGATACACACCTACACCAGCTGTAGCGAGGGGATATGTAGCATGAATACAGACCTACACCAGCTGTAGTGAGGGGATATGTAGCATGGATACAGACCTACACCAGCTGTAGTGAGGGGATATGTAGCATGGATACACACCTACACCAGCTGTAGCGAGGGGATATGTAGCATGAATACAGACCTACACCAGCTGTAGTGAGGGGATATGTAGCATGGATACACACCTACACCAGCTGTAGCATGGATACACACCTACACCAGCTGTAGCATGGATACACACCTACACCAGCTGTTAAGAACGCGCACTTAATCCGATGCCGATATAAAATAGCAATGAAATCGAGAACTTAAGTTATTTTTATGCTCAGGCACAGTTGCCAACGACAGCAAAGTACACATAATGACGGACGTATAATATGAATCGATGATGGAAACACAAACGAGGCCAGTGAAGTTGACTGTGGTACAGTCTTTCAAGTGTTAAAATTCCATGTAGGACATTCCTTGTAGATCAGATAAAGGTGAGTATCGTGGATCATATACTTATGACTTATATTTATTCAGATAAGGAGGCACATATTCCCATTACTGAACAACACACGTAGAGATGTACATGAGGGTTGGCTGCAATACAACCCATGGGGTTATATTGCGTTGCAGGGTTGGCTCGTTCAAAATAGCTTTATAAATTCGAATACAAAAGTTGTTTGCAATTTCCTGAACACCCAACATTAACTGAGTAAATTAATTTCCATTATTGTGGTATAAATTGTTTAACCTCTTCCGTGTGTTGTTAAGGAATAGGTGGCCTGATCAAAACAGCTTTAGGAGTGCATCATTGGTAGAATTCGATGGTTTTTGTTGGGTATTTAGCAAATTGCCAACAACTTTTGGGTATAAATTTGAGCCCAACACTGAACTTCAATCTATTGCAGTCAATGTTGTAACTCAAAGACGCACGCACACACCTCAAGTAACTTCATCACGGGCACCGGGTTGAAGAAGTGGAGTCCCGCAAACCTGTCTAGCCGTTGTGATGTGCTGGCTATCTCTCCGATGGGCAGAGACGATGTGTTGGATGCAAAGATGGTGTGTGCCGGGGCCACCTGTGGCAGTGATGCTAGCTTAGCAGGCACACATAGCATGCATACACACAGATACACGCACACAAGGGATGTGTTTCAAAGATACACACACACAAGGAATGTGTATCACAGATACACGCACACAAGGGATGTGTTTCAAAGATACACGCACACAAGGAATGTGTATCACAGATACACGCACACATGGGATGTGTTTCAAAGATACACACACACAAGGGATGTGTATCACAGATACACGCACACAAGGGATGTGTATCACAGATACACGCACACAAGGGATGTGTATCACAGATACACGCACACAAGGGATGTGTATCACAGATACACGCACACAAGGGATGTGTATCACAGATACACGCACACAAGGGATGTGTATCACAGATACACACACACAAGGGATGTGTATCACAGATACACGCACACAAGAGATGTGTATCACAGATACACGCACACAAGGAATGTGTATCACAGATACACGCACACAAGGAATGTGTATCACAGATACACGCACACAAGGAATGTGTTTCAAAGATACACGCACACAAGGGATGTGTATCACAGATACACGCACACAAGGGATGTGTATCACAGATACACGCACACAAGGGATGTGTATCACAGATACACGCACACAAGGGATGTGTATCACAGATACACACACACAAGGGATGTGTATCACAGATACACGCACACAAGGGATGTGTATCACAGATACACGCACACAAGGGATGTGTATCACAGATACACGCACACAAGGGATGTGTATCACAGATACACGCACACAAGAGATGTGTATCACAGATACACGCACACAAGGGATGTGTATCACAAATACACGCACACAAGGGATGTGTATCACAGATACACGCACACAAGGGATGTGTATCACAGATACACGCACACAAGGGGTGTGTATCAGATACACGCACACAAGGGATGTGTATCACAGATACAGGCACACAAGGGATGTGTATCACAGATACAGGCACACAAGGGACGTGTATCACAGATACAGGCACACAAGGGACGTGTATCACAGATACAGGCACACAAGGGATGTGTATCACAGATACAGGCACACAAGGGATGTGTATCACAGATACACGCACACAAGGGATGTGTATCACAGATACAGGCACACAAGGGACGTGTATCACAGATACACGCACACAAGGGATATGTATCACAGATACACGCACACAGGGATGTGTATCACAGATACACGCACACAGGGATGTGTATCACAGATACAGGCACACAAGGGATGTGTATCACAGATACAGGCACACAAGGGATGTGTATCACAGATACACGCACACAAGGGACGTGTATCACAGATACACGCACACAAGGGATATGTATCACAGATACACGCACACAGGGATGTGTATCACAGATACACGCACACAGGGATGTGTATCACAGATACACGCACACAAGGGATATGTATCACAGATACAGGCACACAAGGGATGTGTATCACAGACACACACACAAGGGATGTGTATCACAGATACACGCACACAAGGGATGTGTATCAAAGACACGCACACAAGGAATATGTATCACAGATACAGGCACACAAGGGATGTGTATCACAGACACACACACTAACAACTAACACAAAGAAGTAATTGAGTAACAATAAACAAGAGAACTAAGAGCTTCAGAAGAGCCGATGATTGAATGCAACAAAATTACCAGAAGAAACACTTGAACCTTAAAATTCTGGCAATCGCCAACAATCTGTCACGCTACCCAAACTAGTCCAAACCACGCCCATTTCACACGTACATACGCTAGTTTTGATAATAAACAATCCCATGACCGCAACAAATGAGTACATACAGGAAAACCCTAAATTAAAATATGGGAAAACCTTAAATATGGACACAGACCTACACCAGCTGTAGTGAGGGACACGTAGCACGGATACAGGATTTACTCTATGTGTTTTTTTTGACGACGTTCGGCAGGCCTCGATATTCTTACGATTCTCCACTCGAGGCTCAACAAACTAAATTTATATTAAAAAAGAAAAAACAAAACCAAGAACTGCAAATATATCTGTAGCACGGATACAGGATTTACTCGGCCCTCGACTTTTTCGACGACATTCCCCCACCTTGTCGAGCTTGGCAAAGAGGTCCTGCTTGACTTTCATGTTCTCGACGATGGCTTCGAGGACGAGGTCGCTCTCCGCCACAGCAGCGGTGGAGTCGGTGGAGCAGTGGAGGAGGGACATCGTCTTCTCCACAAATTGCGACACTTTGGTGGCGTCCCCCTGGGGAAGAGTTGGGGTTGTTTTTAGAGGGTATATAAACCCCCTCAAATATGAGTATGGTATATACATATATCTCCCAGTTAGATTATATTCGTTAGTTTTAACCTCCCTACCCAGCAACAAATGCAATCCAGAGAGGAAGGAGGAAGGCACTATTTAGTATGGAGTTAAGAAAACGCGGAATCTATGCAAAAAGGCATAGAAACAGTAAGATGTGAAAGAAGTTCATGAAACAAGATAAAAGTTGAAGAAGAAAGTAGTAGGTGCTGGAACACAGGACAGCAGTCAACCCAAAAAAAGGTGGTCCTTAAGATAACAAAAACATTTCATGCCAACAAAAAGAAGGCCTACCTAACTCTCAGCTTGGGCCTTGACATAGTCCCCCTGGGAGCACTAATTCCCACAAATACAATAGTTGTGTCCCCCTGAAAGGTAATTTTGTAATGATAAATAAATGCTAAATAAAATGTTGTCCATAAAGTTCTACCTCAAATTTTTCTTAGAGACTTGAGAATGGATTAAAAAAACAAATTTCTATCATCAAAAAAGCCAAAATAAAATGCAGTCTATAAGGTTACTACCTCAAATTTCTTCTTAGCGACCCGCTGCAGGGACTGCTGGATCCTCTCCTGCGCCTTCTGTACGGCCCCCGAGTCCACGTCCACCAGGTGCACCTTCTGGCCCGCCTGCGCTGCCACCTGCCATTACAGGTTAGGTTAGTGAAGCAGAACTTGAACACACATTAAGCACCACAGGTACAACTGAAGTTCAACATTCAACTCGAACACAAAGTCAACTGTAGCGCGCAATGTTAAAAATAGCAAACATGAACTGGATCGTGCCGTCATTTAGCTTTGATTGAGTATTTGTGGAAATTGTGTTTGTGACTACTGGTCGGTCTGCAGCGTTGTGAAAATCCCGCCGTGTACCACCGGTGGGTCACGTCGAGGTTGTATCGTGCCTTCATTTAGCTTTGGTTGAGTATTTATGGAAATTGTGTTTGTGACTATTGGTCGGGGTGCAGCGTTGTGAAAATCCCGCCGTGTACCACCGGTGGGTCACATGGAGTTTAATGAGTTGAAATCATTTTATTGACTTGCTATTCTGCACTGCTACCTGCCACCTGCCACCACAACACAAAGTGTCACCACAAACACTCATCCCCGAAACATGCACGCACATACGTAGACTCTAATATAGTACACAGCGTAAAATAGAGGACACTCTTATAATATCTAATTACAGTCAACACAATATGGACTACACTTTAACAATACCGAAATACAATCACTACAATATAAGACAATCACTACAATACAATCACTACAATACAATCACTACAATATAAGACAATCACTACAATACAATCACTACAATACAATCACTACAATATAAGACATGGCCGAGGGCCCACACCTGAGCCACCCCCGCCCCCATGAGGCCGCTGCCGATGACCGTCACGGTGCTGATCTTGGCAGCCGCAGCGGACGACATCGCACGCACAGCAGCAGCCGAGCACAGAGCCATCCTTGAATTGCTTTATCGCTTTGAATTTATATCTATGAGGAATTGAACTCTGGTATACTGCTGAAGGAAGCAAGGGGGTGGGAGGCTGTTCTGAAACAGAGGTAGAACTATATAAAAGTTGTCATAATATGAAAGTATTCCTTGCCACACACAAGCACCAACCAATGCAAATTATTATTATTATTATTATATAAGAAAGTTTTAGCCTCCCTTTACCATGACAAAGATGTTTTTAAAAGAGGAAGGAGGAAGGCACCATTTAGTATGGAGATGAGGGAACGTGGAATCAATGCACAAGGTGCACAGAAACAGTAAGCTAAGAAAGAAGTTCATGAAACAAGAAAAAAGTTGAAGAAGAAAGTAGTAGGTGCTGAAAAACAGGACAGCAGTCAACCAAAAATAAAATGGTCCGTAACAAAACAAAAGCCTATTTTATTTCAACAAAAAGAAGGCCTACCTAACCTTCAGCTCGGGACCTCACATAGTCCCCCTGGGAGTGCTAGTTCCCATAGACACAATAGTTGTGTCCCTTGAGGAGTAGCAACAATACAAAAATTTTCAAGGCTTGTACGAAGTAATTTGCAGTCTAGAAAGTTTCCTCAGAAGGCATTCATGGCACTGATTTTAAAAGCATAAACAACAATTTCAATGAGCAGTATTACTAAGAAAATGCATTCCTATTGCATCCAAACTAAGAAAAGAAAAAATGGCAACTTAAAAATTGAAAGATCCAAGTTTTACCAGTATACTTAACTAATTAGGTGGATTAGATTATATGTTAGTTCAAGCCTTCCTAACTGCTACAAAAAAAGAGCATATTGAGGAGAGGAAGGAGGAAGGCAGCATTTAGTATAGAGTTAAAGGGAATGTGAAATCTACGCAGAAAGGGCGTAGAAACTAAACTGGGAAAGAAGATTGTGAAACAAGACAAAAGTTGAAGAAAAAAAGTAGTAGGTGCTGAAAAACAGGACAGTAGTGACCAAAAGAAAGAGGGTCCGTAACAAACAAAAACATTTCATTTCAACAACAAAAAGGGTCAATGTGAAGTTTAATGCAACCACGGAAAATAATAATTCGGATTCAAATAATCACTAAAGGAACACATTTAAAAATGTTTTACAAGAATGACATTGTGCTTGCTGATGCTTTTTTTTCGAATTATTGAACTTTGAAGTTGGCCTTGGCGCCAAAGGAAGCGAGCGTAATTTAATTAAAAACGGAAGCTAAACCCCTTTTACAAACGTAAAGAGGTTGGGTCGTGAGGGGGAGGCACAGTTCTTCTAGTGAAAATTATAAATAAAGCTTCTAACCCACCCATTAGGGTGACGACCGCAATCTTGTTGACATCTTTGACCCGATGTAAACAAGATTGCGGTCGTCACCCAAATGGGTGGGTTAGAAGCCTCATTTATAATTTTCACTAGAAGAACTGTGCCTCCCCCTCACGACCCAACCTCTTTACGTTTGTAATAGGGGGTTAGCTTCCGTTTATAATTGAATTACACTCGCTTCCTTTGGCGCGGGAAGGCCAACTTCAAAGTTCAATAATTCGAAAATAACGCATCAGCGAGCAGAATGTCGTTCTTGTAAAACGTTCTAAAATGGGTTCCTTTAGTGATTCCTAAGATCGGAATTCTTATTTTCCGTGGTTGCATTAAACTTCACATTGACCTTCAGATTTACCAACGTTCTTAAATGGGTTCCTATAGTGATTCCTAAGATAGGAATTCTTATTTTCGGTGGTTGCATTAAACTTCACATTGACCACAAAAAGAAGGCCTACCTAACTCTCAGCTTGGGACCTCACACATTTCCCCCAGAGAGCACCAATTCCCATAGATACAATAGTTGCATCAACCTGAGGATAAAGGAGTAATTAATGAGCAAAAGAAGTAATAAAGCATAGAACTCACTATCAAATTGAAGTATGTTCTAAATTTTAAAAAGATCTGTTATCCCATAGAATAAATGGTCAATGTGAAGTTTAATGCAATCACAGAAATTGATAATTATATTCCAAACAATCACTAAAGGAACCCATTTAAGAACGTTTTTCATGAACGACATTCTGCTCGCTGATGCGTTATTTTTGAATTATTGAACTTTGAAGTTGGCCGTCGCGCGCTCAAGGAAGCGAGCGTAATTTAATTAAAAACGGAAGCTAACCCCCTACAACAAACGTAAAGAGGTTGGGTCGTGAGGGGTTGCCACAGTTCTTTTAGTGAAAAGTATAAATAAAGCTTCTAAACCACCCATTAGGGGGACGACCGCAATCTTGTTTACATCGGGTCTAACATGGCGACCACCATGGGGGCCGCCATCTTGGACCCGATGTCAACAAGATTGCGGTCGTCACCCTAGTGGGTGGGTTAGAAGCTTTATTTATAATTTTCAATAGAAGAACTGTGCCTCCCCTTCACGACCCAACCTCTTTACGTTTGTAATAGCTTCCTTTATTAATTAAATTCCGTTTCACGCGCTCACTTCCTTTGGTGCCAAGGCCAACTTCAAAGTTCAATTATTCGAAAATAACGCATCAGCGAGCAGAATGTCATTCTTGTAATACGTTCTTAAATGGGTTCCTTTAGTGATTCTTAAGATCGAAATTCTTATTTTCCGTGATTGCATTAAACTTCACATTGACCAAATAAATAATCAGTATTACTAGAGCAAGAACAGAGAGTGCTGCTGAAAATGCAAAAGACAAACAGAGGCACTGCTAACAATGAGGAACAAGAACAGGGCATGCCAGCTTCTCAACCAATAAATGAAGTTTTCTGCAGCCCATGTTGATTTTGTTGATTGTGTGCGGTTATGACAGCATTCACAAAAGATATAATTTAGAATTCTACTATTCTCATACTAATGGATGCAATACAAGCACACTTCAACAATAGCTGCAGTTTAAAACTGACGACTTGATGTATGTGGAAATTTACAAATTAGGATGCATGGAAAATTTTTAAAAACAAAATCAATATGCTTATGCAACTGCAAATATTCTTTCTGATTTGAGTTGATGGTTGGCCAAGACATCAAAACTTAGTATTGCTTACAAGCTATTGTTGAACAACAGATAAATCTGATAACTATACCTATTAAATGAAGAATAATTCCTTACTACCATGTAAGAAACTTTTATCTAATGGGTCCCCAGTATTCGGGTTAAATAATTTTTTCAGCTTTAATTTGCCAGCAGAAACCTTTTTATTAATACAATCTTACTATTAATGTCTCTAATTCAGAGTTAAATAGAGTGAACTACTCATTTTGTACACCATTGTGAACCATTTATTTGTGTACACAACTTCAAATTCATTATGAATGAAAAATTCAACACCTAGCCAGACCGCAGAGTATGGCTGGCTCTGCTGCAGAGTATGGCTGGCTCTGCTGCAGAGTATGGCTGGCTCTGCTGCAGAGTATGGCTGGCTCTGCTGCAGAGTATGGCTGGCTCTGCTGCAGAGTATGGCTGGCTCTGCTGCAGAGTATGGCTGGCTCTGCTGCAGAGTATGGCTGGCTCTGCTGCAGAGTATGGCTGGCTCTGCTGCAGAGTATGGCTGGCTCTGCTGCAGAGTATGGCTGGCTCTGCTGCAGAGTATGGCTGGCTCTGCTGCAGAGTATGGCTGGCTCTGCTGCAGAGCAAAGGCATTTTGTTAATTTTGGCTGAATCAGGTTTAAATAAGTAAACTTGTATCCAGGTTACACTGAGTGAAGTGAAGCCTATTATTTAAGCTTCAAAATGATCAACAACACAAAGCAACCAATTGAAGTGTATTTATAGAAACACATTCTGTGCTGCATTCATTAAAAGAATTCTTACGTGTGTACTGTTTCTACAATGTTATATTGACTGAACATCCATTTCAAGAATTATGAGAGGATCATTAGACAAATCAAAGAATCAACCCTAACATTTATGAGAATTGACGGTCAATGTGAAGATTAATGCAATCACGGAAATTAATAATTATATTCCAAACAATCACTAAAGGAACGTATTCAAGAACGTTTTACATGAACGACATTCTGCTCGCTGATGCTTTATTTTCAAATTATTGAACTTTGAAGTTGGCCTTCCCGCGCCAAAGGAAGCGAGCGTAATTTAATTAAAAATGGAAGCTAACTCCCTTTTACAAACGTAAAGAGGTTGGGTCGTGAGGGGGAGGCACAGTTCTTCTAGTGAAAATTATAAATAAAGCTTCTAACCCACCCATTAGGGTGACGACCGCAATCTTGTTTACATCGGGTCTATCATGGCGACCACCATGGGCGCCGCCATTTTGGACCTGATGTCAACAAGATTGCGGTCGTCACCCTAATGGGTGGGTTAGAAGCTTTATTTATAATTTTCACTAGAAGAACTGTGCCTCCCCCTCACAACCCAACCTTTTTACGTCTGTAATAGCTTCCGTTATTAATTAAATTCCGTTTCACGCGCTCGCTTCCTTTGGTGCCAAGGCCAACTTCAAAGTTCAATTATTCGAAAATAACGCATCAGCGAGCAGAATGTCATTCGTGTAAAACGTTCTGAAATGTGTTCCTTTAGTGATTCCTGGGATCGGCATTATTATTTTCCGTGATTGCATTAAACTTCACATTGACCGAATTGACTTTGCTTTACAGCAAGGAACCGTACGAATGGGCAGAGAAATATTTTCGAATACTAAATACTGCTGAAATCCTCTCATAAACTTAGCACAGTGGATTAATGTACCAATAGTGCCAACATATGGCACACTTTCTTTCTCATGTTTAAGAATAACCAAATACAAATCTGACGTATGAAACAAAATTTAAGAACATGATAATGAATAAAATACGCATAGATTTCGAATAATTTCTCATGATATGAACGACATCTCAATAGATGTTGATGGCCTTCAGCAGTAGTTGCCATACATAACTTGCACCAGAAACCGGTGCCTAGGAAATTCACTCAGATATGGGCATATCTCCCGGTATAAGTTCTGTGACTTGGATACCAGGGACAATGTATTTGCCGGGACTCGACTGTTCAGTATAGGATTGAGTATCCTTAAATAGATTCGAAACCTATATCAATTAGTCCCATAAATGTAATCATAAAATTTTTGCAGTAGTTTCTGAAAAATATATGATTTACAATGTTAGGGGATGAATTAGAGTGATGGCGCACCTATTGATTTTCATGAAAGAACAAAATAAAAAGATTTTTATTTCCATGTATCTGACCTGAAATTTGAATATATGTTTGGATACTGGCCGTGGGGTATAGCCAGTCTGTAGTGATCGCCTTCAGCCGCATTTCAGTCTAAATTTCAGAAATTATTAAAACCATCTTCTAAAAATTAAATAAAGTTAACATAATCATTCTTAAAATTTTAGATCACTATTTTCATTCAACATTACCCTTAAATCTAATAAAATTTGACCAAAGAAATACTTCGACAAGAAAGAACGGCGTTTTAACCTAGAACCATATCGCAAGTTCATCCGTTTCCGGAAAATTCCGGAAACGCTCGTCCGCTCAAAGCGCATATAAGGCCGGCTTCCCAGGCAAAGTCGTCATTCTCTTTTAGATCCTCCTAGCGCTTGGGCCCCAGAGCGGGCAATTGTAAGTATCAAGTGTAACGATAAGTGTGTATTATGTCTTAACTTTCCTGTGTTGTGTCTTAACTTGTTCCGTGTTAGGGAGCTCTCGTTATTGTGTCGTAGAAATATTCACTATGTTGTCTCTGTGCCAGTGTTAGTTAGTCACCAGCCTCAAGCTCACTGCCACATCTTTGTCATTGTTATCGTGTTTACTATTCTCCGATGATACCGTATTGTGCTGTCAGTGTTAGACGATGTTGGCATTAGCTCCTTGGATATTTTTTAGTGCTGAGCATAGTGTTAAGACACTTTGCTGTCCACAGAGATCATTTTTGGTTTGCTCATCTGTTGTAGGTTCCAGCTTCTAATTAATTGTGTTCTTAACTTTTGTATTTTGATTAAGTCAGGTTTAAATAATTTTGGAATTCCTCTGCAATTTTAGTCAATGTTTAAATTCATATCTTGAGAAATAAAGCTATGATAGGTTATTTAAACCAATAGAGATTGTATCTTCCGTAGTCACTCACTCAAGTCAAGTCACATAAATAATCATTCTTTCTTGCTCATCTGAATAATAGAGTATAGAGACTTCACCTTTTCTCATACTTATATCTTAGTACATTAATTATCTAATTACCTCAGTGCTTTAGCTATTATTTTTGGCTGAAGTTCATTTAAACTCAGCTGTGCTGCTGCTTGTAATGTCAGGATAGAGCTTGTGACCAGTTGGTCTGGAACACTAATTCTGGTGTTAAGATGATTCAGGCTGTGACTCGGGCGCTAGAGTTGCGGACTGATTCTTATCACCGGACTCCTGCCATTGTTTATCCTGTGAATGTTGCAGTTTGCGCAGCCTTGCACATGTGTTATGAATGGACTCAATTTATGTGTTCAAAATAATCCAGCACGAATTCCCCTGACAGGATCTGCTGGACCATTCATTCATGCACTCACAAACACGTATGGAACCAAACCCTGACCTCTTAATGTAAGGAGCTTACCTCCTCCAAGTTCTCGCCTCCAAGTGTTCCCTCCAAGCTTCTCCTCATATTCAAAGTTCGCTATACCGGAAGGCCTGCATCCCTGCAGCTAAGCCGCTTGAACCTTTAGTTGTAAAGTTCAAGGTTTTGTGAACTTCAAGTTTGGTGGCTTAACTCAAGTTTTACTTTAGAAAGGTTGGCATTCTATGCTTATCTAGATTTTTGAAGGATAAAGTTGAATATTGAGGAATTTACTTATTTCACAAGATGTTCATTTCATAAGGGCGAGGTCACCAGTGTTTTTCCAAACACACTTAATTGCTAATTGAATGATTTACGGCATCTGACGTCTGAGAAGTTAAGAGTGAGGGGTTCGGACGCGATCTTTCCGGCGTCTTTAATCAAAAACAAAATACTATAATTTTCACCTCGGAACTGGACCATCGAAAGGATAAGAAAGTAGATATGGTTATTTAATTCTGGCCTGGTTTTATTGGAGGCTGTCAGATTGGGTCTTCCAGGTGCGCTGATGTTGACGTCCGATCTTGAGTAGGGAATGCAACAGGCTCACAGCTGCGTCGGTATGCGGAAGTGTAATTGTGGAGAAGGTCGTGTGCAATGGTATCCCGTGGTTAGTGACGGCAATAGCGTCTCTGATAAGTGAGGACGGTAAGTTGCAATTCCTCTAATGGTGTTAGAATATAGACTTGCAGGTTATGCAGCAGTTGGGTTAGCTGTAACCAATGATGTCTCAATTCTGAGTGAGGTGGAGGAATTGGATACTTGCTCTTGCCGTCCAGTAATGGGGGGTTTATTAGAAGTGAAAAGGCAACAATGAAGGAGGCAGTTGTTTTGCCAAGTCTGGCTACCGGGTTATTTTACCCTTTTGATATGATCGGCAAGGTAAAGGTAGGTGACGTGGCAGTGGAATGTAAAGTGTCTCGTAGCTTCCTGTACGGAATAAGACGCTGGGTGAAATTGCACACGGTATTAAAACACATATCAACACATGCTATGCTGCAAACAATCTGGCATTAACATGCCGCCTCAAAGCGAGGAGTCTCTTCGAAAAACGACCCCCACCAGCACTCTGGCGCCGGAGTGCAAGTGGGGAGCAACTTCGGAGCACTGACAATTTGCTCGGAGCCAGATCTTAATTCTAATATTTCTAACGGCATGAAGCTAAAAATTCTACACTAGTAATTCACACAGGCAAAACTTTGCCTGGCGAAACTAAGATGGCATAAGCAGTGAACTGAGTATCCTGCCTCACTTAATTAATAGCTAATGGTAAAAATCTACAGCATCTGCTAAATGCAAATGAACTAGAAAACACATGTTCCCAGTTCTTCCTAACTGAAATAATCAATGTACAATGACTAAGAATTATACAATTACCATCTAACTAAACCTAAAAAAAACATCAATAATATTTAAAGTATAAATACTGATTCTATGAGGAAAATCAGGTATTTAGTTATTGGTATTCACCTAACATTCAAGACAATGATAAGTTGAGGCAATTCAGCTTAATAATTACCATCTAACTAAACTAAAAAAACATCAATAATATTTAATGTATAAATACTGATTCTATGAGGAAAATCAGGTATTTAGTTATTGGTATTTACAAGGTTTGTTCTCATTATCATCACAACAAAGGTTGACTATAAAATTTGTTAAGAATGATTTTTAATGTTGACTGTACATAAAAACTACAACCACGTGATTATATCAAAACCCTACTTAATTGAAAATACAGCTGTGACAAAATACAGCTGTCAAAAAATTGAGAATGATAATTTGATTGCTTTGATTAAAAAAAAACATTAAAGAAATAAATTGATAATTTGATGCAAGTCTAACTTGATCACACAAATAACACCATATTGAATATTGGCTAAAGAAGTTATTTTTGATACAAAAGGGAAAATCCTAATCTTGATACAAATAACACCATATTGAGTATTGGCTTATGAAAAATATTAAAAATAAAAAGGGGAAATTTATAATTTGATAAGAATAACACCATCTTAAATATTGGCTTATGAAAAATATGAAACATCAAAAGGGAAAATTTCCCTTAAAAATGGCTTTACATGAAATAGTGAATTGACAATTTCATTATCTGAAAATAGTGACAGTAACTAGGTAGCTGCTACTCATGCTGAAGAGAATAATTCTCCTGGTTAGTCCAACCAGTTGCTTCTAATTAAGCTCCTAAGCATTTCGCAAACTGGAAAATTTAGTCAATTTTCTCACTACGTGCACAATACTATTATTGACACTTTACTTATAAAACCTAAATATAGTTACCCGTAGATTATCACACACAAAAGCACAGTATTATAATCTCACCAGTCAACAACACCTAGATATGCACGCTCTGTATGACACGAGACAATGACGCTAGATCGCATACGATGTTGCTGTCGCGCGTCCGTGGAAGGTTCCGTTAAAACGCAAATGTGAATTCTTAGGGATTGAATTGTTTTCGTTACACAATTTTGATAAAATTGAGGACAGAGATTAGTGAATTTCGTAATGTGATTTAATGCTAATGGTTGAATTTATTTTACTGAATTTTTAGATGATCATTCTGAGAATTTCGAAATTTCGACCAGGTTGCGGGATAGAGATTCACTACATAGTTGTGACTACCTTTGGGCCGAGAGTCCCTTCCTACCGAGTTTTCCCAACCGGTAGCTATCCCCATACTCATCACTAAATTCACCACTCACTTAGTGTCGGAACCTCCCACACTTACACCATCATCGGCTTCACACTCCAGCACACGCTTCCACGAGCCTGAGCTGAACGAAGCGTCTGAAGTCCCGCAACCTCCTCGGACTCTCACCAAGATCGTCTCTCGAACAAGAATCAAGCCTCGCACTTCAGCGTGCAACCTTCTCTTCAATAAATTCCATACCGGCGAGTGAAACTATTCTCTCATTTTCCTCCGGTGTTGGCTTGTGGTAATGTTTGTTGTTGATTGTAGACGCTTGAAAGATTGCGTCCGAATACCCAGAACTCCTTCGGAGTCAGAGGCCTTAAATCATTCAATTAGCAATTAAGTGTGCTTGAAAAAGCACTGGTGACCTCGCCATTGTAAAAGAACATCCTCTGGTGAATTCGATAAATTCCTTGATATTCAACCCTTAAAAACCAAATTCAATTAATCCCCACTAGGGAGGACTTTATACTGGTGACCAAATTTCGTACCAGAGTTGATAAATAATCAAACAACTGAATTGCCGCAGCCATCATTTGGAGGTTTTTGAGCGCATGTCGAGGCTGTTGCAGCTGTTGCATGTTGAACCTTGGAGGAGGTAGTGTTCCTTTCCATCTTCTTTCCCTACCCTCAGTAGTCAAACATAGTATTTCCCCTCTAAACTCTTCCCTAATAATAAGTTATTGCTACTGCAGCCTATTCTAACAAATTCTTCATGTTTTTTCCATTGCTACTGAAGCCACCTTTTGCAAAACTCTTCATGTATTTCCATTGCTACTGAAGCTCCTCACTAATTAACCTTCGCAATTTCCATTGCTACTGCAGCACCATTGCTACTGAAGCACAAAATTAAACAAAATGTCTGTGTGTGAAACACTACCTTGCCATCCTGAGCAACTTACGGATATAAAAGAACGGCCGTCTGCAGACCGGTTGTCCTTTAATAGTTATCCGTATCCCATACGGGTACGGAATGCTCAGCGCAAATATTTCACCTTCACTTGACTAAGTCTTTCCTTATATCCCATTTTTTGTATGGCTGCCTGGCCGGTGTGCTGTAGCCTTGGGGACGCCTGAGGAGCACGCACGTTGACTAGGGTGGTTGTGCAAACGACTCACGTCGCACAATTGCCGTTGTAACCGGCATATGTGTTTTGGGAAGGAAGGAACTGATTTTTTTTGTACTATGGCATACTATAAAAACCTAGACTGCGACTTCGCATCAGGTCAACACCTGTCGAGCCAACGAATTCGTACGTCTTAGTTCGCTTTGAATATTCTAAAGTGATGGAAGTCGACCAATTCTAGATTCCACGTTACACCGTTCAAAGAACGCAGTCGGAGTCGGGAATTCGGGCGCCTCCATTTCGGCGGATACTCTGGCACCGTATGCCCAGTGATGCTAACCTCACAGATTTTTTATGGTCCCAGTTTGGGATCCGAGCTGAAACTTTCATAGTTCCACAGTTAACCTTCCACTATTTTCATCTATTTTCTTCTGTCAAAGCATCTTTTGGAAACTCTCCTTCTTATTTCTGACTTGCACTTTACAAGTAACAGCTTCACTGTTACCAGACCTTTCGGTCTCCTTTGGGGGGAGGGTAGCTGTAGTGATCGCCTTCAGCCGCATTTCAGTCTAAATTTCAGAAATTATTAAAACCATCTTCTAAAAATTAAATAAAGTTAACATAATCATTCTTAAAATTTTAGATCACTATTTTCATTCAACATTACCCTTAAATCTAATAAAATTTGACCAAAGAAATACTTCGACAAGAAAGAACGGCGTTTTAACCTAGAACCATATCGCAAGTTCATCCGTTTCCGGAAAATTCCGGAAACGCTCGTCCGCTCAAAGCGCATATAAGGCCGGCTTCCCAGGCAAAGTCGTCATTCTCTTTTAGATCCTCCTAGCGCTTGGGCCCCAGAGCGGGCAATTGTAAGTATCAAGTGTAACGATAAGTGTGTATTATGTCTTAACTTTCCTGTGTTGTGTCTTAACTTGTTCCGTGTTAGGGAGCTCTCGTTATTGTGTCGTAGAAATATTCACTATGTTGTCTCTGTGCCAGTGTTAGTTAGTCACCAGCCTCAAGCTCACTGCCACATCTTTGTCATTGTTATCGTGTTTACTATTCTCCGATGATACCGTATTGTGCTGTCAGTGTTAGACGATGTTGGCATTAGCTCCTTGGATATTTTTTAGTGCTGAGCATAGTGTTAAGACACTTTGCTGTCCACAGAGATCATTTTTGGTTTGCTCATCTGTTGTAGGTTCCAGCTTCTAATTAATTGTGTTCTTAACTTTTGTATTTTGATTAAGTCAGGTTTAAATAATTTTGGAATTCCTCTGCAATTTTTAGTCAATGTTTAAATTCATATCTTGAGAAATAAAGCTATGATAGGTTATTTAAACCAATAGAGATTGTATCTTCCGTAGTCACTCACTCAAGTCAAGTCACATAAATAATCATTCTTTCTTGCTCATCTGAATAATAGAGTATAGAGACTTCACCTTTTCTCATACTTATATCTTAGTACATTAATTATCTAATTACCTCAGTGCTTTAGCTATTATTTTTGGCTGTAGTTCATTTAAACTCAGCTGTGCTGCTGCTTGTAATGTCAGGATAGAGCTTGTGACCAGTTGGTCTGGAACACTGATTCTGGTGTTAAGATGATTCAGGCTGCGACTCGGGCGCTAGAGTTGCGGACTGATTCTTATCACCGGACTCCTGCCATTGTTTATCCTGTGAATGTTGCAGTTTGCGCAGCCTTGCACATGTGTTATGAATGGACTCAATTTATGTGTTCAAAATAATCCAGCACGAATTCCCCTGACAGGATCTGCTGGACCATTCATTCATGCACTCACAAACACGTATGGAACCAAACCCTGACCTCTTAATGTAAGGAGCTTACCTCCTCCAAGTTCTCGCCTCCAAGTGTTCCCTCCAAGCTTCTCCTCATATTCAAAGTTCGCTATACCGGAAGGCCTGCATCCCTGCAGCTAAGCCGCTTGAACCTTTAGTTGTGACTACCTTTGGGCCGAGAGTCCCTTCCTACCGAGTTTTCCCAACCGGTAGCTATCCCCATACTCATCACTAAATTCACCACTCACTTAGTGTCGGAACCTCCCACACTTACACCATCATCGGCTTCACACTCCAGCACGCGCTTCCACGAGCCTGAGCTGAACGAAGCGTCTGAAGTCCCGCAACCTCCTCGGACTCTCACCAAGATCGTCTCTCGAACAAGAATCAAGCCTCGCACTTCAGCGTGCAACCTTCTCTTCAATAAATTCCATACCGGCGAGTGAAACTATTCTCTCATTTTCCTCCGGTGTTGGCTTGTGGTAATGTTTGTTGTTGATTGTAGACGCTTGAAAGATTGCGTCCGAATACCCAGAACTCCTTCGGAGTCAGAGGCCTTAAATCATTCAATTAGCAATTAAGTGTGCTTGAAAAAGCACTGGTGACCTCGCCATTGTAAAAGAACATCCTCTTGTGCACTTGATAAATTCTTCAATATTCAATCTCTAAAGTCGATATTCAACCTTTAAAATCAAATTCAATTAGTTCCCCATTAGGGAGAAGTTCATAAGTCCTTACAAACCTCGACAAGCATCTGGGAGAAAATCATGAGAAAGGATAATAAGGCACTTTGGACTCAGCTTTTTGGGTATATATTGGAAGGAAGCCGGAGAGGACCGCCGAGTCTTGAACCACCGATGAACTTGGCTGAAGAGGGGTTTGCAGTCCGGGCAGTCGGGAGGCTCCTGGTGAAGTGCTGGAGTCGACCGTGTGTGTGTGGGTTGCAAATGATTTAAGAGCCCAGTATATAGACTTTGAGGAAACCGTGACGTTATGAGTGATCGATTTTGATTGAGTTGAGGCCAAGCAGGGCGGCTCAAGTTGAGGCAATTCTTAGGTGAGTTAAGTAGCATTAAAGCCCATGCCAGCGAGACAAAATGAGGCCCAAGGCCAGGTAAATTCTGGTTAAGTCACGTCCAGTTAAGGTCGGGCCAGTTTCAGTTGATGCCGGTTGAGGTAAAACCCAATACTAGTCCAACAAAAGGGAATCCCACTAAGGAAATGCCTGGGGAGTTTAAGGCCAATTCAGTTAAGTTGAGGCAAAGCAAGGCCCAAGGGGAGGCTGTTGCGAGTGGTGTGTGGCGATGACGTTGAAGTCCTGCAAAGAGTCCAATAAGCTGGATGAACAGTCCAAGGAGACATCAAGGAAAATTCCACCACTGACAGTCCCACAGCATCGTAATTAATAAAATTCCCACACAGCAGAATTCGAGAAATCCTACAGATTTGACTCTAGTTAAGGGAAGCATTTCCGGGGGCTTTTTGGGGCATCTGAGTCCAAAGGTCGATTCTCCCGATTTTTGTTTTTATTGCTTTAAATGAGTTAGAGACATGTCCCCGAATGTCTGTAAAAATATCAGGAACCTACCCCAGAGCTAACGTCCCTCCCGGGGGGGGAGGGCATCCCTCTTACGGACCTTTTTTTTCATTTTTGAACCTAAAGCAATGAAATTTGGTATACTGATAGGAAATGCAATTTTGAATCATTTATCATCAATGACAAAATGCGATTTTCTTGAAAAGAAAACGGGAAATCATAGAAAACGACATTTTTGGGGGGGTTTTCTAAATGCTTCTCCTCCTACAGTTTTTGAGCTACAGTAATGATTTTGGTATCATTGAATGCAGAATAACGTGGACAAAAAAAAAATCTAAAATTTTCAATTTTTTTCCATTTCATTTTTTTATATATTTCATCATTCATATTCCTCATCCCCATCCGAATATTTTTTTTATTATTGAATTTAGAGCAATGAAATTTGGTATACTGATAGGAAATACAATTTAGAATCATTTATCATTCATGACAAAATGCGATTTTCTTGAAAAGAAAATGGGAAATCATAGAAAACGACATTTGGGGGGGGGGGTTTCTAAATGCTTTTTCTCTGATAGTTTTTGAGCTACAGTAATGATTTTGGTATCATTGGATGCAGAATAACGTGGACATTCCAAAAACTTGAATGCTTTTCCTCAAATTTCCAATATAAAAATTTAAAAAATTAAAAAGAAAAAAATCAAAATATTCTCAAGAAAATTCAAATTTATGACGTCATAACTTTGAAACAAGAATGAATTTTGAAAAACTTCTCAATACATTGTAAAGCCCTTGTTTTTCTGCATCCAATGATACCAAAATCATCACTGTAGCTCAAAAAATGTAGGAGAAGAAGCATTTTGTTTCTTAAAAATAGGTTTTATAAAAAAAGTAACTTATCAACACGTTTGTCGTTATAACTCCGAAGTTTACAAAGCTAGAGCAATGCGGTTTGTTGCATTTGAAAGTGACATGTTTGCTCTATTGAACTTATGGGGGCATTTCCAAATTTTTTTCTGTGAAGCTTTCCGTGGACTTTTTTACCCTAAAAGTATAACTTTTGCTCTGACCCTTACAAAAAAATTCACATAAATTCTGAAAAAAAAAAATCAAAAATCCCCCCATAATTTTGATGGAGCATAAGTTTGACTTTCAAATGCAACAAACCGCATTGCTCTAGCTTTGCAAATTTCGAAGATGTAATGAATAATATATGTATATATATAATTTCATTTTTTTCAAATAAAAAATTTTCGATGGCCTTATGAAAAATTTTTGTTTAAAATAAGTTGTTACAAATGTAGAGATCTAGTAATCTGCAAATTTTCATAGACGTAGGTCCAATAGAACAAAAGTTGACCATTTTGTCAAAATGCTTCCCTTAATTTCATTTGTTTTCTTTTTCGTCAAGCTCAAAAGCAGAAAAAAAAGGATAGAATCAATTAAGAAACTCTTATACAGCTGCTCTTGCTTTAAATACAAGGCATAAAATTTAAGAATTTTTAGTAATACTTTTAGTGATTATCTAAGAGCAAAATCGGGGATCAAATCCCTGGAACCATGGAAAACACATGACTTAACAAGACATGGTTCATGAAGCAAAAGAAAAGAATTACAGCAATTAAGAATTTCATAGAAAGAGAATTAATGCTTCTTTAAGTACTCTAGAACGTCTCTATAACTGTACAAGAAATAACAGAGAAAAATTCTAAGGTTTCATTGATATAAATCCTACTGAAAATCACTGATAAATATCATTTGCAATACTAAAAAATCAAGGAATAATCTCCACAATAAAAAAGGAAACACTAAACGTTTTGCTTGCACAGAAGGGAAATATGCGCAAAACGAAAACAGGAAAATCAGTGCGGCGATTAGGTTTTGAGCGCATGTCGAGTGTCTTCAGTGACTCCGTGGCGTGAGGACGAGTGTGGCGCTCGCTCCGAAACAAAGTGCCTATTGTTAGAAAGAATGTACCTCTAACCTAAATGGGTACCCACTCGCGTCCTGAGTATTCAAATGTGATATAAATACCCCATATATAAAAATAATCGAACTAAGAGTATAATATTCCCTCAAAAGTGTGAGAGTATTCAACCCTCGTTTACACAACGACCGAATTCCCTCCATCTTCAAGATGACTAACAAACGACGCATTACCAACAACAGCAGCAACAACAGCATCGAGTTTGAACCGAAGTTTGGTCAATACCCTGATGTGTCTAGCCTTACGAAAGACGGTAAAGAAGTGGTTTCTGTCCTTATAAAATACTTCGATTCAGTGATGACAAAATTTAATAGTGATATTGTTCAAGTGCAAAATGAAATAAGCCACCTTAAAACGCTATTTGAAACAAAAGAAGCGGAACACAAAAAAATTCTCGAAGAACAGAATGAGAAAATAGATAGCTTAACCTCCCGCCTCGACCAGTTGGAAAAAAATGATCAGCGCCGAGACACTGAAGACAAAAAATGTACTCTCGTCATTTCTGGAAGGGAAATACCGCCATCTCACGCAGGCGAAATCTGTAAGGATACAGTCTGCCAGCTCCTGAAGGACAAGATCAACATTGACCTCTCCGGCACTGACATTACGTCAGCTACAAGAATGGGGAAAAAAACAATAACTGGGAATGTAGATCAAAGAAACATTGCATTTGAACTAAAACATTATAACAAAAAACGTGAAATTCTCAACGCCTGCCGAGAAAAGAAACCACAGTTCTTCTTCATAAATGAATACCTCATACCTTCACGAGCTAACGTCATGTACATTCTAAGGATGGCCAAAAGGAAATTCCCGGATAAAGTTGGAATCCCAAGAACACAGGATGGAAACATCTTCATATTCAACCCAGGAAACCCAGATTCAAGACGCCGCGAGATCAACACGCCAGATGACCTCGAGCAATACCTGATGCAACAACTAAACATGTCATCACAGCAGATCATGGGTGACTAGACTAGGTGATCCCCTAAATTAGTCAATTTCATTTTCATCCCCTAAATATGTCAATTTCGTATTAATTTAACCTCAATTAGGTATCATGTCAGTAAACCTCAACTTGATGCTAGTTCAACCTGAATCTATACAAATGTATAACAGATGTGCTTGTAAACATTTATGACAGCTGTGTGTGAACTTTTGAAACAACGCAATTAGCAATTTTTTACCTCCCAATGTTACTGTGAATTTTTTCTCTTCTTAACCACTTAAGTATTATTACGCGTAAACCATATTAGCTGATTATATCATTGTCGCTGTAATCTTCTTATAATCTGATAATCGCTTCTGCCCTCCACTGCCATCGTACAACCATATTAGCTGATTATATCATTGTCGTTGTAATCTTCTTATAATCTGATTATATCATTGTCGTTGTAATCTTCTTATAATCTGATTATATCATTGTCATTATAATCTATCAGCAATTTTTCACTTACCAATATTACTGTGAATTCTTCTTCTTTTTTTTTACCACTACAGTTATTATTACGCGTAAACCATATTAGCTGATTGTATCACTGTCATCATAATCTTTAAAACTTATTCCCTCTTGTATGTGAACTTATGAAAACGCCCTCAGCAATCTGTTTGCACCAATGTAGTGATATCGAACTCCAAAATTATAACAAATAAATAATAGATGTGTGTGTAAACATCTATGACATCTGTGTGTCACATTTTGTAACATCGCAATTAGTTATTTTTCACCAACCAATGTTACTGTGAATTCTTCTTTATTTACCACTACAGTTATTATTACGCGTAAACCATATTAGCTGATTGTATCATTGTCGTCATAATCTTTAGAAACTTATTACCTGTTGTATGTGAACTTGCGAAAACGCCCTTAGCAATCTGTTTGCACCAATGTTGTGATATTGAACTCCATTATCACTCGCTCATGGACTGAGTTTGTGTGTACTTACGAAATCGCGCTAGATTTTTCTTTTTTACTCTATTCTCTCTTACTTAATAAGCTACTTTTTAGACTGGAATATCCCTTTAAGCTTGACTCTGTATTTCGTTTTAAGCTCTATAGTACCTAATTCTTACTTTTACTTATTTTAAATGACTGATCACCCTGTAATATTTGAGGAAATCGATCCAGATTTCAATCATTTGAACAGAATATATCCAAACCTAAACGACTCTCAAGAGTGTAGGTATACTAATATATCAGAATTCAACGAAACTATACGAATAACTGACCGAGATTTCTCACTCCTGTGTTGGAACTGTAGGTCACTCTATCCAAAATTGGAAGAGATACAATGTACTATTACTGAACTTAAATATAACCTAGACGTGATTAGCTTCACCGAAAGCTGGCTAGATGACTCGACTAAAGACATGATTCGATTTGAAAATTATCATAGTTACCATTCGCTAAGAAAAAACCAGCGGGGCGGAGGCATCAGCACATATATATCTAACCACATAGACTCGAGAACCATAGCAAGTGCAACCATGAATCAGGATCATATAGAATCACTCTTCGTAGAACTTTTTAGAGATGGTAAACGCATTGTGCTTGGAACGGTGTATAGGCCTCCTACAGCCTGTCCTATATCCTTCCTGAATGAATTGAATCGTATTATTTCTCAGTTCAACAGGCCCTTATACAATGACATAATAATATGCGGTGACTTCAATTATGATCTACTGAAACATGAAAGCCATGAACCAATCTCTAATTTCCTAACAACCTTTCAGTCTCAATCCTTCCTTCCGATCATTACAAAGCCTACACGAATAACCTCAGAGTGTGCTACGCTGTTTGACAATATCTTTATGACAGACCCTAGTGATTTTCTTGCTGGAATAATTACTTCTGACTTATCAGATCACTTCCCAGTTTTTCTTATTAAGAAAAATGTCTATATTGCTTGCACCAAGGCACGGGCTGAAACTTACTCATATCGTAAAATAAACGAATCAAATCTTGAAGAAATGCGCACCGTTCTAGAAGAATCAATGCCTACATTGCACATCTCTCAACAAAACAATAATACTACGAGCATTGATGAAGCAGTAGTAAAGTTGACTGAAACTATAATGACCGCATACAATCAGTGCTGCCCAATTGTAACTCGTACAGTTACCCCGAAAAATAAACATAAGCCCTGGATTACTAGAGACATCGTGATAAATATAAAGAAACGTCAAGCGTACCTAGCCCTCCTTTGCGAAGGACGAATATCTAGAGAAACATATAACCGATTTAGAAACTATGTAACAAACCAGATAAGAACATCAAAAAAGAACTACTTTACGCTCAAGTTTACTCAATTCAAAACTGACGTTAAAAAGACTTGGCATCTCCTTAACTCCTGCTGTAAACCGAATAATGCCGATAAAAAGAAAATTGAATATGTTGTTCAAGATAATGTAAAATATCATGAAAAGAAAGAAATTGCTAATCTCTTTAACAACTTCTTCGTAAACGTAGGGAAAACAATAGCTGATGGTATTCCAAGTGAACCTACTGATCACCTGGAATTTATGGATCATATTCGAGAACCCAACTCCTTTTTCTTTACGCCTACAAACTCCTCCGATGTAATTACGTGCATAAACAACATGAAAAATAAATCGAGTGGGTTACAAACGTTTCCGACTAAAGTACTTAAAGTTATTGCTGACATTGTAGCCCCACTGATATCAAATATTATTAACCAGTCTCTCTTACTAGGCACTTTCCCGAACTCCCTCAAAGTTGCTAGAGTAACCCCTATCTTTAAAAGTGGTGAAAAAACCTGTGTAAACAATTATCGACCTATCTCCATTCTACCAATTATTAGCAAAGTATTCGAAAAGATTGTGTATAAAAAAGTGTACTCTTATTTTGAACAAAAATCATTTCTTTACGATAAACAATACGGTTTTCGCTCTAAAAAATCAACAACACAGGCTATATTAAATCATTTACAATTCCTCTATTCTAATATAGATGAAGGAAAGCCTGTCTTCTCTGTATTTCTTGACTTCCGAAAAGCATTTGATTGTGTGGACCATAAAATACTATTATCGAAACTACACTGTTATGGCATTCGAGGAATTGCCCATGATTGGTTCAGATCATACCTAACAAATCGGAAGCAATACGTTGTCATTGACGACGCAAAATCAGACCCACAGACAATTAGCCATGGAGTTCCACAAGGATCTGTTTTCGGGCCTCTCTTGTTTCTGATTTTTATCAATGATATTGTAAAATCTACATCATTCTTCAAATTCATACTTTTTGCCGATGACAGTACGCTTTCTGCGGTCCTTCCGAACCAAAATCCTGCCATGATTGTGGAGAGTATAAATACTGAACTTCACAAGGTTTCATCGTGGCTCAAAGCTAATAAAATAAGCCTAAATATCGATAAAACAAATTATATTACTTTCTCATACAAGAAAGATGTATCTCTCCCATGCATTAAAATTGGCGAAGGTGAAATCGAAGAAACCAACTCATGTAAGTTTCTGGGCATCATAATAGATAAACATCTGACCTTCAAAGAGCACATCACTCATATTAGTTCTAAATTATCAAAATCCATCGGAATCCTAAATAAAGTTAAAAATTTTCTGCCTGAAACAGCTTTACAAATGCTCTACCGAACGCTCATTTCTCCATACTTGCAATACGGAATAGAAGCATGGCACGGAACTGATAAAAATAAAACCAACAAAATTTTTACTCTGCAGAAAAGGGCTGTCAGAGCGGTAAAGAACCTAGAATATAATGCTCACACAAATGATTCTTTCAAAAATTTACAAATACTTAAACTTTCAGATCTCTACAAAATCTCCATCTGTAATTTCATTTACAAAACATTAAGAAATGATGGCGACAATAGCCTAAGACAATTATTGACTGCGCAAACTGGTCATCACGACCATTTAACCCGAAATAGAAGTAAATTCATGCTTCCTTATTATTCAAAGGCCAGGTCGCAACACAGTATTCTCTTCGTTGGAACCAAAACTTGGAACTCTATACCTGCAGAGATCCGTGAATGTAATTCGTACAAAGTATTCAAAAGACATCTTGAGTCTCACTTCCTATCAGAATACTAGTCGTGTAAGATCACCGTGTCGAAATCTTAACTAATGATAATGTCATAATGTAACTTGCCTTGTGTACCATAACCAATCTTCTCTCTGCTCTTGAATCGTTTTATCGAACATACTGTTAAATATAGCCGACTTGACCTATATTGTAAAATACAGCATAAAATATCGAGTTAATTATCTCAATGATCAGTCTAATGCGAAACTAGGTTAAGTGAACTAGGTTAAACTTTTGTACACCCTAGAATAGCGTGATGGTAGGATGCCCTAGAAGTCGCTGAACTTATTCGGGTCCACAGGTAGCTATACTCAAATTTGACCATTGTACTAGACTTAAGTAAAATTCTACCTCTGTATCACCTGTGGTAAATAAATTGTTTATTGTTTAAAATTGTTTAAATTGTTTAACCCGGCGACTCTACACGTCGGCATTCGCCAAGCCGCCGGCGTAATTTGTACGCACTCACGAAAGGCAAATGGTAGTGGGTGTTTTTTTGTCACAAGAATGAACAGAATGGAATTAAATTTTTATTGAAATGATTTAAATTGAAATAAGTGCGATTAATCGCAAGGTTCAAGGAGTATGAACTATAAAAAAATGAAACTCAAAACTTTAGCAAGCATAGGCATGAATAACATTCGTAATTTATAAACATACGAGATTATTAAGAGACATTTTTAATTATTATTTCGCGTTGAAACATTATTTACGAAAAACTACTGCAAGTATGTTTGTTAAAAAAAGAAAATACTATTATAACACATGCTTATAGTGCAATTATAGTCACGGAGTAGTGACAGGAGACGGCAGTGTATGCTCCGCCATTTGGAAAACAAAGACACACTATCCACAAAGAACGCCGGCAATTTAGCCGCGTTCGTTCACGAGTCAGTTTATGAATAATTCTCGATATGATACTGGCAACTGCAATATAAATCTTTGCAGTAAAAAAAACAAGGACGTTAGCTGAATATTTAGTATGAAGTCTCAACACGTGAATTTGGAAATGACACGCAAATGTTTACGCTATTTCACGTTGAGGTAGCATTCGAAATACACATGCCCGTCTAAGAGCTTTAGCACTATTTTTAAGTTTATCCTTAATTCACGACGATGATCAGATCCTTAAGTTAATTTACATGCACACAGGGAATTTACACTTGTATACGTTACCAGGTTACTTCTTATTTAAACACTAATTTTCTTCACTTACACGAACACGGTATGCACGAACTAGTAAGGCACGATAAAATGTGATTCGAAAGGACGCCACGCACAGTGCTGCCAGATTCAGAGGCTTGAAACACGAACATGTCAATCGTGACTTTAATTTTTATGCTTTTTGCACAAAAACTTTAAGGATTACGAATTAGAAGTAGAAGATAATTAATAATAAATTAGAGTAAGATTTTTAATGCTAATAATTAATTTATTTAAGTGCGAATGGGAAAATTTCTAATTCTTACGCTTTGTAGCGATATGCTACATATAAACATATCATGGGTATGGAAAAATTAAATTCTTTGAATTTTAATACCAGCAAAGTTATTATCTGCTCGAATAGATTTTTAAATTCAATAAATATTTGCTGACATTCATTTCTAACCAATTAACTCGTTATATATGACTGCCTCGTAACATAGTATTTTATCAATGGTCTCACTGATTGAAGATATCCTAGTTTATTTATCTATAGTTTTAGATGTATAATTATTCCCTCCCCTTAAACTTCCAGCAATATCAATGGCTACTGTAGTAGTTCAAATACATAGCTGGATGTAAAAAACTGACCTTCAAGAAATTCTTACTATTTAGATTATTAATAAGCTTCCAGTCAACATCCCCAAAGTTATGAAATACCTAAGCGAATCGGTATTTTATTATAATTAGATATTCAACCCCTGACACATCTATCATCTTCTTAGCAATAATATTTGTGCTAAAATTACCCTGGTTCGATCCCACCGCGACACTCGTAATATTTTCACCTGACCGCAGCTTTTTTATATAATAGCAAGCGGAGAAGAACCAAGATGGGAAACTATTCTGCTCGATGTGCTTGCTCTCTACTAATCTACTCCCTTTTGCGTCAAGAAGCTGCAAAACCATTTCTACGACCTGATTGTACATACGTGATAAAGCCATCAATAAAGAAGTTTCCTTACATGGATTTTTTGTCCGTCTATTTAGGACTTTGCCGTTAAGAAATATTACAATTCCAATTAATTGTAACGCATTTCATGTGTAGGGTTCTTTTTTATTTCCTTTCGCATTTAAAGTCACGCAGATTCACTAGAATTACAGCACAAAAATGTGCATACAGGACCTCGCATACAGGACCTCGCAGGACCTCGCATTGCCCGGTGACCAGCGCGATTTTCATCACAGCCAAAAAGTCGACTCCATAACATAGACAAAAAGCTGTCACCCAGCGACGTCGACTTCGCCCTACCTCATCAAATAAAAAAGGATGCTTTATTCCAATCAATCAAGCCTGATTTACCACATCTTACACACTGGTATATCAAATGCCTCATAACTAACACCAGGACGCCATGACGGTTGGTATATCAAATGCTTCATAACTAACACCAGGACGCCATGACGGTTGGTATATCAAATGCCTCATAACTAACACCAGGACGCCATGACGGTTGGTATATCAAATGCCTCATAACTAACACCAGGACGCCATGACGGTTGGTATATCAAATGCCTCATAACTAACACCAGGACGCCATGACGGTTGGTATATCAAATGCCTCATAACTAACACCAGGACGCCATGACGGTTAGTATATCAAATGCCTCATAACTAACACCAGGACGCCATGACGGTTGGTATATCAAATGCCTCATAACTAACACCAGGACGCCATGACGGTTAGTATATCAAATGCCTCATAACTAACACCAGGACGCCATGACGGTTGGTATATCAAATGCCTCATAACTAACACCAGGACGCCATGACGGTTGGTATATCAAATGCCTCATAACTAACACCAGGACGCCATGACGGTTGGTATATCAAATGCCTCATAACTAACACCAGGACGCCATGACGGTTACCCCCGGTCAAGCCAGACCCATTTCCGACACCTGAGTAGAGTGGGCAATTGTGGCTGAGTTCTCCCTTTTCCCAACGGGGAGAAACATCGGGCGGCACTGCCGGGATACAAACTCCCGACGATCAAGCAACAAAAAGAGTGTCCGTTCAGCATAAAACACCAGTGCCATGACGACATTGAGTCCAATCCAACCCAGGATTGAACTACGTGCTGCGTATCAGTGAAACCAGCACAGCAGTTACCACTGCCGCTGCTTGCATTATACTGAAGATAGCTTCTAAACAAAAGATCCCATGTACGTTTACGACCTAAAGTAGAAACTTACGTTATTGCTAGCAGATTTTTACAACCATACCACACTATGCCGTCACAAGTGCGTACTCTCTCTGTGCATCTGTCCGTACTTATTCAGGTCGACGCCCTGTGCGGGTACAGCAATGCGTATGCTGACCTCAGCAAATATTGAGTATATAAGGTAGTGCGGAGCCCCCTTGGGGCGCATTTGGTTCTACTGTCCCTCTACGCCAAGTACACGTTTAAAAGTCTACTCGTCTCTTTGTTCAACCCTTCAGCCGCCAACACTTGAGGGCGGCACATCTGGTGGCGCAGTAAGTTCGTTCCCACGACGTGAAATTGTACTTGATCCTTGTGCTGTGATGTGATTTCAACGGCTTATGTGATTGAAGATATCGGGAATTAAGTCTGGATTTTCGACGGTGATATTTGAGGATCACGTGTCCACGGAAATTCGTGAAGATTCTACGTGTGGTGGTCTACGCTTCGTTTCGTGAGCAGAGAATATTTTTGGTGATATCGACAATACTACTATGGAGAAATCTACAGCAACGGGAAGAGAAATTGAAGAGGCACCGCAAGTATATAAGAACGTGTTTCGGTTCGTCGTTAAGCGTATCCCTGAAGAAACTCTGACGAATTCTCCTTATGCTTTAGAACTAAACGTGCCTGTGGGAGTACCTTACACAGCTCGTGTTGATCTGGAAAAGGACGGAGACCACTGCGTCCTGAAATTGTGCGTGAATTTCCATCGCAAATAGTGACGTGGTCGTTTGACAGTTGTATGCATAAGTAGCTGAGTTCAGATCAATTCTACGAACTGTTGCAGTGTTCTGTTTCTACGAGAACAATTGTGTGCAGTGTATGTGATAGGAAATTACATACCGAACAGTGTTGTTTCAAATTTCTACAGAAGCTGTGTTACCGTCATTAATACGTATACATAAACAGTGAGCTGTGCGATTACGCGCAGTGTGGAACCGTGAACATACGTAAACACTACAAGAACGTGCTCGTGCTACCATTGCTAGTCCGCTGTGTGCCAGCGCTGCGTGTACGACCTTGGATCTCGTCGCCTGCCTGTGCTGAGGTTGTGGCACGCAGACGACCTTCAAACAGCTGGTCGCACCTGTTCTGCCATAGCTGGGCAGTTCGTCCTTGAGATCGGCCGAGACGCCTGACTGGCCGTGGCTGCACTGCCTGCCGTTTGCTGATTCCAAGTTGAGTATTCTGTAAACTATAATATTATTGTATGGGATGATTAGATAATTTCTGTGACATCGTCGATTTTTATTTTCGTTGCTTCGTGTAGTTTAAAAGATTGTTGGGATAGATACCATTGAATTCGTGTAAAGAGTTTCCCTGTTTAGTAATTGGATTAGGTTCGTTTGAAAGTCGCAGAAACAGTTTTCAGTACTGATATTTTAGTAATTATTTATGACGACTTAACGGTGTGCTCATCCATTTCAGTAACGTGAGTTTTTAGCGTTCTGTTATGTGATTATTTTTTTGAGAGGTTAGATTTTTAGGGTTCTGCGGTGTTATTTTTTTGTGGCGTACGATTTTTGCGTTGAGCTCTGGGATTATTATAATTGTGAGTTACGTTTTTAGCATTGTGAGAAATATTGGTTGGTAACTGTGATTCATTATGGGAGATTCTGATTCCGAACCTGAATTTATTCGTTCGACGGCAACGACGACAGGTAGCGGTAGGGTTTCTGTTCCGGCATTTAGTGGTACGTTACCTGGTACGTGCGAACATACTCCAACAAGTGTGTTTATGTCTGGACCACAGACAACGACGGTAGTGACGACTACTGTTAGTACCCAGACTGTGACGTTCAGTACGCCAAGTGTGACAACAATGACGTCCTCTAGTGGACCGATGACGGGTGGTAGTGTAACAACAACTTTACAAAGGGGCAGTACTATACTGTCCAGTGCAGAGCTACCTCTTTTCAGGGGCCGGCAGAGGGTTACTGACCCAATCTTTTGTGAAACAAAGACTTTTCGGACACATGTTGCAAACCTAAAATCCTATATGTGCTTGTTACCCGACCTAAATTCCGATGACGCCAAAAAAGAGTTACTTGTGCGTAGCGCACACAAAAGTGTTGGCGATTTTAATGGAGTAGTTGAGGCTAGTTCTAACGTGGAGGTTTCGTTTAGAACTGCCCACGATTCGATTATAATTATTCGTATAGCAACTAGTATGGGATAAAGACTAGTCGAACGGGTAAATATTTATTTTTGGCCCACGGAATTATTCAGGAGAACAGACTGGGGGAACTTCGCAACGTACTGTAATCCGAATAGTAATAGAATATTATAATGGTGTTAGGATTCTAAGTACGGCTAATTACGACAAGCTTGAATAACGAATAATCACTTGATCAAAAGAGGTAAAGGTAGGGGAGGTAACTGTGTTTTGTAGATCCTGCAATTACACAAATAAAACAAAGGTTAGCATGGCGATATGAGGATCTCGAAATTACATAATGACAACAGTTAAAAATGACATATAAATTATTCAACTACCAACCTATATTTTCTACTATCGGGTTGTAATTTGAATATTAAATTAGCTAATCCTCTCGACTCGAAATTCCCTAATCGTGGGCACAATCCACACTAGAAACTAACTTATACTTTAAACTAACTTCTAAGCTCTCACTCCTAAAGTCCCGAATGACGAACTGCGTTAAAACACTTCCACTTAACGACCGGGTCTTTTCAAAGTTACCGGGCCGCTACGTAACCGCCTCCATGGCGGCACGCTCCGGCCGGTCACACGTTACTCTACTTAAGGCGTAAATTCTAGTCTCATTTTCTACTTCACATGATCTTACAAAACTCATCATATCTAATAAACCTTATTAAGTTATTACAAGACACATTACAATATTACGAACCGCACGGAAGGCAGTCAAATGATATTTATTTGCTACTCACGAGCCGGCTAGCTCGCTTCTTTCACTCATTAATTCACATTTCCCAAAATTAGTTTCATCAATTACATCACAAAATAAACCTACTGTTCACGTCTATTACATCTTAATTTTTAAACACGAAAATTGTCACTTCGAGAATAGCGAGACTCACCAGGTTGATCAGAGCACTTGTTTACACTATGAAGTTTAGCGGAGGAATGGGCTGCTGAGCAGCGAACCCTGCTTGAAGAGCGTGAATGTTGCCATAAAGTGGCACTGAACTCGTCTCATGAGACGGTGTAGATTTTATCTATTGTAATATTTATTTATCTTTTAAATAAAAGACTTTTAAAGGTACAAAATTACTTTTAATATTAAATTCTAAATTTGTATTAAGTATTCAGTAATTTTTCCGGGCACCACAGCACTACCCCGGCCAGACGCGGAGCGCCCTCAGACACCAAAATAGTGGTAGTCCGCTGAGGGTTTGAAACGAACGGTACGACCCGATCTAGTGCGAGGAGGAGGTAGCGAGGGTGCTGAAATGACCTCAGGACAGCGCGGAGAAGGCTGAGGAGGAGGAGGTTCAGGAGGAGTCGGAGATGAGGGTGTAGAAGAGGGTTTAGAAGAGGTAGGGGTACGACTATAGGCGGGTTTCAAACGATCAATCGATACGTTTGAATCACCCTGAGGAAGTTAAAGCTTAAAAAATTTTGGGTTACGTTCTAGGACTTCGTAAGGACCTGAATAAGGGGCTTCTAAGCTCCTCTTGATCCGGTCGACTCGCCACCAAACTTTTTCGCAATTCTGCAAGTCAACGGGCACGTAAACCGGTGGTGAATCATGGCACGAGCCTTCGGAAAGGCGTCGGAAATCGAACTTATGCATTTCGTTGACAAAGGTTTGGATAACGTCCGAAGAAAATGTTCTAGGCCTTGTATCGGCAACTAAAGGTTGAGGACAGAGCATATAGGCGCCAGTCACGGCGGTGAAAGGAGAAAAACCAGAAGAATTTGGAGTCATGTGCAAGCCTAGCAGAACGATAGGAAGGGAGAAATACCAATTTTCTCTACGGGCCATAATGGCAGCTTTAAGAGTTCGGTGCAATCTTTCAACTAGGCCATTGGACTGTGGCCTGTAGCTGCACGTGCGAACATGGTGAAAACCTAGGAGGTTCGCTAATTCACTGAAAAGTTCTCCCTCAAACTGTGCACCTCTGTCGGTCACCACTTCCAACGGGACACCAAAGCGTAATATCCATCCGGATACGAAGGCAATGGCGACCGAGGAGGCAGTGGTATCAACCAGAGGAACAGCTTCGCACCATCTAGTAGCGCGATCAATGCAAGTCAATAGGTACTTGAAGGGTAAAGAAGGTGTAGAAGTAGGTAAGGAAGCAGGAGGAAGAGAGCCCACAATGTCGATATGGACAGTGTGGAAACGATCAGATTGCGGAGCGATAGGGCTAACAGGAGATTTGGTGTGTTTATGCACCTTTGCCTGCTGACAATTTTCACAATATCGGACGAAACGATGGACATCTTTGTCCAAATTTGGCCAGAAAAACCGGGCTTTGACATTTTTGGCAGTATTTTTATAGCCCGGATGTGCGAGATTGTGCAAGAACGCCATGATCTGCTCGCGACAAGCGAGGGGAACATAGGGTCGAGGACAATCGGTAGAGGAATCGCACCATAGTTTAAGATCAGGGGCGATATCGAAGGGTGTCAGCCTTTCTTTCAAAACACTCGTTTCAGGGTCGTCGGCTTGGGCTATAGCCAGCTTTTTGAGATCGAAAATGTCCACTGATGTCACGCAAACGGGGCGCGACAAGCAGTCTGCTACTACGTTCAGATCTCCTTTAATATACTCTATTGATGTCACGTATTCCGACAGGAAAGACAATTGTCTTTGCTGCCTATCTGATTTAGCAAGAGTTTTGGAGTAAAAAGCCGACACGAGTGGCTTGTGGTCAGTGAACAATGTCACTGAGTGGCCGTCAACGAGTGATTTGAAATGCAGCACCGCTAGGAATGCGGCAAGTAGCTCACGATCGTACGTCGAGTACGTTTTTTGAACATCGGAAAGTTTCTTAGAAAAGAAAGCGACAGGTGCAGGTTGGGAGTCGATCAGTTGGTACAGTGCTGCTCCAACGGCGAAGTTAGAACTATCGGAAACAAGATGATATTCAGAAGCATCAGGAGAAGGAAAATGAAGAGTTGGACAGTCGGCGAGAGCCTGTTTTAGGTCACTAAAAGATTGCTCTGCTGCCTCAGTCCAAGGCAATTGTTTAGTTGACGGATAGTTACGCAAGAGTTCGGTTAGACCGAGAGCTTTGGTGGCAAAAGAAGGGATCATGGGGCGAAAAAAATTAAGCATGCCCATAAAACGTCGTAAGTCTCGAGAACATTGAGGACGGGCGCAGTCGGCAATCGCAGCCACTCTGTCAGCGGGAGGTCGTATGCCGTCCGCGCTCACCTCATAGCCAAGGAAGGTCAGTTTAGATTGGAAGAAACTGCACTTGTCAATCGACAGTCGCAATTTATGTTGAGCGAGAAGGGAAAGAACAGTGGACACATCATTTAAGTGCTCTTCCTCGGTTTCGGAGGCAATGAGAATATCGTCCAAATAGACGATGACGTTTTTTACGTTAACGAATAGGGCATCTATGTACCTCTGAAACGTCGGTCCTGCATTCTTTAGTCCAAAAGGCATGTACAAAAATTCATACAAGCCAAATGGAGTCGTTACAGCAGTTTTAGGGATAGATTCAGGAGCAACAGGAATTTGAAGGTAGGCGCGCTCTAGATCGAGCTTAGAAAAGATTTTTTTTGAGTGCAAGGACATTGTCAGAGAGCGAAGGTGAGGAATAGGGTATCTATCACATACAGTGAGAGAGTTAAGTACACGGTAATCTCCACAAGGTCTCCATTTACCAGGTTCCTTCTTTGGAACGAGGTGCAACGGCGATGCCCAAGGAGAATTGGACCTTCTAATGATGCCTGCGTTCAACAGAAATTCAAATTCCTTTCGAGCGGCTTCAAGTTTAGAACCCGTTAACGGTCGTGGCTTGAAGTGAACGGGGGAGCAAGAACCAGTATCAATTGAGTGCTGCACGGGGCAGTCGGTTGATGCATCGTTTGACCCGAGTCGTAAAGGAGAGGTCAAAATCGGGTGGTCGGCCAAGATTTTGCGTACCCGGGGATCTATTTGGGTCAAATCAGCGGAGTACGCGGTTAAGGAATCCTTCGAAAAATTAAGGGGAATTTTCCTACCTGTCAAGGTATCTATTAGATTACTGTTCTGGCAGTCAACAAGTATCGAGTGCGCGGCCAAGAAATCAATTCCTAGTATCGGCTGAACTACCTCCGCAATGACGAATGTCCATTGCAAAGATCTTCCCAGCCCTTTAATATCCACTACAAGATCGGCCTCGCCTCTGCAATTAATTCTTTCCCCTGACGCTGTAGAAAGTGTTACTGCAGTGGGACGTAGGTATCCTACCTCACAGGAGGGTGGTAAAATGCTAATCCCCGCCGCTGTATCGATGAGCAGATTAACCTCACTGCGACCTATACGTGCGCTTACTGAAAGCGGTCGTCCGACGGTCACAGCTTGAACAGACGACCGATCTAGTTTTCCGACCTACGGAACGGGCTAGCAGGTCTAGCGGGAGAGGAAGCTCTACTTGAGGGTCGAGAGACCGGCAAACCGGGTTTGTAATTAGAGCACCAGCGCCGGCATGATCTAGCTTCATCCCCATAGTAAAGGTGTGCTCTACAGACCCTAGGACGCTGGTTTGAACGAAAAGCTCTGACACCTATTGGTATGTTAGGGCTATTGTATTGCCCCGCTCTCTCCTCGTTTGCGTTCCGGGCGTTAATTCGGTAATTCGTGTGTGCTCCCGCGTCAGGTGCCCTTTCTCTAAAAATTGGGTCCACAGCAGCTATCTGATGTTTAGGCAAATATTCCATATAGGTTTCTGCAATGGACGCCATAGTGTCCAAGTCGTGCTCCTGGCGCGCGGCTATCCAGGGGCGTATGGCTTCAGGCAAACTGCTCACGAACTTGAGTCGGAGGAAATCCTCCGACAGGCCTAAGCTGCTTTCAGCGGCTAAAGTGCGTAGCTTTGATAGAAATTCCCTAGGTCTGTCATGGCAATACAACCCCTTCTGTGAAAGGAGCTCATCAAAGAGTTCCTTTTCGGATCGGGAGTACCGTGCGCGCACAAACTCTTTTAACCCCTCATAATCAGCTGCCTCTATGAGCGTTTGTGGTATATGACGAGCTATGCGGCTACTCAACGCGCCTAATGCGTGGTGGAACTTTAACGATGAGCGACGCACCCCGGCGACAATAAACTGGCTTTCGAGAATGTTGAAAAACATGTGAGGATAAGCCTCATCGAAGTCGGGGGGACGTACCAATGCCGCGTTTGTGGGAATGTGCGACTCATTGTCGTCTACAGTTTCTTGACCGTTACTGTTTGGTGGTGGGGGCTCCATTTCTTTGCTCCCCCAATGAAAATAGGAAAAGTAGAAAATATATATAGCGAAAGAATTTGAAAAATTGAAATAAATGCGATGCGTAAATACAGGAAACGTCGAAAATAGGATACGCTCGCGGAAAAGGGAAAAAAATAAAATAATGTGAAATATAATAGTTATAGCGATAGAAGTTGGAGGAAAATGTAGTGCGGGAAATAGAGAAAACGTCGCAATAGGGGAAACTCGTTGGAAAAAGCAATCAATAAAAAAAAAGAATAGGAAATATAGAAAAGAGCTCGCTTGCGAAATATACTATGGTGCACCGGAATGGACTCTCTACTTATGCAATGAAAAGCAATTCAATAAAACACAAAATATTCAAAAAAAAAATAAAAAATAAAAATATGTGCTCGATCACTGGTGAATTCGCTACTCACGATATTTTTGCAGTCTTCGGCTTTTGTATGCCACTGCGGTCTTCTTTCTTGGTCCTTGGTGTCGGCGTCCAACCGGCGGCTTCAGCGGCTGGAGTTTGTTACCTCCCCTGAACCATTATAGTGTGCTTCCTTTGTTTAGTATGGATGATGTGTAATTGTAAAGAAGGAGGGTGTATTTATATTTATCACGATTGGGTCACCAATGAGGCTAGTTCTAACGTGGAGGTTTCGTTTAGAACTGCCCACGATTCGATTATAATTATTCGTATAGCAACTAGTATGGGATAAAGACTAGTCGAACGGGTAAATATTTATTTTTGGCCCACGGAATTATTCAGGAGAACAGACTGGGGGAACTTCGCAACGTACTGTAATCCGAATAGTAATAGAATATTATAATGGTGTTAGGATTCTAAGTACGGCTAATTACGACAAGCTTGAATAACGAATAATCACTTGATCAAAAGAGGTAAAGGTAGGGGAGGTAACTGTGTTTTGTAGATCCTGCAATTACACAAATAAAACAAAGGTTAGCATGGCGATATGAGGATCTCGAAATTACATAATGACAACAGTTAAAAATGACATATAAATTATTCAACTACCAACCTATATTTTCTACTATCGGGTTGTAATTTGAATATTAAATTAGCTAATCCTCTCGACTCGAAATTCCCTAATCGTGGGCACAATCCACACTAGAAACTAATTTATACTTTAAACTAACTTCTAAGCTCTCACTCCTAAAGTCCCGAATGACGAACTGCGTTAAAACACTTCCACTTAACGACCGGGTCTTTTCAAAGTTACCGGGCCGCTACGTAACCGCCTCCATGGCGGCACGCTCCGGCCGGTCACACGTTACTCTACTTAAGGCGTAAATTCTAGTCTCATTTTCTACTTCACATGATCTTACAAAACTCATCATATCTAATAAACCTTATTAAGTTATTACTAGAAACATTACAATATTACGAACCGCACGGAAGGCAGTCAAATGATATTTATTTGCTACTCACGAGCCGGCTAGCTCGCTTCTTTCACTCATTAATTCACATTTCCCAAAATTAGTTTCATCAATTACATCACAAAATAAACCTACTGTTCACGTCTATTACATCTTAATTTTTAAACACGAAAATTGTCACTTCGAGAATAGCGAGACTCACCAGGTTGATCAGAGCACTTGTTTACACTATGAAGTTTAGCGGAGGAATGGGCTGCTGAGCAGCGAACCCTGCTTGAAGAGCGTGAATGTTGCCATAAAGTGGCACTGAACTCGTCTCATGAGACGGTGTAGATTTTATCTATTTTAATATTTATTTATCTTTTAAATAAAAGACTTTTAAAGGTACAAAATTACTTTTAATATTAAATTCTAAATTTGTATTAAGTATTCAGTAATTTTTCCGGGCACCACATAGTCACGAAATTAGTAAACCCTGATGTTCACTATTCCTTCGATCAGGTTATCGAAATTTTAGATGACATCTACGTGTCTAAGGGGGAGCGTTCAGTTCATGCCTTAGCGTGCGATTTAAATCAGTTACGGTTGTTACGTAATGAAGGGCTGGCCGCCCAATTGGTCACGGCAATATCGAAAATAAGAAATTTGAGTGATCACATTCTAAATAGTACAGAAGTAGCATTACAAAGACATCCATTTGTAATTGCTAGTACGAACGCAAACGATTTAAAAAAAATTCTCTGGTGACTTAGTAGTTTTTAGTCTAGCTATAGCAGTTCTCGGACCTCTTTTAGAGGAGAACTTTTGTAAAAAAATCTTCTCGAGGCCGTTCAATACCTCTGAAGAATTGTTAGCTCGTCTCGTTTCCGCTGTGCGTAATAATCCTGAGGGTAGAGAAATACTTGCGCGCAAAAACAATACCCATTCCACGTATCAAACCAGAGAGACTTACCTTGCGGTTGTACCTGAAGAGAGTGAGTGGGACGAGAAGGACTCGTTTCCCGAGGCTTACTATGCATCACAAAACAACAACCGACGTTTTCATGGTCGGAGGCCATTTTTCAGAAGCAATTGGAGACCTGCTAGATTTCAAAGGAGCAGACAATATTCATATTTTGGAGATCGACCTTTAGGTTCTTCGGAGTGCAACGAAGCTCAGGTGGTAAACCCACAACAGACTAGTAAAGATAAATCTAAATCGTTTTGTTCACTGTGCAATACCGCAGGTCATGTTCAAAGTATGTGCACGACTAAGAGAGGCCGAGGCAAATCAAATTTCCGCGGTCATGCTTGCTACAATTGTGGCAAGACGGGCCATTTTGCACGTGAATGTCATTCGCGTGGTCGTGGTAGAGGACGAGGTGAAGCGTACTACGCTGCATCTTGCGAGGGTGAAGATTTTTTAGAGTAGATGGAGAAAAATCAGAAAATTCAAAGAGTCTTGGTGTAGAGAGGAAGTTACCAGTGCCCGAGGATACAGCTACAATCCCCGTTACCAATGATGTGGCGTTGAAACCAGATACTATTAATAAGTCGACGGAAGAGGTGGATCCGCTATTCCTGTGTAAAAATAAGTTCGAATTACTAGGTGAACAAGAACTTGATGTAGGTGCAAATTCTGAACTACCTGTAGAAGTTTGTTTGTCGGCGACGATTATGAAGGAAGGTCGTTTAAGGAAGGAAAGCGACGGTTTATTTTCATTACGGCGTTCTAAGAAGCCTACAATTATATTACGTAATGATAACAAATTGATGAGCGCTCTCATCGACAGCGGTAGTGACCGGTGTCTGGTGAGTTACCGGAATTTAAAAGGCATAAACGAGCGAATTAAGCCTAGTGCCTTGAGTATCAGGGGTGTAAATTCTAAAAGCCAGGTATCAGGCGAACTTGATCTTTGTATTACGCTGCCTAATAATAAAGAAATCAATACTAGCGCTTTGATTTTGAAGGATGGCGAATTTAAATATGATGTAATCCTCGGTAGGGATATTCTACAAGATGCAGTGATTAATTTTAAAGAAGGATTCATCGTTCTCGACGGCGTAAAAGTACCGTTTCATGATGTGCAAGAATTGCACGGGCAAAGTAAGCGAGAGGTATTTTTCAATACTATAAGTAATCCAGAATGTCTAATGGCTGACATGCTTGCCAATAGGAGGAAAATAAGGAAATATCTGCTGAAGCAGAGGGAATCAAAAATTGCGAGCCAAGAAAGTGGCGATAAAAATGGCCTAGAGATAAATACTGCAGAAGAGAGGGGTACCCCAGGCCCAACGGCAGGGCGAGGAAAAAATGGGAAAGTAAAAAATAAACAGCATGCGAAGAAAATAAGAGAAACTAAGGAACATGCGAGAAGTTTAAAAAATAGTAAAAGACGAGAAATAGTTGTTCATTGTGGAGCAGTGGAAATGCCAAGGAATTGTTTACGTGTTATTAATGGGTATGTCAAAAAGGCTAAGCCCGGAAAGTATATTATGAATAAGACAATTCTCGCGAATGGTATTTATGTCGCCGAATCAGTTGTGGATATCAAGTCAAATGGTTTTGTCCCTGTAATGCTTTTGAACGTCTCGGAGGACGTGGTATATATAAGCGACAATACGATGTTAAGTACGATTGAAGAAATTGACGACATGGAAATTGAACACGAGATTTACATGTCTACCGTGCACGAAGCTGTGCGAGATGCAAATTTGTGCGATGCCCACGGTAATGCGGATCTACCCGAAGTCGACAGTGTTAATGGTGGAAGTTTCAATGCCATCTCTGGTAAAGACGTTGGGGTGGTATCTGTAGAATCGAGGCATTGTTGTAACGATCTTCGTGTTGATGAAATAGGAATTAATGCACAGAAAGATGTTGTACCGGAGGGAGGTAGTAACGAGAGACGCCTTCTGACCAGTAACGATGTGAATTGTGATGATGAAGAAGCTAAACCATTACTGTTAAATCTATTAAACGATTTTAGAGACGTAATTACTCTCGAAGGCGAAACTATTGCCGTTACGAACATTATGAAACATAAGATTAAATTAAAGCCTGATGCTCCAGTACTTAACATCCAACCATATCGAATTCCACATAAGTATCAAAACGAATTGTTGCAAGCAAATAAACAGATGTTGAATCAAGGAATTATCGAGCCTTCAAGCTCTGAATATAATTTCCCTTTAATCGTTGTGAAGAAGAAGTCAGGCGAGATACGCCCCGTAATTGACTTCCGCGAACTAAATAAAATAATTATCAAGGAATCTTACCCGATACCGAGGATCGACGAATTGCTTTTTGCCCTCGGGGGTAATAGCATTTTTTCGAGCCTCGACCTACGCTCTGCCTTTCATCAGGTCGAGTTAGAGGAAAAATGCCGTAAATTCACCGCGTTCAGTATCGGTTACGAGAAATTTCAGTTCAAGAGGTTGCCATTCGGGTTATCCTCGAGTCCATCAGTTTTCCAAAGAATCATTTCTTCTGTTCTTACAAATATCATCGGTAAATTATGTTTTGTGTTCCTTGATGATATACTAGTATTTTCCAAATCCATGAACCAACATCTGAAAGATTTACAGAGTGTTTTTGAGAAGCTACGTGGTGGAAATTTATCACTTAAACTTGAAAAATGTCATTTTCTAAAAAGCTCAATTGAATATCTTGGACACATCGTGTCGGCAGACGGAATTCGATGCAAAGAATCAGAGAAGCTTCAAAAATTTCCGATTCCAAGAAATGTGAAGGAATTGCAAAGTTTTTTAGGTGTAGCAAACTACTTTAGGACGCATATCCCAATGTTTGGCTCAATTTCATATCCACTTTATCAGTTATTACGAAAAAACGTTGAATTTATCTGGACGCCTGAATGTCAGAAAGCTTTTGAGAAAATTAAATCTGTTTTGACATCAGATACCGTTTTACGGCATCCTGATTTTACTAAGCCCTTCCATGTATTTACTGATGCTTCTAATTTTGGTATAGGTGCGGTACTTTTGCAACACGATAATGACTCAAATAAATCTATGAAGGCTATTGCTTACTACAGTAAAAGTTTAAACTCAACACAAAAGCGCTATTCAACGACGAAAAAAGAGTTCTTCGCCATCGTGAGCGCATTGAAAGCATTTAAATATCTCATTCTTGGTTATCCAATTTTCTTGTACACAGATCATAAACCGCTACAACCTTTATTTTTCAAAAAGCTTCCTGACGACTCAGCTATGGCTAGATGGTGTCTAACAGTTCAATCTTTCGAACCGGTAGTAAAATATTTCCCCGGGAAACAAAACCTAATTGCAGATTGTCTAAGTAGATTGCCCGAGCATTTAACTATTTCTGATCTTGAAGAATGCTCAGAGTTCGATGAGGTTGACGCCTTCGCAGTAACTACACGCCGTGGTGCGCTGACCGCCGACGTAGACGAAACAGACGCGACGCACTCTAATCAAGTGGCGCCAGAGGCGACTGAAAAACCCCGACTGACTGACTACGTTCCTCAGTTAAAAGACGTATCATGGACTTTAGACGAATTTCGAACTGAGCAACAGCTAGACCCTTTCTGTTCTGAGGTGAAAGACGCATTACTAAATAGTAGTAAATCTACGATCCCTGACTTACAAAAATATTTAATTCTGAACGACATACTTTATAGACGACGACAAATAGACTCTAGGGAAAGCACTATTCTCACTTCGGTTATACCGACATCGCTAATGAACAAGGCGGTGCTCAGTATACACTCCTTGTATCATACTGATGCCACGCATACGTTGTTTAAATTTAAGTTGCGTTATTTTCATTTATTAGAGAAGAGTATCATACGTAAATTTGTCAAAATGTGTGATGTATGTAAAATTCTTAAAGCCAGCAGTACTGTACCTATTAAAATATTAGACGCTCCCATTGCTAAAGAACCCTTCGAGGTGGTATCAATGGACTTCCTGGGTCCTCTACCTGTCACAGATCAGCAGAATAAATATATTCTAATTATCATTGACTTATTCTCGCGTTACTGTAAGCGTTACGCGACAGCAGATCGATTAGCAGATACAGTTGTCTCTTGTCTAGACAGCTGCTTCTCAACCTTTGGCTATCCTAAAACACTTCTAAGTGACCAAGCTCTTGAATTTAAATCTGCGGCAGTAAAAAAATTCTCTCAAATTCATTGTATTGCGAAAAAAGAAGTCCTCCCTTGGAGTCCTCGCAGTAACGCTATTGTTGAACGAAATAATCGCAAGATTACGAATTTATTAAAATTATATATTAACTCTTTAGCGCATACCGAATGGGATCAGTGTCTCAACAGCACAGAGAACGCGATAAACAATAGTTTAAATACCACATTGGGGGATACACCCTCGTTCATTGTTTTCAATCGCGATACGTGTCCGAGCTTTAGCGCCGTAACCTTCGAACCTAATTACAGTCACGACACGAACGTGGATATAATAAAATTCCGAGCTCAGGAAGCTGCCCGTACTGTTGAAAACGTTAGAGCTATAATAATAAATAACACCAGTGAAAGAACTATGTATCACAACCTTCGTCGACGTAAAAATAAACATTTTGAACTCGGTGACCGTGTATTATTGCGCAATCACATGCGAAAAAACAAACTAGATCTTGCCTGGAAAGGACCGGGAATTATTACAAAAATTAACCGAAATTACGTAGAAATGAAAATTGGTAATCGAACATATAAGAGTAATAAGAATCATGTATTAACTTTGCGTAAAAAGTGTTGAATGCAAACTGTACAACTTACGACTGACGGTGTTACAATGTTCACATAATAGTATTGTGTGATTCTTGTTTCGATGTTAATTTTAAATATTATTTTAATTGGAATTCTCGTTATTTAACCACATGTATTTACTTAATTTTTAGTCGTGATGTACCGTAGTTTTTTTTCCGTCCGTGATTGAGAATGTACGCATTTCATTTCACAACCAAGGTTTGCACCTGCTCGCAAGCCTTGCACGGTTCAATAACCTCCATGTGTTTACAAACACAGCAACTCATTGCTGTGAGAGCGGAGGCTGGCTTCCGAGTTGTTTTGGAGTGCCGTCGCCCGATTTGTTTTGCAATTAGGTGTGCAGCTGTCGAGACCGTGTGGGATCTGCAGCATGCAGATATGCTGTTTGTTCTTTTCCTTGCAGCTGTCACCAGCTGTCACCATTGGTTTCTTTCATTAATTTGACGTAATAATAACTGATTAAATTTTTTAAATTGTGTGGCCATGCTAATTGAACTGTATTTGTTTCAATTTCAGAACGAGCACGCTACCGTTCCTGTCTTCCACGATGGGAAATAGGATGACCCATGTGTCGGTGGAGGCACTAACAAATGCCCTGGAGCAACATCAGGGAAGGGTGTCAAACGATTGGGTGAAGGCAAATGCACTCGTCGACATCCTCCCAGATAGGGTAGTTGATTTAGGTATTCTTCTTCTCTTTCCTTTAACTTTGGGATTAGGAGTTTCCTTCTTCTATCTTCGTCGTGAAATTAATTTATTGGCGGATCGCCTTCGCGCTGAGGATGCGTTACTCCGACGCCAGCAGCTCAGGTCGAGCAATGCCGACCAACCGCTGCGTCACCTGCAAGCAAATAGCGAAGTTTAGGTGTCAGTGAAGCATGTGCGGAATTTCAATTTTTACGTGTCGCCAATTAGGCGCTATTAGCTCTCATGGATTGTAAACGGATGTAGTATTATTTACTTTTAAAATATACTCAGGAAATAGTCTTAAGATAGTCAGTTATTTTTCTAAATTGATGAGTTTGGTATAGATTTTTTCTCTTGTTCGGATCGACGTTCAAGAATTTACGATGTTCAAGTATACTGTATGTATTCTTTCAATTTCGTTAAATTAAATTTATTTCTCCGACAATGATGATATTTTAATTGGATAGCAGTTTCGATACAAACTTCCATGCGTGTATATTTTTTTTTCTACAAGTGATATTGTTTTCATAATAACCAAATTCTATGGTTGTCAACGGAGTTGTCCGTAGCACTTTCATGCGGCGTTTAATTTTTCTGTGTAATGTTTCTCACTTGTTTAGTACTTCTCCTGCGTACGATACGAAAATTTTTGATTAAATAGTGTCTCATTGCCTTAATCCTTAACGAATATTTCTGGGAAGGTTTATTTTTTCATGTTCAACGTTGTTTTTAGCGTTTATTTTCGATATGTTGCTGACGAGTTCCTACAAGTGGTTAACGAACTGTCACCGTGGACGCACGCTCCATGTTACCGGAGCTAAATTGTTTCAGAATGTGAGGGAAGAAAAACTCCACGAAGTACGAAATTAGAACTGTGTGTCCGTGAATGTGCCGTCTACCTAACTAAATGGTAAAAGTGAACTTTCTGTGTTTCGGTGATTCAATTATGATCATTTTAACAAGCAGATCAGAGTGGCGAGATGTGAAAACTTAGTGTTGCTCTCGCAGTGCCGGTGAGGGCAGCGCAAACAAGCTTACCCCTGCCCCCTCCATCCCCCCTCCATCTCCACTCCATCCCTCCAAAACACCTCCACTCTTAACGTGGAAGAACAAGTGCTGTTATCTCCAGAAACAAAATAGAAAGTGTGCTCTGTCAAACTCGCATCTTTGGAAAATAATGGTGACCATTTTTTGTGAACTATTTTTGTTACAATAGAGCATGAATGTTGAAAATTTCTAATGTACTCATTCAATTTTTGATTAAAAAAATTAGCTTACCTCATGTTCTTTTGATGGACAATTTTGGTTAACTATTGACGTTAAATGTGAGAAGGATAAAAAACTTCTTCTTCTTTGAAGGAAATTTTAAATATAAAAATTAAATAAATTTGATCCAGCAACTTTCGGAAAAAATTTACCATGTTAAACATAGTAAGCCTGTGTTCACAGACGGAGCATAATTCCACAATGTGAAGTAAACTTGAACAATCCGACGTTTCTCGAAAAGTTCACCAGAGCAATCTTCTGATGGAAGAGTTGAAGTTCTTTTTCTTCTTTTCTTCTTCTTTTTTTCTGTTCTCTTTTCTTCCCCAAGCAGGACAGCAAGCAACGCTGCTCTGCCGACCGCAAGCATCCTGCCCCCTCCTCCCGCTCACACTCTGTCCTCCTCTGTCTTACACCCCAAACCCCCCCCCCCTTGCTTTCCTACTGGCAGTCTCTTTTTATCTACCTTTAAAAGGCGAGGTCTTCTACTTTAACCCAATGAACAAATTTTAATTTTTCTTCCTCTCTATCAACGTCACAATGTATCAATATAGAACTCGTTCAACTACTCGGACTGTTGCCCCATCTGAAAAAACATCCTCCAGTACAGCTTCGCACGAAAAGCTCAGTAAAAAGCGTAAAGCACCAGCCATAAAGCGGAAAGGCAGACCTAATAAATCCGCCCCTGTGAATCCATCTGTTCAAGGTCCTCAAAGACTCAAAACGAAAAATGCTTCTCGGACGTTTGTGAAGTCTGGTATCAGCAAGTGTTTCTCAGCCCCTGAAGCATCACTAATGACTGCAAAATCAGAGTCATCTGACACGGGCGAAAATCTCTCAGGCGCTGCTTGTAATAATTCAGCTCCCAGTAATAATTCATCTTCTCAAGTTCTGAAACCTGCTACGGCACACCCGAAGCGAGTTCAAGAAATTCCGTACAAGCAGCACTCGACTCTCAACCCCACGCTTTGGACTGTGTCCGAGAAGATTCATCGTCCACAAAGCCGAGAATCTTTAGTGAAGAAGATACGTCCTCACTGGCGGAAGCTGCCACAGCACTGCGAGCTCCTTCGTCTCGCCGAAACGATTGCGTCATGGCGACGTCGCCCCTGCCCTGCGTCACTGAGAAAGCTCAAAATCGTTCACCGCCGACGGAAACACCAACGTCATCGTTAGAACGCGATAAAATTTTGGATGTGTGCAACCAGTCAGAGAGTAAAAGGGGTAATTTTAATTATAATTTTAATGATAAATTGTGTGTAGACCTTTCAGGTGGCGAAGTTATGTTTGAAAATGCATACGAAGCAGCTAGTACTGGCAGTAAAATACCTCAGAGCGTAAACTGCGAGGATAACGTAAGATTTTCAGTGGAGAAAAATACAACCAGACCTGTTACCGCCTTTGATGGGTACTTACATCCTCTCCAAATGAGCAGTTCCCAAACTATTCACGAAATCAATAACACGCTGTCTCTTACAGCTGCATTTCTCAATAAAGCTTTGAGACAAAATTGTCCCCCAAGCCCAGCGTCGATTTCTTCCACTGTATCAAATATTCAAGTGATTACAGAACAGCTTTTTGCTTTAAATTATCGTATCAGCGCTCATGATTTTACGCCAGTGGTAGCTGCGAGTAACCATCCTTATGCGAAATCCCCTTTAGACACTTTTCTCGTTGGAGACAATAGCCTCACAAAAATCAACAGAGATGACATTGATAGTGCATGCAGGATTCAGACCATAACTTCGGAACGTCTAAATGATCTCTATGATGAGATTGAACGCGCACCTCCTTTCAGGAACTATATAATTAGTTTCAAAGGTTTGAGCCTCTCGTCCCAAAATCTCACGAAATTAAAAAATTTGATCATGACAAAGAATCTTCTTTCTCGTATTTATGTGGTGAGTGGCTGCAGTGGGCAGCAATTGTACATGGCATCGAGCCTGTGCAGAAAAATTGGTCTTAAACTGATTCCGCTGCGAGCAAATGTAAAAACCGGTCCTGTTGATGAAGCTTACAACAATGTCCGCACTTGGCCCGTTACGCGAGAAGACACGCATCATTTTCTTCAACAAATTGCTCTAAAATCACCTTTGAGACTAACTTCACATTTTATCTCCTGTGTCAGAAACTCCCATGATCTGAATGAAGAAATTAAATACTCTAATGCTTATTCAGAAAAGCAATATAGGTTGAATGATTGTTCTAAGTTGACCGCCTATCCACGTGAAACCTCCAGCAGCATAAACCGATGTTTGCCTTCATATAACAAACCCTCTCCTCCCCCCTCCTCCCGATGTTTGCCCTCATATAACAAGCCCTCTCCTGCATCCGCCACAAACAACTGCGGAGTGCCTACAAAAAATAGGTTTTCATTGCTATCCAATGCTGATGAAGAGGATGAAAAGCCCCTCTCAGACACGAGTATAAATCAACATCCAATCACATACTCGGAAGCAGTAAAATCAATAGGAAGAGAGAAATCGCTGCAAAATTGCAGTCGACAATCGATGGAAAATCCACTACCCAACGGTATGCACAATCATCACCAGAAAAATATAATTGACACGAGCATTTCTCAGTTCTCTGCAAATCCCCATACGAGAAATCACCACAGAACAGGAATTCAGAGCCAGAAAAACGTAAATTCCCCGCACCTCTCAGAACCTCTTAATGATGAAAAAAGTGCGAAAAAAAACGTCTCCAGCCCCATTTATGAACGCATGAATTCCACAATGGATGAATTGAAACGATCATGGAACATAAAACTGATTCCCACCAAAGCCGATGGACACTGCCTCCTCCACGCAGTAGCTCATCTACTTACAAAACAACCAGCATCAAAATGGAATTACAATTCCCTAAAGGCTGCAATCAAAACAGAGAGTAAAGCAAACTACAGCACATATGCTAAGTTTTTTGACAAGAACAGTGGCGACATGCAAAACCTCATAGATAATTACATTGACGAAAAACATTTTGACCAAGCTGCTGTAGACCTTATACCACTAATCATTTCAAATGTGACAGGCCAAAAACTTCTCGTCCTGGATGAAAAAGATCATTGTGTTTTGAAAATATCAGTCGTTCCCATTTCAGAGTTATCAAATAATAACCCTCCACTACTGCTCCATCGTAAAAACGATCACTACAGTGCTCTTGTCACACAAGGCAAAAATCAGACCGGGTTTACCTCATCTTGACAAAGTGCCGCTGCCTAGCCAAATAGTAGACTTTCTTACATAGCAGATGCTGGGCCAAACACCCTGGGCAACTTAGACAAAATCGATAAATACCCCGAACGATCCCATCGAGATAGTAACCTCGCTACCTTTATAAAGAGTGCTAATATAGGTAAAATCAAAATCAAGCATGTAAATGCTCGAAGCCTGAATGGTAAATTGGATGAAATCAGAGTAATGTTGGTCACTGAAAAAATTGACATTTTGTGTGTATCAGAAACATGGTTTGATTCACGAACCCAAAGTTCATTTTTTAACATTCCTGATTACGTGTTGTACCGCTACGATGGCGCTAAAACCAGCCGAGGTAGTGGATCTTGTATTTTTGTGAAAGAAATGTACTCAACATCTTCACTACTAGTGAATAAAGTTTGCGAAGGCATTGAAATGGTTTGGTTAGAAGTGCAAATAAATAAACACAAATCAATAATCATTGGCAGCCTTTACCGGCACCCATCGTCTCCCCTAAATCGAACACTAGATTTCATTGAGGAAACCTTCAAAGAAATCCTTCAGGCAAAAAAATTATTCTTTGCTTTCGGAGATTTCAATGTTGACCTAACGGATAAAAACAATCAGCTAAGCAAACTATTGTATAAACTAAGCTTATCACAAATGGTCAAAGAACCGACTCGCATCACTAAAATCTCTGCAACTCTCCTCGATCTAGCAATCACAAATAATCCCACCGCAATACTTAGTACAGTAATATCACCTTCTATTTCCGATCACCACTCTATAGAATGTGAAATTAATATTGCGAAGGAAAGACAAAAATACCGCTTAATGACCTATCGCTCGAAAAGGCACTATTCAGCAGAACTATTTCAAGAAAAACTACTCGATAGGTCTACCGAATTCCAGAAAATGATGCAATCTGACGATGTTGATATACAAGTGTCAATTTTCAACGAGAACTTCACAGCAGCTCTCGACGAATGTGCACCTTACGTCACCAAAAAAAACAAGCCAAAACGAACTGTTTGGATCACTGACGAAGTTAAAGAGATGAGCAGAATAAAGAAAGCTAACTTGCGAGAGTAAAAAAACAATAGATCAAACAGTACCTTATACAAGAGATATAAAGAACACGAAAAGATTCTTCGAAAGAAAATCACTGAAGCGAAACAAACTCACTTCCACCAGGCACTGATAACGGCTAAAAATAACCCGAAGCGAACTTGGGAAATCATTAGTGAGGTAGCCCCATATAAAAATTTAGATCGCATAAGTAATTTTGAAAATCCCTTGGCAACAGCCACGGATTTCAACACATTCTTTTCAAAAGTAGGGGCTCAAGTTTTCAGTGAGGTGTGTACCAACCCAGATGAAACGACAATTGAAAATTCATGCCCCACTGCACCCTCGAGGACTGATGTCAAGTGGAGACCACGCCCTGTCGATTTACCAAAGTTACGAAACATCTTATACTCACTAAAAAACACAAAGGCAGTTGGACATGATGGTATCAGTCTTCAATATATCAAAGACAGTTTCCCTGTTACAGCACCATGGATTCGTCTGATAATTAATACATCAATAGTAACCAACACGTTTCCAAACCAATGGAAACACTCCATTATTAGACCGTTGCACAAAAGTGGTGACCTAAATACAGCATCAAACTACAGGCCCATCAGTCTTTTGCCTGTCATGTCCAAACTATTGGAGAAAGTGGTGACAAATCAACTGTCATTTCACCTGGACGAGTCAAATCTACTCCACCAAAATCAATATGCCTATAGAAGGAATACTAGCACCCAAGACGCTCTGCTCAATATATCTGAAAAAATATACAGTGACATCGATCAAAAGAATGTAACACTCTTGCTGCTACTTGATCTCTCTAAGGCGTTCGATAGCGTCCAACATGAAAGACTTCTACGTAAAATACTGAACTTGGGAATAGACACGCAATGGTTTGAAAGTTACTTGTCAAATCGATCTCATGCAGTCCGCATAGAAAACAAATTGTCCCCATTCATTCAAAACAATTTTGGTGTTCCCCAAGGATCCATTCTTGGTCCGCTACTCTTTTCTATTTTCATTAATGATTTCCCTCCAATGCCTTCTAACACACGGATCTCAATGTATGCAGATGATGTTCAAATTGCAATAACAAGTTCAGTATCGGAAATACCACAGACGCAAATTAAAGCCGAAACTTTACTGACTAGCCTGAAATCATGGTACGACCGAAATGGTCTCAAATTAAATGCTAATAAAACACAATGCATTGTTTTTGGATCCAAAGATGCAATTAAAAAAACTTCAGATCTTACTCTTGCAGTTGGAAATGATAAAATTAATGCATCAAAAAAGTTAAAAATCTAGGTATCTGGTTCGATAGAAATATGTCCTTCAAATCTCACGTTGAGACTACTTGCAACAAAATCTACGGAACTTTAATGTTTTTTCATCGTATAAAAAGTATGCTAGACGAAAAATCCAGATTATTAGCTATTCAATCCCTTGTGTTATCGCGCATTGACTACTGCAGCCTAGTATGGGGAGACTTACCTTAATACCTTCAAAGGGACTTACAAAAATGCATGAATTTTGCAGCCAAGGTGGTATGCAACGGTAATTATAAAAGAAGTGATCACGTAACCCCTCTCCTCAATAAACTCGGCTGGATCCCTATCCAAGAAAGGCTCCTCATGCAGAAGGCCCAATACGTATTCTCCTCGTTATATCTTCCTCAGAGCAATGCTGAGATAGTGCGTTTCCATCCACCCACTGTAACCAATCAAAAACCGAACAGAAACAATAATGTCTTAGTCAACTATCGTTCATCTCACTTAGGGCAGAAGGCTCTGTCCATATCAGGCGCCTTACTGTGGAACAAACTTCCCCTGAGTATTAAAGTCCCTCAAAGACCGAGAGAATTTAAAGCCAAAATAACTCGTCATCTTGTGTCTCAATAATAATCCTTAATTACAGAACATACTGAATGAGTACTGACGAATCTCATTTACCTGGTATCTCCATTGCTGAACAATCTCCCTCGCTCATTGTTTTATAATTCAAGACATCAAACAACAGTTTGGAAGTATGCGCAGGTATTATGATTTGACCGCCTATACGTTGTCATTTGCAAACATGGTACCTATGTGTGTGTGTGTGTTTATCAATTGCAGACATTCTGCACCATATTACAAAGATAATGTGTTTTTTTTTCTAATTTGAAATTGTAAAGCATCCATGTAAAAAAATTGAAAATAAATTCGTTGTGTGATCATCCATTTATACTGCAGTAATATACTTATTCGGCCTATAGTTATATGCTTATAATAATGTGATACCTATGTTTGTTTATCAATTGACGACAATTTGCGCCATATTTCAAAGATAATGTGATTTGTTTTCTAAAATGAAACCATTATGGGACATTAAGGTTTTCTTTCTTATTCACGTCCCACAATCGTTTTCATGTTTCTGACTTAAGTAGACTGTTTTGTGCCACTATTTTTAGTACGAAATTTTATAAAATTCATGCTATAATAAAAGATATTTTTTCTGTTCCTCTCGATTGGAATTCTGGTTTATAATGGCTAGTTTATGCTGATATTTGCGCACATGCTTACTTGTATATATGTGTACGTGTGCACGCTATGCGTATGACACTCTGTAGAATGCGTATGTATTGCTTCGATGCATAGAAATGCATTGGTGTATGCTTACGAGTTTGCTGTAAGTATGTGCGTGGGTATGTCTGTGCATGCGTATGTATATATATCTACATGTACACGTGCACATATGTGTGTACTAAACTGACAACTAGCATTTTACTAGAGAAAATGGTCTTTTTTCTGTGCACTCTCAACTTGTAACATTACCTAACTCGTCATCTCTTTATTATTGTAAAGCATTCATGTACAAACTATACATTTGTTCTGCGATCATTCATTATATTTAAATAAAATGCTTATTAACTAATGACCGGTATGTTAAAATTGTTGAATCAGAAATACAAAACTTATAATCTTCTTGGTCCTCATGCTTATGCGTACATATATATATATATATATATATCTGTATGTGTGTGTGTATGTAAGTATATATATATATATATGTGCGTATATATATGTATATGGATTTGTATTTATATATTTTTTTCATGCTTCCTTAAAATGACACTTTTGAACATTTGCCGAAACAAGCGACTCATATATTATTTCCTGGCATCAATAATTGCGAAGTTTTATGTCATGTACATGTAAACTGTCAAAAGTGTTTTCACCCCACAATGAAAATGCATCGTCCATGAATTTGCGTTATCTCTTATAATTATCATGAAATGTATTGTCAAATGTAGATTAAGCAAGATTAGGAGTACATTGCCCTCAATCATATCTTTTCGACTAGTGACACGAGTTTTTTCAATACTCGTGTGTGTGTATCATCTAAGTGTATTAATTTTAAGATATTTAAAAACCAATGATTGTAATATTGTACAATCTCTATTGGAAATAAAGTTTTTTCTTTCTTTCTTTCACTGAAAAGTTAGTTGAATCCTGGTTCCGAAAACCGTGGAGTTTTCTTTTACCGTTTTTGGATGCCGATTATAGTTTTTAGTTAACGGATTTTTTTTTGTGTTGCGTTATTCACGACTATGTTTCGGGACGTGTATTATGTTATTAACTTAGGATTTTTGCGTTCATAATGTGTATTTGAGCAGCGGCTTTTCCGTTTTCTTTCTTGGTGGTGGGGGTGTGAATGATTTCATTTTTACAATGTCCAGTCAATTTTAATTCGATGCGTTGTTTCTTTTCCTAAAATGATAGTTGTTTTGCTACACAGTACTTTTCAGTTGGAGATATTTTACCTAGGATGTTTTTAGCTTCCTGTGTTAAAATTGTAAGTTACGATTCTTATAACTTCAATTGATTGATTCTTATATTGGTAAATATCCAGGGCATGGGGGGGAGGTGTATGCCGTCACAAGTGCGTACTCTCTCTGTGCATCTGTCCGTACGTATTCAGGTCGACGCCCTGTGTGGGTACCGCAGTGCGTATGCTGACCTCAGCAAATATTGAGTATATAAGGTAGTGCGGAGCCCCCTTGGGGCGCATTTGGTTCTACTGTCCCTCTACGCCAAGTACACGTTTAAAAGTCTACTCGTCTCTTTGTTCAACCCTTCAGCCGCCAACACTTGAGGGCGGCACAACACTCCCTCATTCAAAATGGTCATTTTATCATTATTAGGAGAGGTTTGTTTAAAGTTTTTAAAAGTGTGAGAGAGATGGCCCCTGGGATTCCATAAGTGAAGAGAACAAGTATTCAATAAAGTTTACTGCACTTGGAATAATAATAATATAGTCACAGTATAAACATCACAAGACGGTGCCGGCATTATCATTTATAATCACCATGCACTGTACGAATGTATTAATAACCTTAACAAATGCTACAATAAACTTATGGCACATAACACAGGACAACACACGATCTCTGCCAGCTGATATGCAAAATAATTAGAAAGACAGAGTTGAATTTATTGTTCTATTTTTCACGGAAACAAATGAACGTTTTTTCGACACAATATCATCTTTGGAACTTAGAAAACGTTGTATTTATTTCCAAGGTATTTTTGAAGATGGTCATATTATTATGCGTTGAGGAACAGACACACATGCTCCTTCCATGCCCACTAGTTCAAGTATATAATGCCTCTATGATGTAAAAAATAAAATATTCTCTAACTCAAATGTCAAACAAGACGAGATGGGCAAATGTGTGTAGCTCACACGACAATATTTAACTAAATAATAAAACTCTTCCTATAAATATGCGTAAAAGAGTACACCAAAATAACATTTCTTTTCACCGCATCATAGCATAACAAACTAATTCCTTACATAATGAGCACTGAAGAATCACAAACACACAATGAAGTTTAAAATAATAATCATAATAACAATAATAATAGAAGAAAATAATGTTGTCTCATCGCAGGAGTTTCGTGCCGCATTTGCTGCACATCAGCGACTGAATGTGGGAACCGACAACGCAGTCACCAGCCAATGAGAGGTCAGAGCTGCCGGTGGGTGGCTACGTGTCGACCAATAGGACGGAGTCTAGGGCCCCGTTGCCAGAGGACACGCCCCCTTCGTTGTTGGAGGCCAGCTTCGACCGCAACATGTGGCCGCACGTCTTGTTCAGCGTGATGTCTGTCGCCGTCCTGAGGGGGGGGGGAGGAATAGTTAAGGTGGAGCGAGGGGAAGGGGGGGGGGGGGGGTTGGGGGTGTTGGTAACGGTGATACTGAGGGGGGTTATTAGTCAAGGTGGTGCGGGGGTGGAGGAGGGGGTGTTGGCAAAAGTGATACCGGGAAGAGGGAGTGGTGATTGATATTGAAGTGGGTTAATCGTTAATCTTTGTACTGTATCTTTGTATGGTATTGTATCTTTGTGCAGACACAGCAGATACACAGGGCAACATACACACACCTGCCGTATGTATCAAGAGAACCTACCAACTTCATATTTAAACAGAATAAGATGAATTACCCGGTCATCTCAACACCACTTTGTGTGGTGAGTGAGGTGGCGACACTAGAGAATTGACACCACCCACCACCACACATCACACATGGCCTCACCACCATCACCACACACCACCCACCTCACTCTACACAACCCACATGGCCCTCAGCCCACACAACACTACACACCACACATCGCCTCACCACCATCACAACACACAATACACCACCCACCACACACCCCACCTCACTCTACACAACACCTCGCACGGCCTCAGCCCACACAACAGCACACCCCACCCCACTCACCCCAGCACGGCCCCAAAGATGCCCAGCTCGGACATGACGGAGGCGAGGAGGGGCGCAGCGTGGGGCCGCACGAGGTAGTTCTGCTGCACCGGGGCCCTGATGCGCTCCATCAGGATGTAAGCCTCCCGGTCCTCCTTGTGGCCCACCTCCTCCAGCGTCTGGGGGGGGAGGGGGTTAATACAGGTTAGTGTGGGGGGGGGGGGGGGGAAATGGGTGAGAGGGGGGGGGGGTCAGTGGGGGTATTATTTATAGCTGACTCTGCAACACGGTGGAGGAAACAAGGTAGGTTCAATCCAGTCTTTTTTTCGTTGACGGTGTGGTTTCGCTGACGTCACGGCAACGGACCAATAGCAGCGCTCATATTGCATCTGGTAGCACTGCTACCCCCAAATCTGGCTCCACTATTAGCCTAATGACATGGCGTTTTGGTGACGTCACAAATTTTGTTTGAAATAAAGCCTTTCTATTGGCTAGCCGAAAAAGAGGTGTATTTTGTCCCATAGAAATGACCCTACCTTGTTTCCTCTGCCGTGGGTGGTGAGCAGCAGGAAGTGTGTGATGAGCGTATCTGTGATGCAGGCTTCACTACCTCTCCAATTTTGCCTGCATTAATCCTTCACTACCTCTCCAATTTTGCCTACATTAATCCTTCACTACCTCTCCAATTTTGCCTGCATTAATCCTTCACTACCTCTCCAATTTTGCCTTCATTAATCCTTCACTACCTCTCCAATTTTGCCTTCATTAATCCTTCACTACCTCTCCAATTTTGCCTACATTAATCCTTCACTACCTCTCCAATTTTGCCAACATTAATCCTTCACTACCTCTCCAATTTTGCCTGCATTAATCCTTCACAACCTCTCCAATTTTGCCTACATTAATCCTTCACTACCTCTCCAATTTTGCCTACATTAATCCTTCACTACCTCTCCAATTTTGCTTACATTAATCCTTCACTAACTCTCCAATTTTGCCTACATTAATCCTTCACTACCTCTCCAATTTTGCCTACATTAATCCTTCACTACCTCTCCAATTTTGCCTACATTAATCCTTCACTACCTCTCCAATTTTGCCTGCATTAATCCTTCACTACCTCTCCAATTTTGCCTACATTAATCCTTCACTACCTCTCCAATTTTGCCTACATTAATCCTTCACTACCTCTCCAATTTTGCCTACATTAATCCTCCACTACCTCTCCAATTTTGCCTACATTAATCCTTCACTACCTCTCCAATTTTGCCTACATTAATCCTCCATTACCTCTCCAATTTTGCCTACATTAATCCTCCACTACCTCTCCAATTTTGCCTACATTAATCCCTAACACCACACAAAACCACCAGCACTCTGGGGAATCCAGGAAAAAGGAAGAGAGTTACCAGCACCACACAACACCACCAACATCACCACAGTAACATCATAACCACATCACCAGTGCAATCCTGGGAAAAGTTAGAGTTACTACCACCACCACAGTAACACCACAACCACCACACCACCTGTGGAACCCGGGAAAAGGGGAGAGAGTCACCTTCTTGAGGTCGTCCCCATAGAGGTTGTTGCCGCCGCCCTCCCGCTGGGGCTTGAGCACGAACCGGCCGGGCTCCTGCAGGGGCCATCGCCACGACCTTGTCTCCCTCCTGGCCCTGCGGTACAAAGAGAGGAAGTAGGAAGGCGCTGCTTAGTGTGCACTTGAATTAGGTGTTTAGTCTTGCTAATTGCAGCAAAAGCGTTCCAAAGAGGGGAAGTATGGAGGCGCTGTTTAGTGTGCACTTGAATTAGGTGTTTAGTCTTGCTAATTGCAGCAAAAGCGTTCCAAAGAGGGGAAGTATGGAGGCGCTGTTTAGTGTGCACTTGAATTAGGTGTAAGTCAAAGCCTTGCTAATGGCAAAAAAAGGCATAAGAAATAGTAAAAAAGAAGGTACCGTTTCCCGACCGCAACCAACATAAACGTTCCAAAGAGAGGAAGTATGGAGGCGTTATTTAGTATGGACTTGAATTAGATGGAAGTTTGGGCACTTGAAGTAAGCGAGGATGCCTGAGAGTATCCAAGATACAAGCTGATTAAGATATCTATTCTCAAAATCTTTAGGCACCATTTAAGAACTGCCAAATGTCAGACATAATTCTTCTTTGGTATACTTTGAACTCCACATTAGTGCCTAATAAAATCATAAATGATTAGGCTAGGCCTAAGAGTGTGTGTCGCACCCACGCACCACGTCCAGAGAGTACAGTCCCGTGAAGAGCTCCGAGACCTGCGCTGCTTCTGCAGGGGACAGGAACTGCAGCAGGGCGCCCTCTGCCGCCAGCTCCTGCTGTACCTGCGGGGCATATTAGGGGGTGGAGCGTCAGGGGGTGGGGCGTCAAGAGGGAGGGGCGTCAAGGGGAGAGGAGCGTCAGGGGAGAGGAGCGTCAGGGGAGAGGAGCGTCAGGGGAGAGGAGCGTCAGGGGAGAGGAGCGTCAATGGGGAGGGGCGTCAGGGGAGAGGAGCGTCAGGGGAGAGGAGCGTCAGGGGAGAGGAGCGTCAGGGGAGAGGAGCGTCAGGGGAGAGGAGCGTCAAGGGGGAGGGGCGTCAGGGGGAGAGGAGCGTCAGGGGAGAGGAGCGTCAGGGGAGAGGAGCGTCAGGGGAGAGGAGCGTCAGGGGAGAGGAGCGTCAGGGGAGAGGAGCGTCAGGGGAGAGGAGCGTCAGGGGAGAGGAGCGTCCAGGGGGGAGGGGCGTCAAGGGGGGAGGAGCGTCAGGGGAGAGAAGCGTCAGGGGAGAGGAGCGTCAGGGGAGAGGAGCGTCAGGGGGAGAGGAGCGTCAGGGGGGAGGGGCGTCAAGGGGGAGGGGCGTCGGGGGAGAGAAGCGTCAGGCGAGAGGAGCGTCAGGGGGGAGGGGGCGTCAGGCGAGAGGAGCGTCAGGGGGGAGGGGCGTCAGGCGAGAGGAGCGTCAGGGGGGAGGGGCGTCAGGCGAGAGGAGCGTCAGGGGAGAGAAGCGTCAGGGGAGAGGAGCGTCAGGGGGAGAGGAGCGTCAGGGGAGAGGAGCGTCAGGGGGGAGGGGGCGTCAAGGGGGAGGGGCGTCGGGGGAGAGAAGCGTCAGGCGAGAGGAGCGTCAGGGGGGAGGGGCGTCAGGCGAGAGGAGCGTCAGGGGGGAGGGGCGTCAGGCGAGAGGAGCGTCAGGGGGGAGGGGCGTCAGGCGAGAGGAGCGTCAGGGGAGAGGAGCGTCAGGGGAGAGGAGCGTCAGGGGAGAGGAGCGTCAGGGGAGAGGAGCGTCAGGGGGGAGGGGGCGTCAGGCGAGAGGAGCGTCAGGGGGGAGGGGGCGTCAGGCGAGAGGAGCGTCAGGCGAGAGAAGCGTCAGGGGAGAGGAGCGTCAGGGGAGAGGAGCGTCAGGGGGGGAGGGGCGTCAAGGGGGAGGGGCGTCAGGGGAGAGAAGCGTCAGGGGAGAGGAGCGTCAGGGGAGAGGAGCGTCAAGGGGGAGGGGCGTCAGGGGGAGAGGAGCGTCAGGGGAGAGGAGCGTCAGGGGAGAGGAGCGTCAGGGGAGAGGAGCGTCAGGGGGAGAGGAGCGTCAGGGGAGAGGAGCGTCAGGGGAGAGGAGCGTCAGGGGGGAGGGGCGTCAAGGGGGAGGAGCGTCAGGGGGGAGGGGCGTCAGGCGAGAGGAGCGTCAGGCGAGAGAAGCGTCAGGGGAGAGGAGCGTCAGGGAGAGGAGCGTCAGGGGAGAGGAGCGTCAGGGGGGAGGGGCGTCAAGGGGGAGGGGCGTCAGGGGAGAGAAGCGTCAGGGGAGAGGAGCGTCAGGCGAGAGGAGCGTCAGGCGAGAGGAGCGTCAGGGGGGAGGGGCGTCAGGCGAGAGGAGCGTCAGGGGGGAGGGGCGTCAGGCGAGAGGAGCGTCAGGCGAGAGAAGCGTCAGGGGGAGAGGAGCGTCAGGGGAGAGGAGCGTCAGGGGGGGAGAGGGGCGTCAAGGGGGAGGGGCGTCAGGGGGAGAGAAGCGTCAGGGGAGAGGAGCGTCAGGGGAGAGGAGCGTCAAGGGGGAGGGGCGTCAGGGGAGAGGAGCGTCAGGGGGAGAGGAGCGTCAGGGGAGAGGAGCGTCAGGGGGAGAGGAGCGTCAGGGGGAGAGGAGCGTCAGGGGAGAGGAGCGTCAGGGGGGAGGGGCGTCAAGGGGGAGGGGCGTCGGGGGAGAGAAGCGTCAGGCGAGAGGAGCGTCAGGGCGGGAGGGGCGTCAGGCGAGAGGAGCGTCAGGGGGGAGGGGCGTCAGGCGAGAGGAGCGTCAGGGGGAAGGGGGAGGGGCGTCGGGGGAGAGAAGCGTCAGGCGAGAGGAGCGTCAGGGGGGGAGGGGCGTCAGGCGAGAGGAGCGTCAGGGGGGAGGGGCGTCAGGCGAGAGGAGCGTCAGGGGGGAGGGGCGTCAGGCGAGAGGAGCGTCAGGGGGGAGGGGCGTCAGGCGAGAGGAGCGTCAGGCGAGAGAAGCGTCAGGGGAGAGGAGCGTCAGGGGAGAGGAGCGTCAGGGGGGAGGGGCGTCAAGGGGGAGGGGCGTCAGGGGAGAGAAGCGTCAGGGGAGAGGAGCGTCAGGGGAGAGGAGCGTCAAGGGGGAGGGGGCGTCAGGGGAGAGGAGCGTCAGGGGAGAGGAGCGTCAGGGGAGAGGAGCGTCAGGGGAGAGGAGCGTCAGGGGAGAGGAGCGTCAGGGGAGAGGAGCGTCAGGGGAGAGGAGCGTCAGGGGGGAGGGGCGTCAAGGGGGAGGGGCGTCGGGGGAGAGAAGCGTCAGGCGAGAGGAGCGTCAGGGGGGAGGGGCGTCAGGCGAGAGGAGCGTCAGGGGGGAGGGGGCGTCAGGCGAGAGGAGCGTCAGGGGGGAGGGGCGTCAGGCGAGAGGAGCGTCAGGCGAGAGAAGCGTCAGGGGAGAGGAGCGTCAGGCGAGAGGAGCGTCAGGGGGGAGGGGCGTCAGGCGAGAGGAGCGTCAGGGGGGAGGGGCGTCAGGCGAGAGGAGCGTCAGGGGGGGAGGGGCGTCAGGCGAGAGGAGCGTCAGGGGAGAGGAGCGTCAGGCGAGAGGAGCGTCAGGGGGGAGGGGCGTCAGGCGAGAGGAGCGTCAGGGGGGAGGGGCGTCAGGCGAGAGGAGCGTCAGGGGGGAGGGGCGTCAGGCGAGAGGAGCGTCAGGGGGGAGGGGCGTCAGGCGAGAGGAGCGTCAGGGGGGAGGGGCGTCAGGCGAGAGGAGCGTCAGGGGGGAGGGGCGTCAGGCGAGAGGAGCGTCAGGGGAGAGGAGCGTCAGGGGAGAGGAGCGTCAGGCGAGAGGAGCGTCAGGGGGGAGGGGCGTCAGGCGAGAGGAGCGTCAGGGGGGGAGGGGCGTCAGGCGAGAGAAGCGTCAGGGGAGAGGAGCGTCAGGCGAGAGGAGCGTCAGGGGAGAGGAGCGTCAGGGGAGAGGAGCGTCAGGCGAGAGGAGCGTCAGGGGGGAGGGGCGTCAGGCGAGAGGAGCGTCAGGGGGGAGGGGCGTCAGGCGAGAGGAGCGTCAGGGGGGAGGGGCGTCAGGCGAGAGGAGCGTCAGGGGAGAGGAGCGTCAGGGGAGAGGAGCGTCAGGCGAGAGGAGCGTCAGGGGAGAGGAGCGTCAGGGGAGAGGAGCGTCAAGGGGGAGGGGCGTCAGGGGAGAGGAGCGTCAGGGGAGAGGAGCGTCAGGCGAGAGGAGCGTCAGGCGAGAGGAGCGTCAGGCGAGAGGAGCGTCAGGCGAGAGGAGCGTCAGGGGAGAGGAGCGTCAGGCGAGAGGAGCGTCAGGGGAGAGCAGCGTCAGGGGAGAGGAGCGTCAAGGGGGAGGGGCGTCAGGCGAGAGGAGCGTCAGGGGAGAGGAGCGTCAGGGGAGAGGAGCGTCAGGGGAGAGGAGCGTCAGGCGAGAGGAGCGTCAGGCGAGAGGAGCGTCAGGGGAGAGGAGCGTCAAGGGAGAGGAGCGTCAAGGGGGAGGGGCGTCAGGCGAGAGGAGCGTCAGGGGGGAGGGGCGTCAAGGGGGAGGGGCGTCAGGGGAGAGGAGCGTCAGGCGAGAGGAGCGTCAGGGGAGAGGAGCGTCAAGGGGGAGGGGCGTCAGGCGAGAGGAGCGTCAGGGGGGAGGGGCGTCAGGGGAGAGGAGCGTCAGGCGAGAGGAGCGTCAGGGGGGAGGGGCGTCAGGGGAGAGAAGCGTCAGGGGAGAGGAGCGTCAGGCGAGAGGAGCGTCAGGGGAGAGGAGCGTCAGGGGAGAGGAGCGTCAAGGGGGAGGGGCGTCAGGGGAGAGGAGCGTCAGGGGAGAGGAGCGTCAAGGGGGAGGGGCGTCAGGCGAGAGGAGCGTCAGGGGAGAGGAGCGTCAAGGGGGAGGGGCGTCAGGGGAGAGGAGCGTCAGGGGAGAGGAGCGTCAAGGGGGAGGGGCGTCAGGGGAGAGGAGCGTCAGGGGAGAGGAGCGTCAGGCGAGAGGAGCGTTAGGGGAGAGGAGCGTTAGGGGAGAGGAGCGTCAGGGGAGAGGAGCGTCAAGGGGGAGGGGCGTCAGGGGAGAGGGGCGTCAGGGGAGAGGAGCGTCAGGGGAGAGGAGCGTCAAGGGGGAGGGGCGTCAGGGGAGAGGAGCGTCAGGGGAAGAGGAGCGTCAGGCGAGAGGAGCGTCAGGGGAGAGGAGCGTCAGGGGAGAGGAGCGTCAGGGGAGAGGAACGTCAGGGGAGAGGAGCGTCAGGGGAGAGGAGCGTCAGGGGAGAGGAGCGTCAGGGGGGAGGAGCGTCAGGGGGGAGGAGCGTCAGGAGGGAGGAGCGTCAGGAGGGAGGAGCGTCAGGGGGGAGGAGCGTCAGGGGGGAGGAGCGTCAGGGGGAGGAGCGTCAGGGGGGAGGAGCGTCAGGGGGGAGGAGCATCAGGGGAAGGAGCGTCATGGGGAGGAGCGTCAGGGGGGAGGAGCATCAGGGGAAGGAGCGTCATGGGGAGGAGCGTCATGAGGTGGGGCGTCAGGGGGCCGAATCCACCAAAACGTAAATACACTTGCGCCATCCTGTATTTTGTCTTAAAATTGGCGCGACAGGGTAAGTGGTAAATGCTTTGCATATCTCATTCGTTTCAATGGTTTCATAAATAATATTATCGTACTTACACCGCAAATTGGACACAAAATTGGTACACTTCTATACTTCTTCCAAGATTTACGGGGTAGCATGAAGGGTCTTGGACCGAATCAGGCCTTTTACACGCAAAATGCGACTCTACTTTTGATGATAAGATCACGTTACAAACCCCATCTGGAACAAAATTTTTTTCTGAGACGAGATATGACTATATCTATAGATATGTATTTGTATACACATATAACTCGGTTCTACGGACCCTCTTCTAGCGGATTCCGGATTCTACAGACAAATTCTTGAGCTACCTATTTTATTTGAAAGTCGGGCGTACTACGGACAAAGTTCGTTAGTTCCAGAACAGACCACCAAGTAGCAGGCAGACGTCTTGTTGGCAACACTGTTTCAGCGCCTGCATCGCATTAACCCCAATTTTTGCTCTTTTTTTCTGTGTTGTACTTGATTTCTTGTATCAGTGATGCATATTCTGTACCGCATACGTATCTGTCGGATGCTTTGGTCAATCAGGACTATCTGACTGACATGTCCTCTCTTTTTGTCTGTAAAACCAATCTATGGGTATACATGTATACATATATACGTATACACATATACAGATATACACGTATACAGATATACACGTATACCTATACACGTATACAGATATACACGTATACCTATACACGTATACATAAACATGTATACATATACACGTATACATATATATATATTCAGTATATTTTGGTAGTACCCCTTCTTTGATACAGGTTTCATTAAAAATAATGCCATATTGATTATTATTAATTTTGTTCAATTTTTCTAGTTTCCGGAAGAGTTTACTTTGATCAAAATTTATTGAATTCAAGAGTTCCCCTAACGTTTTATGATTAAAATTTTGCGACGCGTTTCGTCCTGTGTCCACGGACATCATCAGGCTAAAAATAGTTCAAGTTGTGCAGCTAATAGAAAGGAGATGTGTGCAGGGTGGCTGCGGTTACACGAATGTGGAGAATGTGCATTTGATGCAAGTTAGAAGGTGTACAGTTGGTCTGCGAAGTGAGGAGGGCTAGGTGACCTAGGTTCCGTAGTGGAAGGTACAGCTGAACGGATTATTTGTGTGACTATGTTGTGAAGCAGGAATCAGACAGTTGTTTGGACGTGGATGCAATGGTTTGATACTAGGGACTGTACCGTCCCTAGGAGTAGAGTTTCAAGATGCGTTGTGTTCCTGTTGATTGGTGGTTGATGGTTGGTTTGCGCGTTTGAATAAGGAGTGATTCCATTATTTGCAGCCGGTTGTAATCTATTTGTTTCTTTATTATTTTAGTGTTGTTAACTAGATTTCCGCGTGTTAGGATGGTATTGTGGTTGTCTTTAGCATGTTTTTTTGGTCCGCCGGAAGCTAGGTACATTGTGAAGCGCCTTGATAAGGTGGTTGTTGTCATGCCGATATACACAGATTGCAGGGGCTCGCACTCCTCTTGGGTACAATTATACTGGTATATGACATTACATTGTTTTAGATGCGACTGTATAGGGCATTGGTTGTTACGACTGACTAAACTTGCGATGGTGCGGCATTTGTAATAAATTATTAAATGCAGGTTGTCGTCTTGGTTAGTACATTTTGTGTTTGTCTTGAGAATTTGCTCGAGTATCCTCTCATCTGTTTGGTATGCATTGGAGTATTGGTTTTGATAATAGATTTTGTGTATGTTGCTATTGTTTATGTTCCTCGGACCTATCTTATTTGAATATTTGTTTAATGTGGTATCAAAAAGGAAGTTTGAGTAGCCGTTATTGATAAATGATTGCTTGAGTTTTGAAACATTTTCATGAAAATGTTCCTATGTTGAAGCTATTTTATATGTCCTGTGGATGAGAGCTTGTATGGTGCTATCTTTGTACCTTTGGGGGCATTCACTGTTCGCGTTTAGGTATATCCCAGAGTTTGTAGGTTTTGTGTGGACGGATGTTATGAACCTTTTACCTGTTGCGTCAACTTTTACGTCCAGGAAGTTTAGTTTGTGGTTACTGCCTATTTTGGTAGTGAATTTGAGGACAGAATTAAGTTCAAATGCATTTTTATTTAGGTTGTTAAGAGAGTTTGTGGAGTCGATGACAGTGAAGCAGTCGTCTACGTAGCGACAATATATTGAGGGCTTGAGCTTTGGATGGCTATGGAAGATGTGGTTTTCAAGTGCGGTCATATAGAAATTGGCGAAGGTTACCCCAAGTGGACTCCCCATGCTCACCTCATCTGTTTGTAGCTATAATGTTCCGTCAATGTGTGCAAAAGGACATTCAGTGGTGCAGGCTATTAACAGTTTCTCAAGAAGTATTCTTTCTAAGGGAGGAGAGGAAAGTTGATCTTTGTATGCTGTATCACAGATTATCTTGATTGTTGGAATGGCAGGGACGTTAGTAAATAGGGATTCAACGTCAAGGGAAGCTATAATGCCTGTGGGATTGGTCGTTTTCAGTATCTGAATGAAATCATCTGTAGAATTTATTTTATATTTTGCTGGTAAATATGGACTAATAATACTATTAAGTCGTTTTGCTATTTTATAGGTAGGAGTCGTGACCTGAGATATTATAGGGCGTAATGGATTTCCGTTTTTGTGAGTTTTAACAGTTCTGTAGATGTACTATTGGCTGGAGTATTTTCTGGAGTATCCCTACTATTGGCTGGAGTATTTTCTGTGATTTCCCTTTGTTGACAGTTCCTATGAGTTTGTTGACTTTCGTTTTTATCCCTTTCGGTACGATAATTCAAATGGTTTGGGTAAAAACTTACGGGGGAAAAAGCTGTCATTACCCTGAATTTTCAGTGAAATTGTCCTAGAGTGGGTGCTTTTAGCTTAAGCAAGTGCCTAATTCTTTATTTTAATTTTAAAAAATTTTTTATCTCTGAAGCTTGATGCTTGGCGACGGAAATTTTTGATGTTGATAATAAAGTTTTTGTATTTACGAATAAATTGTTTATACGTTTTTTCCGAATTTATCAAAAATAAACAAAGTTCATAAAAAATTGCACAAGTTAAATGGAAAGGGTACTGAATGTGTTGCACGGACCCTGTAGCATGAACTTACGCGTGCTTATGCTACAGGGTCCTACGGTAATTGAAGTGTCCTATGGTAACCTATGGTAATTTACGCGTGCAGGGTTCTAGAATTGTTTAAAAACTAGTTTAATGAATGCTTGTAATTTCCCTAATTTTGTTATTTACTCCAAAATATTCCCTCACTAGTTGAATTACTTTAAAACTAGGTTAAATGCCCTAAACTGGAAGCACTAGCCAACTTGGCACCGGAGTAGCCGTCAGTACCGAAAGGGTTAATGAAGCAATAGGGTTGCGTGTTATCCTGGTGAATTTTCTCTGATAGTTCAAGATGGTGTCTAGTTTTTCTTTGTAGTCTGTTTTATTCATGACAACAAAAGCGCAGGATTTGTCGGCCCGTCGTACTATCAAGTCTGGGTGTTCTTTGAGTTGTTTTGCGGCTAAGGCAAGTTCTTTAGGTAATATAGTGCTGGGCTTGAAGTCGCGGTTTTTAGTTGATTCAGCTAACAGTTGGGGTTTCAGGTTAGGGTTGATAGATATTTGGTTTCTATTTTCAAGGTTTAGGAGTGATTCATATAGGATTTCCAGTTCAATTTGTTTCTTTAAAGGGTCGAATTTTGGTTTGTATTGGCATTTTAATCCAAGAGATAACACTTCTTTTTGCTTGTCAGTGAGCTCGGCATTAGACAGGTTAATGAATGGTTGGGTCGATTGCAGTAGTATGTTACCACGATATAGGTTATTGAGTTTATTGGTAGTTCTAGATGCGGTGGCTGCTCGATGTTGGGTTTGAAGTGCAGCCAATCTACTCAGAATTTCAGTTCTTAATTCTGCGTGCATTTCCAAATTATTAATTTCCTCTGTGAGGGTATCTATTTCATTTTGTGTAGAGACGGTGGTGGTCTTGGAAATTTCTAACTGATACCGCAGTAGTTCTCTGCGATAATCGAGGGAAAATTGCTGTTCACGGGCTACTGGGTCATGAAGTTTAAATTCAGTATATTTAGGTAGTAACCCTTCTTTGATACAGGTTTCATTAAAAAATTTTAATCATAAAAATTTTATTTTGCGTCGCAAAATTTTAATCATAAAACGTTAGGGGAACTCTTAAATTCAATAAATTTTGATCAAAGTAAACTCTTCCGGAAACTAGAAAAATTGAACAAAGTTAATATTAATTATCAATATGGCATTATTTTTAATGAAACATGTATATATATATATATATATATATATATACATATATATGTATGGAGGATGGCACCTTCTTGGTGCCGGCGAGATGGTAGTGTATGGAGGGGCTCTTGATGGCCGTGCTGCGCTCGACGAGCAGCCGCGCTTGCCAGTCCTGGTCGCCATGGTAACACGACGGGTCGTAGCCGAACCGGAAGTAAACTACCGCTACCTCGTGCTCCCCGTCCCTGCCGTCGGATTGGATGTAAGTTTGAGCATTCCTGACAATAACAAAATTAATCCCAACGTACGTAATTAGATTAATGTTATTTTAGGCTAAAAATAAGTGCCCCTAGGAGAGGAAGGCATAGCTAGATTAGATTAGATGTTAATTTAAGCCTCCCTAGCAGTTAAAATGAAGCGTTCCAAAGAGAGGAAGGCACCATTCAGGTAGAGAATGCAGAATCTATGCACAAAGAGCACAGAAACAGTAAGCTAATAGAACAAGATAAAAGTTGAAGAAGAAAGAAGATGCTGAAAAACAGGACAGCAATGAACTAAAAAAAGATGGTCGTTAACATAACAAGACACATATTCAATTCAATAAACAGAAGGCCTACCTAACCTTAAGCTTGTGACTGCACATATTCCCCTTTGGGACCAGAAAAGCAACAATTTAAAAAGGTAACAATCCAGAAATATAACCAGAAAAAAGTGAGATTTTCAGAACTTCAGCTAGGAAAAAGTTGAATTAGAGAAAAGAAAAGTTGATAAAGGCAAACAGAAAAAGGCGACACAGTCACCAAGTCACCACCTACAGCCAGAGCCTGCGCTGGTCATCAAGCCGCCCCTGCTGGAAGACCTGCGTGAGGGTCCTGCGCAGCACCCTGATGGTGGGCCGCTGGCGTATCAGCTCGTACTCGTGGTAGCGCTGGTCGCAGATGTTGTACGCCACCTCCTCCACGATGAACAGGATCACTGCCCTGCGGTGCGGGTTAGGTGAGCTTTGTATTTGTGATATGCACAATGTTATGGGCAACATATCCTGGGGGTGCATGTTTTGTATGTTGCTGTGTATTGGGGACCATGTTTTGTATTTACGATAATTAAACCCGCACCAATGGGCAACATGTTTTGTATCCATGATACAATGTAATTATACCCCCACTAATGCCCCCCATTATGATGCCCTCACACCACGGTAGAGGAAACAGGGTAGGCTCAAACCAGTCTTTTTTCGTTGACGGTGTGGTTTTGCAGACGTCACGGAAACGAACCAATAGCAGCGCTCATATTGCATCTGGTAGCACTGCTACCCCCAAATCTGGCTCCACTATTGGCCTAACGACATGGCGTTTTGGTGACGTCACAAAGTTTGTTTGAAATAAAGCCTTCCTATTGGCTTGCCGAACAAGAGGAGGTGTATTTTGTCCCATAGAAATGACCCTACCTTGTTTCCTCTACCGTGCTTCACACCCCTACCAATGCCCCCGTACCCCCACTAACTTGGGTCTGGCGTAGAGGTCCCAAGCGGCCAGCATGGCGCCGCACAGCTCCTCCAAGGCCAGGTTTGGTGGCAACTGCAGGCACAAGATGGTAGGTACATAATGACTTTTGAGGGTTGACTTAGGTTGGAGTACTCTTGTTAGTCTTGAAATTAAGAAGATTTTTAAATCATCTATCTTAACTATTGTTTCATTTTGTAAATACAGAATCTCCAGTGAAGTTAGACTATATAAGTTCAAGCTCCATAAACTATTACAGGGGTGTTCACAAGAGAGGAAGGGTGAAGGAATCATTAACATGCTAAGTGTGGCAGGTTTACCCAAAGTTCAACATTCAACTTGAATTAGATTTAATTTAGGATATTAATTAGAAAAACAGTAAAAGATTGTGCAATCCATTAAAAATTTCTGGAAATTGAGTTAGTGACTGCAGGTCGGTGAGCAGCATCATGCAAATCCCCTCTGTGGCCACCGGTGGTGCATGTCGCACTAAAAGTGTTGAGTATGAAATTGACCAATCAGGGCACCAACAAAGTGAAGATGGTGCTCCAAAGGGTTCTGTAAATTTATTCAAGTCAATTTTCATGTTAAATTTGAGAAATGATTCATTTTAAATTCGAAAAAATAATACAAAATTTGTGAAAAAAATTTGCAGATGCTTTGCTAGCACCACTATGGTGAGGGTGGAGTTAAACTGCTACATGCCTCTTTTGTTGCCCTATGTCAGTCTAAAAGTAGACTTAAGAAGCTAATGATGGCTAAAGTACTGTCTTTTTAATATTAACTACACAAAATGACTTAATTAAGTAGGTAAATATACAAGAGGACTAACTCCTAACTCTCCAATTACTAGGACACATTTGAGTGTGTCATGAGTGTATCTGTGATACAGGGTCTACACTTCCTTCCCTGCTGTTTGAATGCTTGGAAAAATAAATTATACATACCCAAGAGCTGTAATTTTAAGCTCCACTGCCCTCTGAGAGTATATGTAGTCAGTGATGTGATCTGCTTAGCAAGCAACTAACAACAACACACACCAACCTCCACAGCACACACACACACACACACGCGCAGCCTACCCACACCATGACAGACATCACGGTAGAGGAAACAAGGTAGGGTCATTTGTATGGGACAAAATACATCTCCTCTTGTTTGGCTAGCCAATAGAAAGGCTTTATTTCAAACAAACTTTATGACGTCACCAAAACGCCATGTCGTTAGGCCAATAGTGGAGCCAGATTTGGGGGTAGCAGTGCTACCAGATGCAATATGAGCGCTGCTATTGGTGCGTTGCGGTGACGTCAGCAAAACCACACCGTCAATGAAAAAAGACTAGTTTGAACTTAACTTGTTTCCTCCACCATGACACACACACGCAGCACACCCCCACCATGACTGACACATAGACATTATTATTATATAAGAAAGTTTTAGCCTCCCTTAATTGCACAACAGAGATGTTGTAAGAGAGGAAGGAGGAAGGCACCATTTAGTATGGAGTTGAGGGAACGCAGAATCTATGCACAAGGTGCGCAGAAACAGTAAGCTAAGAAAGAAGTTCATGAAACAAGAAAAAGTTGAAGAAGAAAGTAGTAGGTGCTGAAAAACAGGACAGCTGTGAACCAAAAAAAGATAGTCCGTAAGAAAACAAAAACCTATTCTATTTCTACAAGAGGAAGCCTACCTAACCTTTAGCTCAGGCCCTCACATAGTCCCTCTGGGAGACACCAAGACACGCAGGTACTCACATTGGGGATGAGATCATGCCTCCCCATGATGCCCAGCACGTATCTGGGGACGTGCAGCGCAGAGGCAGCGGGAGAGAGCAAGGGAACGTAAAAATGTATTAATGTCATGTATTGATGTCAAAAAACTATTTACAAAATATCAATGAATGAAATCAAAGTGTTAACTATATCAGTAATAATGACATCGCTATTGGTGATTTCTTCAACAAGGTCTTCGATACAATGACACAAAATTTTTTTTTAAATAATTCTGAATCTATTGCAGGGCAGTGCAAGTCAAATAAGACGGTGCTCTGTGCAGACATCAGAAATCAGGCCTAGGTAGCTGGTGTGCATTTTAAATGTTAATAATTGGTATTCGTTTCAGTTTTCAATAATTTGGATTCATTTAAAATTTTAATAATTGGTATTCATTTAAAATTTAAAATTGATATTCATTTCAAACTGAGTGGGATTTTCAACAAGATGCTATTAATATTATTTCTGTTATTATTAACTGGGTAGACACAGAATTAATGGCCTTTAGGCTAATAACGACCCCCCTGCACCAGATATCAATCCTGTGACCTGGCTTTAGAATAATTCACAGTAATTTTGAATCATTGAATAATTAAGAATTAATTTAAAGCCCTGGCTTCAGACTAATAACTATCAGCCTGCACTAGATTATGCTCATTAAAAAAAACGTTATAACTCAGAAATTTTGAAAATTGACTTGTCCATTCTGCTAAATTAGCCATTTTGTTCTACGTGCTATAGGGAAAACCGTCATCACCGTACCTTCAAAATTGGCCAAGTGGAAGGATTCCTTCTTTTATTAGATCAAAACTACATAACTAGATTATAGATTAGATTATTAGTTAGTTTAAGCCTCCCTGTCCGCAACAAAGGCAATCCAAAGAGAGGAAAGAAGAAGACACCATTTAGTATGGAGTTAAGGGAACGTGGAATCTATGCACAAGGTGCACAGAAACAGTAAGATGAGAAAGAAGTTCATGAAACAAGATCAAAGTTGAAGAAGAAAGTAGTAGGTGCTGAAGAACAGGACAGCAGTGAACCGAAAAAAGATGGTCCGTAACAAAATAAAAACCTATTCTATTTTGGCATAAATAAAGTCTACCTAACCTTTAGCTCGGGACCTCACATAGTCCCCCTGGGAGCGCTAGTTCCCATAGATACAATAGCTGTGTCCCCCTGAGGGGAAACTACATAACTCTATAAAGCAGTTTGCTAAGTTAAAATCATTTCTGAAAATCAGAAATTTTGATTTGTGACGTTCTTTCCAATGAGCAATACTTATCCTGCAAATCTGTACAACATTTTACTGTAAAATAGCCTGCTATTCTAATTTCAATGCACACAAACTTTAGCTACATTATGGGTGATGGAACAGCACTAGGAAAATATGGCTAGTCACCAGTAACTATTTCTAGTCAGCTATGGAAACAGACTCAATTTTCTAAACAAATTCCATTTAAAATTTGTAGATAAAAGTTTAATCACAAAGTGCACTGATTTTGATATTAGATACATATATTATTGAATAACTACATTGCTGAAGCTGAGAAAATTTACTTTCTAAACAAATTCAATTGAAAAATCTATCAACAAAAGTCTAACAACAAAGTGCAAATGATAATGATGATTACTTTTTATTGAAAAACTCCACATTGTTGAAGCTGAAAAAATAAGAGTGGCTTTCTGCCAGGTTTCCCATGCTGCATCACAAGTAACGAGCACATCATAACATATCCAATATTGTGTGGTATATGGAGTGCAGTATATTACCACAATCAAAACAATCCAACTCTGCAACATGCCAATGAACATTAACATTTCATTTATTTTTAAATGTTTATTAACTTCAAATGGAAGAAACTTGATTGGACATGGCAAGAATAAAATAATATATCTTAAACTAAATCTTAGAGTTAACTGCCATCAAAAGTATACCTGATCTAAAGGACTATAATTTCTAAGTAATGTCACTTAGGTTTGACAAACTTTGGCTTTTTAAAACAAAAAAGTAGTTACATTTATACCTGCACTACCAACACCATACCACTACACTACCATACCACTACATGCCCACACACCAAACCATACCACTACACTACCAATACTATACCACTACATGCCTGCACTACCAACACCATGCCACTACACTACCAATACTATACCACTACATGCCTGCACTACCTACAAACACCATACCACGATGGTTTAGCCACAATAGAAAAATACCAGATGCTCAAAATATCTAAGAATTCACCTAAGTTTTTAGCCAATAATGAAAACCATCTATACTCTAAATATCCAAGACCAATAATGCAAAACCAAGGCACCCATTTCTGACAGGCAGACCACAATACAGCAGGCAGAGGCAACAAGAACTGAAGAGCTGACCAAAAACACCAACCCTCGGCAACAACAGAGACCCAACCTGAGACCAAAGATGACAGTCTGAAACAAGCAACAATGCCCAAAAATCCTCCAATGCAAAAAACAAAATACAACACAAAACACGCCCAAGAAATGTGATCACTTTCAAGTTTGACTGCAGTACTCAGACAGCAAAAAATTGAACATAAGACCTTCAAGACAACTGAACCATCCAAACTTCAGAGCACCTATACCAACTGGAGAGCAAAATCAATTGATATAAGTTTTAGCAATAAAGGCGACCAGTAACAGCAGATAGACAGCAGCTTACAAGCCTCAAACCAAAATCCATTTGAAAATCTATCAAAAAAAGTTCAACAACAAAGTGCAGATGATGCTGATGATTAATTTTGGGCAGCACAATGAATGCAAAACAAGTAAATCACTCCAGGAAACTGAAGTCAATTAAAGAACAACAACTTTGAGTGAAACAACAACAAAAAAAATAGATGTCCTGATATTGCACTAAAATGAACTCAAGTGCAGCACAATAGACCAGACTGCAGAGTATGCCTGAGGCAATAATTTTCAATTGCTGACCAAAGTTTACAATTTTCCTATTCTCAACCAAAGGGAAATTTTGTCCTTTTCAACACAACTGCCCATACTATGACCCACCAAAGGAAATTGGTGATGATCTGAAACATCATAGCCACTATAACTTATATGATGATCACAAGTATGATAGCCACCATAACTTATATGATCTCAAGCATCATAGCCACTATAACTTATATGATGATCTCAAGCATCATAGCCACTATAACTCAAAAAACTGCACATTTGAGCTCAGAGCTTTATAAGTCACAGACACATCAGTAAGGCAAGACTCGTCAACACAATGTGTTTGGTTGCAAGCAGTGTCTGCACAATAGGCTAGTTAGCCCTTATGATCCATATATGGCACACTCACTAAAAATGCTAATGAACACAATTCATTTCATGTCAAATTTGTGCCCTGATGTAATTTTTGATGCTCTTTGCCTGACGACAGTTATGTCCCCATTCTGATGTTGGTGATGACCTGATGCCAGCGTCAGTCTAATGACGGTGGTTGTGGTATTGGGAACATGAGTAAAAACATTTGGGCAGTTTAGGGTTATGATTTTATGCGAGCTACCATCTTATCCTAAGTCAGTTTCCTAAAGGAAGTAAGTTTCAATCTAAATAAGTTGTTGTGATGTTGGAAATATCTAAAAAATATAAAAATTAAATAAAATAAAAATTTGTTTTGAGCAGTTAAGGGTTAAGATTCTGTTCCAGCTACCATAAGATCCAAAGTCAGTTTTCTTAATGAAGTAATCTTTGGTATATTCCCCTACTGGAAGCATATACAAAAATTTATAACCTAGAGATCGATGCAGCATTTTTTAAGCTATCCTCCACTCTGACCATTATATTTGAGTTGTGTTTTTAAACCATCAAAACTTATACCTTTACACTGATTTTTTGAACATTTCCTCGTAATTTGAAGTTCTTTCAGAAATTCTGAATGTTATTTATTTGAAATTGAAAACTGAAATGTCGTAGCTACAAACTTAATTTTACCATCTGGCATTTTTGTCACTCAATTCACTTAACTTGAATAGGATGAAAATAAAGTGGACAGTCCCAGACAAAACAAAATTTTCACAGCTTGTTGAGTGATAATAGAAGGAAGGTGTCCCACCAAGCTTAGAAGTGTGCAGTCAGAATATAAAATGTTGCAGGCAAAGAAGTTATTTTTATAAAAAATGAGCTTGTAAACTACACAATAGGATTCTGGTTGTAATTTTTGTGTGTAATTTCCCACACAAAATAGAGTACTAAAACAATTTTTCCTTACATAAAGAGCGCATTACGCAGTATGGTTCAGATGAAGACAAAATTACCAGATTAGATTAAAAGTTATTTCAAGTTACTCTAACCACTGTAGAGGTGTTTCCAAAAGAGGAGGGAAAAAGCCCCATCTATAATTGATTGCAAGGAAAACAGGAAATACATGCACAAGGTAAGTCTCCACACTTAGCCCATAGAAACAGCCAGATTGAAAACAGTTCGAGAGTTAAGATGAAAGCTGAACAAAGAAGTGAAAGGGGATCAAAAAGAGGGGGACAGCAGCAAACTAAATTGAGATGTGCCATAGCAAAACCAAAAACCTATTTTGTTCTATCGAAAAAAAGACCTACCAGCCGTTCACCAAGGGACTTGACATTTTTCCTTCCTCTTAGGAGTGGTGATTACCATGAATACAATAGTTAGAGCACAATAGTTCAGAGTAAAGCTTCTCCCTATTGTTTCTGAAAATAATACATCACACAATCTATACAATAGAGGCCTGTAGCAACAATACGCCACACAATGAATGCTGTAGACGCTCATAGAAATTCATAATTAACACGTTAAGTGCGGCGTGACCCACCGGTGGTCATTTAGGTGATTTTCATAACGCTGCTGGCCGACCAGCAGTCACTGACTCAATTTTTGTGAATACTAAATGAAAGTTAAATGAAGGCATGATCCAGTCAATGTTTGCTATTTTCAAAATTTCTTACTACAATTGACTCTAAATTTGAGCTGGATGTTGAACTTCAGTTTAACCCGCCGCACTTGATGTGTTAAAAAGATCAAAAATGTTTTTGCAACAGCTTGCCAGAATAATATCTACATACATGCATTTGATTATGATTTGCATATTGTATTAAATAGCACGTGTGTAATTCATATCAAATCACATGCGTATGTGGGTGATTATTAGGGCTGTGGCAATATCATTAGAGCATATTGTCACAGCCCTCGCTAATATCCTTCAGGCTAGTGAAGTCTTAACTACCTTTAGGCTAGTTAAGCCTGTTTAATTATGGTTAAATGACTTTGTGTATTATGCCCCTTGGGTGTATCATGCAGAGGGTGCACAATCACCAGCTCTAATCTCACTAATTTTATTGTCTTGCACCTCACTCCATATTACCCACATTATCTTGCTCATTGATGAATTACTGTGATAATTCCTCCCAAATTATCCCCTCTAAAGTTCAATGGAGTGTGAAGTTTTACCCCTTAACCCTTTAACATCCACATTTTGTACTCATGTTCCCATTATCACAACCCCATCATTAAACTGGCACCGGCATCAGATATTCATCAATTTCAGGATGAAGTAGGGACTGCCACTCGACAGTGCAGTCCAAAAAACACATCAGGGAACTAATTTTACGAGAAATACAATGTATTAAGGCTATTTATGAAGGAAGACCGTGCAGTCCACTTGGAAGTTGGAGGGTTATACGCTAAACTATTGTTCAAGCATAGCACACACAGTGCAAATGATGCCCATGTTTAGCACTTACAGGTTAAGAGTATGATGAAACAGGCAAGTTAATTTTTTTCAAAGAGTCCTTCAGAGAAGCAATATTGAGTTCAATATATAAATTTTTTTTTTAATTATTAACAATTAACAACAAACATTATGATGAAACTCAGAATTGGGTGCAGAATGTAGAGGCTTTGAAGCAGTTGGTTCACAACCCTTAGCCTAATAATAAAAATGTCATTGTAACGTAAAGAAATCTATACCATAATAAGAGCCACGTCCATTCGCAACCGTAATCACACCCACCCGCAGATTGTAGGTGATGAGCGTATCTGTGATACAAGCTTCATCAACTCCACAATTTTTGTATCTGTGATACATGCTTCATCAACTCCACAATTTTTTGGTGCATTCGGAGTCGGAATGAATGTCACGTGTAATGGTAGGTTAGATTAGGTTGAATAGAATATCAGCGGTTGGGACTTGGGAAAGTATTGGAGAGCTATAGAATGGCATGGGAAATCATGGGAAAGCCATGTTGAAGCTTAGTTGGTCCTATATCTAATCCTGCCATTTTCAGATGAGTTGTGTTCACTCGCGCTTATAAAAATTGCTGAGTCAGTGCAGCAGCAGCAGCCATGAGATGGCAGCTGCAGCACAGACGTACACGGTGCACACAGAGCTGCCCACAGAGTGAGCAGTTGCGTACAACACAACAAAGCACGACAATTCCAAGTGTAACCCTCTACCGCCCAGGAGGACTCCACGGTCCTCTTTCAAAAATAGCCTCAATATTAAGTATTTCTTTATAAATTAGTTCCCTGTTGTGTTCTTCAGAGTTTCTTGCCAAGTGGCAGTTCCTTCCTCATTCTGATGTTGGTGACTGCCTGATGCTGCTGACAGTTTAGCAACTGTGGTTGTGATAACGGTAATGCAAGTACAAAGATTCTGACGTTGAAGAGGCTAATCCTCTCCGGCCCCGCGTTCCCCCACATGATGGCATAATCAATAGATTAGGTTAGTTAGTTTTAGCCTTGCTACCCAGCAACAAATGCGATCTAAAGAGAGGAAGGAGGAAGGCACCATTCAGTATGGAGTTGAGGAAACGCAGAATCTATGCAGAAAGGCATAGAAACAGTAAGTTGTGAAAGAAGATCATGAAACAAGACCAAAGTTGAAGAAGAAAGTAGTAGGTGATGAGAACAGGACAGCAGTGAACCAAAAAAAGTGGTCCTTAACATAATAAAAACATTTTATTTCAACAAAAAAGAAGGCCTACCTAACTCTCAGCTTGGGCCCTCACATTGTCCCCCAGCAAACTCAATAAACATGCAAGTATGTTGGTTTGTCAAGTAAATGCTTTTATGTTGTAGTGTCCTACCTTAGTTACATCTCAAATCTCTATTCTAGTCTTTTCATGTTCAGTACCAAGGTAAATTTATTCAATAAAAAGCTCCTAATTCTCCTCTGCGTATCACCAATACCCACTTCAGGAGAAGTATAAGTAAGACTGCTGCTTCACTCGGCCCAAATTGAACTCAATGGTTGAAGCGGCAACACCTGGTCTTAGAATGTGGTAGTTTTTTGAAGTTCACAGCCAAGTGGCAGTTACATTTCTAATCTGCTGATGTTGGAGACTTCTTGCCAAGTAGATACTAAAGCTGGAGCCAGTTTAATGACGGTGGTTATAACTCCACTAATATGAGGAGAAAAATTTTACAGATATAAGGGTAACAACTGTATGAATTTTCTCTTACTTAGAGCTGTTACAGTTTTGTACACAAACTGCCATTCATGTTCAATATTCTTCCCATTATTTCAATGCAGCACTCTAATTTTAAAGTTCATAAACAGAAACAGAGTATAAGATTACACTAAATTGTGCTTCTGTATGAAGTACACTGCAAACTCAGAAAAGCAATACAGTGGACCCCCGGGTTACGGCGTCCGTTTTTTCCCATTACAAAGTGGAAAACAAAGGTTTTTTTCCACTGCTTACATCACCAAGACATTGATCTGCTATTGGCCTAAAATCTAATGCCCGCCATACGACGATATTGCCTCATGACCCCAACTCCAGAACAGATTAATGTCGTATGGCGGGGGTGCAATGTATCATTAATTTTGTGTGATATGAAAGGAACACATGGTGTTATTGTATCACCATCAGGCGCAACCACCACACAATGCACAGCACAGCACTGTGTGTTACACACTACACAAGCATTGAAAAATTATAGAAATCTTTCTTGAGTCATTGATTGAGCAGCAAATGACTTCCATGAGAACAACTTTGCTTGCCTACTACATTCATACGTGTTGGTACATATGTGTACCACTTGGTATATTGCCCATTTATGTACCAGTAACAACGCCTACCATTTTACCACCTTTATTTAAATTAGACTACGGCATACAAGCTAGAATGTCATCGTGCAATTATATTGTTCTCGTTTGTTAGAAAGGATGAGAATGCAATCAAGCAGCAAAGATGGCTTTTCAAATCTGCTTCTGCCAGCCTAACCGAGCTGACCGTAGCAATTGCAGGAACGTGGTGAACGTGTTTTAAAATCTTTATGATCGCTCCAACAAAAAACTTCATTTAAGAAAAACCTCAATGGTTTTTCTGCTACACTTGAGGTGTAATAAAGCAATTAAATGTAACTACCTTAGGTGCACAATATGAATCTACCCAACCTTCAGTTTGGGACCTTATATTTTCCCCTGAGAGCAACAACTTCCATAGATACAATAGTTTTATCTTTCTCCTGAGGAGAATTCACTCGCACAAAAGAACAAATCAATTTGCAAAGTTAAAAAAAAGGAAATAAAAAATTAGCCAGGTAATGATGTGAGAAATAAAGAATGAACTAAAAAAGAAGCAAATTGATGATGCAACATAAGATAAAATGAGAAGCATAACCACGAGTAGTATGAGAAATGAATAACTTTGCAGGTTAACAATACAATGTAAGAGAGAATGAACAGCATAAGCCGGAGCTACGTGAGATACCATGCAAAGCCACAAACTACCATTGAGCTGGCATGCCGCTCTTTCTCGCTCTCGCTCACTCACTAGAGAGAATGAGAGAGAAAAGGGCAACATGTTCTGGGGAGCATGTTTTGTATCCATGATACAATGTTTTAGGCAACATAATGTTCTGAGGAGCATGTTTTGTATCCATGATACAATGTTTTGAGCAACATAATGTTCTGAGGAGCATGTTTTGTATCCATGATACAATGTTTTAGGCAACATAATGTTTTGAGGAGCATGTTTTGTATCCATGATACAATGTTTTGAGCAACATAATGTTCTGAGGAGCATGTTTTGTATCCATGAAACAATGTTTTGAGCAACATAATATTCTGAGGAGCATGTTTTGTATCCATGATACAATGTTTTGGGCAACATAATGTTCTGAGGAGCATGTTTTGTATCCATGAAACAATGTTTTGGGCAACATAATGTTCTGAGGAGCATGTTTTGTATCCATGAAACAATGTTTTGGGCAACATAATGTTCTGAGGAGCATGTTTTGTATCCATGATACAATGTTTTGGGCAACATAATGTTCTGAGGAGCATGTTTTGTATCCATGATACAATGTTTTGGGCAACATAATGTTCTGAGGAGCATGTTTTGTATCCATGATACAATGTTTTGGGCAACATAATGCTCTGAGGAGCATGTTTTGTATCCATGATACAATGTTTTGGGCAACATAATGCTCTGAGGAGCATGTTTTGTATCCATGATACAATGTTTTGGGCAACATAATGTTCTGAGGAGCATGTTTTGTATCCATGATACAATGTTTTGGGCAACATAATGTTCTGAGGAGCATGTTTTGTATCCATGATACAATGTTTTGGGCAACATAATGTTCTGAGGAGCATGTTTTGTATCCATGATACAATGTTTTGAGCAACATAATGTTCTGAGGAGCATGTTTTGTATCCATGATACAATGTTTTGGGCAACATAATGCTCTGAGGAGCATGTTTTGTATCCATGAAACAATGTTTTGGGCAACATAATGTTCTGAGGAGCATGTTTTGTATCCATGATACAATGTTTTGAGCAACATAATGTTCTGAGGAGCATGTTTTGTATCCATGATACAATGTTTTGGACAACATAATGTTCTGAGGAGCATGTTTTGTATCCATGATACAATGTTTTGAGCAACATAATGTTCTGAGGAGCATGTTTTGTATCCATGATACAATGTTTTGGGCAACAATGTTTTGCGGAGCATGTTTTGTATCCATGAAACAATGTTTTGGGCAACATAATGTTCTGAGGAGCATGTTTCGTATCCATGAAACAATGTTTTAGGCAACATGTTCTGAGGAGCATGTTTTGTTTCCATGATACAATGTTTTGGGCAACATAATGTTCTGAGGAGCATGTTTTGTATCCATGAAACAATGTTTTAGGCAACATGTTCTGAGGAGCATGTTTTGTTTCCATGATACAATGTTTTGGGCAACATAATGTTCTGAGGAGCATGTTTTGTATCCATGAAACAATGTTTTGGGCAACATAATGTTCTGAGGAGCATGTTTTGTATCCATGAAAAAATGTTTTAGGCAACATGTTCTGAGGAGCATGTTTTGTTTCCATGATACAATGTTTTGGGCAACATAATGTTCTGAGGAGCATGTTTTGTATCCATGAAACAATGTTTTAGGCAACATGTTCTGAGGAGCATGTTTTGTTTCCATGATACAATGTTTTAGGCAACATAATGTTCTGAGGAGCATGTTTTGTATCCATGAAACAATGTTTTGGGCAACAATGTTCTGAGGAGCATGTTTTGTATCCATAAAACAATGTTTTGGGCAACATAATGTTCTGACGAGCATGTTTTGTATCCATGAAACAATGTTTTGGGCAACATAATGTTCTGATGAGCATGTTTTGTATCCATGAAACAATGTTTTGGGCAACATAATGTTCTGATGAGCATGTTTTGAATTCAAATGTACAATAAAATGAGTTTCCAGCACAATCAATGCTGGACACCAGCATGCAGCCTCCACACGCTGCTGCTGCTGCCGCTTCACAAATACCAGTCTGCAGAAGCTGCAATTTGCACAGATTAGATTAGATTATTAGTTAGTTTAAGCCTTCCTATCTGCAATAAAGGCTATCCAAAGAGAGGGAAGAGGATAACACCATTTAGTATGGAGTTAAGGGAATGCAGAATCTATGCAAAAGGCATAGAAACAGTAAGATGAAAAAGAAGATTATGAAACAAGATAAAAGTTGAAGAAGAAAGCAGTAGGTGCTATAAACTGAAACGCAGTGAACCTAACTAAAGATGGTCCTTAACATAACAAAAAACATTTTATTTCAACAAAAAGAAGGCCTACCAAACTCTCAGCTTGGGCCCTCACACATTTTCCCCCTGGGAGCGCTAATTCCCATAGAGAAAACAGTTGTGTCCCCCTGAGGGGCGCTAAGATGTGTGTGGTCACCACCATCTTCCTGATACTATCTTCAAAAAGTGCACCCACAAAAAGCATTGTATAATGATTCAAACAAAACAAAAATTGATTTGGTAAGTATTTTTTTACCTTTCCTAATAGCCATTCAAAATGTGGGCACTTGATTTCCACTCATAGCCTTACAAAATGTGGGCACTTGATTTCCACTCATAGCCTTACAAAAAGCTGGCACTTGATTTCCACTCATAGCCTTACAAAATGCTGGCATTTGATTTCCACTCAAAGCCTTACAAAAAGCTGGCACTTGATTTCCACTCATAGCCTTACAAAATGCTGGCATTTGATTTCCACTCATAGCCTTACAAAGTGCGGGCACTTGATTTCAACTCATAGCCTTACAAAGTGCTGGCACTTGATTTCCACTCATAGCCTTACAAAGTGCTGGCACTTGATTTCCACTCATAGCCTTACAAAATGCTGGCACTTGATTTCCACTCAAAGCCTTACAAAATGCTGGCATTTGATTTCCACTCATAGCCTTACAAAATGCTGGCACTTGATTTGTGTCACTCGGAACAACACCAGCTCAACTCCTCAACTCTGCTGACGGAGCAAAAATTCGTTCTTTGGCAGGCAGAAAACAGCATAATAAAAATTCACTAAATGAACGCAGGGAAGTTAATTCAGACAATTTTGAATATAAAATGAAAATCATCGGAAGAAACAATGCAATTTTTAATCTACTAGTATTTATTTGTTTGCCTACAATTTGTTCTTTCATGATGCTTATAGAATTGGATATTTTTAATGTTTAATAGATCAAATGCCAATAGAACAAGGCAACATGACACACTTGCTCTACAGAGCATGGCAACATGACACACTTGCTCTACAGAGCATGGCACCATGACACACTTGCTCTACAGAGCATGGCAACATGACACACTTGCTCTACAGAGCATGGCAACATGACACACTTGCTCTACAGAGCATGGCAACATGACACACTTGCTCTACAGAGCATGGCAACATGACACACTTGCTCTACAGAGCATGGCAACATGACACACTTGCTCTACAGAGCATGGCAACATGACACACTTGCTCTACAGAGCATGGCACCATGACACACTTGCTCTACAGAGCATGGCAACCTGACACACTTGCTCTACAGAGCATGGCACCATGACACACTTGCTCTACAGAGCATGGCAACATGACACACTTGCTCTACAGAGCATGGCAACATGACACACTTGCTCTACAGAGCATGGCAACATTACACACTTGCTCTACAGAGCATGGCAACATGACACACTTGCTCTACAGAGCATGGCAACATGACACACTTGCTCTACAGAGCATGGCAACATGACACACTTGCTCTAAAGAGCGTGGCAACATGACGCACATGCTCTACAGAGCATGGCACCATGACACACTTGCTCTACAGAGCATGGCAACATGACACACTTGCTCTAAAGAGCGTGGCAACATGACGCACATGCTCTACAGAGCATGGCACCATGACACACTTGCTCTACAGAGCATGGCAACATGACACACTTGCTCTACAGAGCATGGCACCATGACACACTTGCTCTACAGAGCATGGCAACATGACACACTTGCTCTAAAGAGCGTGGCAACATGACGCACATGCTCTACAGAGCGTGGCAACATGACACACATGCTCTACAGAGCACGGCAAAAAAACACTGACAAGAACAACACTATGCACTAGCCTGCATGCAACAATTTATGGTAACAGATTGCATCCTCCAGGAACTGCACAACACAAAAGCACAAAATGCATCAATGCAAAGCAAAGGACAACTTTTAAACATCAAATTGCAAAGGCTTCACGATAGACAAAGGGAGCACTACAAAGGGCACAAAAATGGTAAACTGGGCCATTCAACACATTGAATTCACAACAAACAAAAGGAAAGCAAAAAAAAAGGTGAACCACACCATTTAACATTTAGGCTTCACTAAAGACACAGGGAAAGCACAAAAAAGGTGAACTGGACCATTGAACACATTGACTTGTCCAAAGATAAAGGAAAAGCACAAAAAAGGTGAACTGGACCATTGAACACATTGACTTGTCAAAAGACAAAGGAAAAGCACAAAAAAGGTGAACTGGACCATTGAACACATTGACTTGTCAAAAGACAAAGGAAAAGCACAAAAAAGGTGAAATGGACCATTTAACACATTGGCTCCACACAAAGCAAAAAGGAAAGCACAAAAAAGGTGAACTGGACCATTCAACACTTTGGCTCCATTAAAGACAAAAAGGAAAGCACAAAAAAGGTGAACTGGACCATTCAACACTTTGACTTCACAAAAGACAAAGGGAAAGCATAAAAAAGGTGAACTAGACCATTCAAAACATTGAAAAACAAGAAATGTCAAAACAGTTTCAGAAGTCACCACCAAGAAGAATGTACACAACCACAAAATGCCCTGACCACCTCAATAACTGGAATATAACTAGCCACACTACGTAGACACTACGTTTTCTACGCACATAGTACACCACACTGCTCTCCTACACAACTATATCTCAACCAAACTACCAGCACTGACATGTAACTACCTTACAATACACTATTCTTAAAACACCTATGCTAAGTGAATTTGAAAAAACACCTATTTGCATCTATGCTAAGTGAATTAGGTTAAACATATTTGTACATCTTAGAATAGTGTTGGTGGTGGGATGCCCCAGATGTTGCTGAACTTATTTGGGCCCATAGGCAGCTATACTCAAATGTGTCTGTTGTTCTAGATTCGAGAAACAATCTATTTTTGTATCACTTGTGGTAAATAAATTGTTTATATTATTGAAATTGCATTAATTGTTTTTTAGCAATTAGTTAATCCCACTTAGTTAATCCCAAGCACACACGAGTATTTGTTTTTTTAGAATGAGATAAAGACTAAAGTAAGAGCTGTATTTAGTTCACTTTCTTTAAGAAATTCCATTTTTTTTAATTTCAAACTCAATCAAAATAGCAGACCAAAGCTCAGTATGAAAGCGGTGAATAATTTGAGAGGTACATAACGTAAAGTTGCTGCTCTTTAAAGCATGACATTAGTTCTAGAAACAATGACTTGCTGATCTATGTAATGATTGAATTTCTTGCTCACCAGTTAGATAGTCATAAAGTTACTAAAATTTAGCAAGAAATTTCTTGAGGTTTTTGTGACAAATAGAACAAATAGCGTACTACTAAACTTTGTGATATTTAAAACATCAAAACTGGCACACGTGAGTGAATTTTTTGATGTCTGACGCAGTTCTTGTGCACAGTATGAGTGAGAGGAGATCAGAAATGTTGCAGTAATTTGAACAGAAATATTTGAAAGGTGTTCTTGCATCCAGACACGTGAAGTGGCCTCATGCAGAGATAAATGTGTCCATAAAATCATGAAGATAAGAAATGTGCAACTAAGGTATATGCTTGTGATACCATTCATGCTTCTTGAATGAAATATGTAGCGTAAAGCCAGAATGGCTTTTTGGCTTTGTATGTATTTCTAAACTCAGCATTTCTTTAAAGAAGCTTTGTCACAAATATTTCTTCGAAACCTACAGTGTTGCATGAGTTAGTGATTCTGATAGCAAATTTTTGGCTGATAGATTGACAACTTTTAAAATAAAACTTTTGTTATTGGCCTCTCCTAATTTGAACAGAATGACTTCTACGTGATTCTGCAACCCGCAGTGTTGCCAGATGCTGCGTGACTTACACCTGAATTGCATATAAAAAACATTTAAATTTAAAATAAACCTTTTGACCCAAACAAAAATCAACTTTGCAACCAAAGTCAGAGTGACGTGTGATGGGAGCAACGAGCTCAACTCGCAGCCACATTTGGAGGAGCGTACTTGTGGAGGTGGCGCAGGTGCACAGCCAGGGCTCCAAAGCTCGAAGCAATTGTGTTAACTTCAACTTGCTTTGGAGCGCAGCACCGAGGCAGATGCGAGGCTGCCATCGGGCAACTGTTTTTACTCGAGGAAGAGGCTGGTAGAGGAGTCCGTCCTTGCAGGGGTACGGGTGTGTCTGGGTCTGTACAGCGTTCAGCGTCCAGCAGTACATCGCAGCGCATCAGAGCAAGCGACACTGGCTGAACACAGGCAGAACGAGGCGCTCTCACTCACTGACGCTTCCTCCGTACATTGGCAGCACAGCACCGGAGGCCTCAACAACGTACGCTGTATGAATCTACCACCTTGTAACAGTAAACCTACATCATAACAATAACAGGCCTACACGCTATCCTGCTTCTGTTCGTGTATCAGAAAAAGTCCTACTCACTCACTCTAGCTCCCCTCCGTGCATTGGCAGCGCAGAACTCAAGGCCTCTACAACGCATGCTGTCATGAACCAACCCACAGCAGAATTCAAGGCTGTCCCAAGCCTTCACAATGATTGCTGCCACCAACCTACCACCTGGTGGAACAGACCTGCAACTTCACCAAACCTACAACACATTTGTCATCATAGCTTTTCTTATCTTCTTTAATACTCAAATATTTTCCAGACAGTTTCCCTTTTCTGCTAAGTTTTGCCTCTCAAATTCATTTCTTCTGATGAAACTTGTAACCAAACTTTTTCTTTCGGCCAACCTCTCTTAACAAAATTTTTCATCAAATGCAAAGTGGCTGCATTTCATAGCTGTGGTCACTGTGCATCCACTGCAACAGATTCGCGGTGTGCAGACACGTTTTAACAAATCCCTAGCCAAGACTTTGCTTTACTAGCACTACAGTGGGTAAACTTGACACGTTGACGACCTATTGGTGCACAGGTGTGCCACAACGCAAATTGCTCATTTGTGCACCGGAATATACAAACAACATTTCAACTATTTTGTGACCTTCTATGGAATAAATTGTAGAGAGTGAGGTGACATGTTATGGTTCAAATGTATTGTTTACACTTTATAGAAAGGTTCAAAATGTACTGGAGCAGAGAAGCTGATTTTTCAGTGTGACTTCTTCTAGCCTAACCAAACTGACCGGAGCCACTGCACAACCGCAGTCAATCAAAATTGAAGAAGAAAGTAGTAGGTGCTGAAAAAACAGGACAGCAGTGAATAAAAAAAGTATGGTCCATAACAAAACAAAAACCTATGTTATTTTAACAAAAAGAAAGCCTACCTAACCTTTAGCTTGGGCCCTCACATTGTCCTCCTGGGAGCGCTAATTGTTACCGCATTCATCACGTATCCAATGCAGTAAGCAGTTGGCTTGGTTTCAAGTAGCAGAAGAGGGAAATCAACTCAACTGCTCAAATACACTTTATCCTTCCCAAAAAGTAAGAAAATACAACTGCACGGTAACATTTCACCATGTATGATTACAGATATTCATTAAAGAGGTCGCAAAACAGAAGAAACGTATTCATTCACATTGGGACGTGAATTAGAAATTTACAGATTGGAACACATATGGCCCAACATGCAACAAGATGTCCATTTGAGAACTTTCCTGACGCCTCAGAGACTGCCAAAGCATGCAAACAATCCTTATCTCAACCCTTTATGATGACACCAGTGTCCTCTTTCAAATAAATGCTATTACACAAAATTGAAGGCAAGTTTCTATACAACTTTGCATCATCCACTTTCAGAACGCGTTTACATTTGATCTAGTCACAGCGTCTCTATTTCTCGATTGCATCTTGTTTCTCTATCATCAACGATGCCAAAACAGCAAATAATTATTGGAAAAAATTTTTCCCTCTTCAGGAAAAAATTGGACGTTAAAGAGTTAAATGAAGAAGATACCTTTGATCTAACATGAGTACAGAAGAAACACCCGTGCATGATGGAACACAACCACAAAGACAGGGTCAGTTCACGCATCACCTACAATGTGACGGGCAGAAACAAGCTCACAAGGAGGGGCAATAAGAACAACACAGTGCAGTGGTGACAGTCAGGACAGAAGAGACAAGTACATGGGTCTGGGCCACCAATGAATGACATCCATCACACGTTACAAGCTTGCATTAACCTACAGAACCGATGCTGTAAGAACCAACTACATTCTGCACCCAAAGGTATATACCGTAAGTGGGGCAACATGCTGTAACTCATGAAGTGATATTCATGGTAACCTTATCATTCTTGATGCCCTTTTATAACACTCATGAAAAAAATTAGATTATACACATGGATGCTTTAATATGCAACATCAGTGTTGTAAAATTGATGCACCTATCTGAAGATTAGTAGTTAGTTTCAGCCTCCCTACCCGCATTATATTATTATTATTATTATTATTATTATTATTATTATTATTATTATTATATAAGAAAGTTTTAGCCTCCCTTAACCACGACAAAGATGTTCCAAGAGAGGAAAGAGGAAGGCACATTTAGTATGGAGTTGAGGGAACGCGGAATCTATGCACAAGGTGCACAGAAACAGTAAGCTAGGAAAGAAGTTCATGAAACAAGAAAAAAGTTGAAGAAGAAAGTAGTAGGTGCTGAAAAACAGGACAGCAGTGAACCGAAAAAAGATGGTCCGTAACAAAACACCTCCCTACCCGCAGCAACAAATGCAATCCAAAGAGAGGAAGGAGGAAGGCACCATTCACTATGGAGTTAAGGAAATGCAGAATCTACGCAGAAAAGCATAGAAACAGTAAGTTGTGAAAGAAGATCATGAAACAAGACAAAAATTGAAGAAGACAGTAGTAGGTGCTGAAAAACAGGACAGCAGTGAACCGGAAAAAGGTGGTCCTTAACATAACAAAAACATTTTATTTCAACAAAAAAGAAGGCTACCTAACTCTCAGCTGGGGCTCTCTCATTGTCCCCCTGGGAGCGACCCTTCTGGAGAGTGTGGTTCGGATTTGTAAATTTGTGCATAATCTTATCATTAAACTTTGGGAGAATTTGTCATAGGACAGCAGTTTTTTAGCAAAGTAGCACGCAGGTCTGCTACAATCTCTCCCTGCAGGGAAAATTATGTTGACATGCACAAGCTGCCATGGATTTTACCATCTAATACTCCTAACATAACAAATCAAACATAGCAGACACAGGTTCAGTATTTACAATTGGATTGGGCATTCATTTTAGTATGTGCTTTGTGTGAGATGTAAAGATAAGACCCACAACAGATTAGCAAGTGGTATTTCAGTATCCAGAATACCAGAGACGAGCACAAGACAGGCATCACATTAGACGCAAGACTAACCACAACATTAGTTTTGTGGTTCAATAACAATACTTCAACAGCAATGTAATTCATCCATAGAAATTTGGCACCCCACTCCCACCTCACAACGTGTCTGCACCAACTTTTTAATCAAAAAACCCTAAAAAAGCAATGCCTGCTAAAGAATGTCAAAGAGCCTGCCATATAAACATATTTGCCCAAAAAATAATTTCAAAAGTACCAAGACCAACTAAGCACGTCTTGGACAATGTCATGCAGGTTATTTCAACACATTTCCTGGGAAGGGACCCACCGGTGGTCACTTGGGTGATTTTCATAGTGCTGCTGACCCACCTGCAGTCACTAACTCATTTTTTATTAATACTTAATGAAAGCTAAATGAAGGCCCGATCCTGTTCATGTTTTCTCTTTTCAAAGTTGATTACCACAATTGACTTTAAATTTGAGTTTAATGTTGAACTTCAGTTTAACCTGTCACAGTTAATGTGTTGACACATTAATTGCCACGGGTTAAACTGAAGTTCAACATTAAACTCCAAAGCAAAGTCAACTGTAGCGCGCAATGTTGAAAATAGCAAGCATGAACTGGATCGTGCCTTCATTTAGCTTTGGTTGAGTATTCATGGAAATTGTGTTTGTGACTACTGGTCGGTCTGCAGCGTTTTGAAAATCCCTCCGTGTACCACCGGTGTGTCACGTCGAGGTTGTATCGTGCCTTAGTTTAGCTTTGATTGAGTATTTATGGAAATTGAGTTTGTGACTACTGGTCGGTGCGTAGAATTATAAAAATTCCTGCTGTGTTCCACCGGTGGTTCACATGGCGCTCAACGTGTTGAGTGTCTTCTCACCATCCCTTCATGTATATTGGACTGCACAGTTTTTGAATCTCCTTGGTTGACATATGTGAGCAACATACTCTAAGGTTCAGGCAAAAAAAATAATTGGATGAAGAAAACATGAATTATCAAAAATACCATGCATAGCTTTTATCAAAATTTCATACTAAGACGAGAAAAAATCATTTGATAACGACTAGTAAAATCATGCAAAATCTATATTAAATAATCATGTCTTTGAAAATGCATGCAAATGTAATGAAAAAATGCACAAGTCTGGCCAACAGAAAGATCTACAGCAAACGCTCCATGCAAAACACTTAGTTGGAAGAAATTAAAAATTAAGAAAATTCTGATAAAATTTATCCTCTTTACTAAGAAAACGTTTCATATATTTTCAGAACCTACAATTCATTTTACTTTGATCTTATATTTCTGATGTAATTCTTTTTTTTTTGTTTGAACTGATGATGGAGCTGGACTCCGAATTGTTTTCTTAGTAAAGATGATAAATTGTATCGGGATTTCCTTTGTTTTCAAGTGTCTGATAAGGTTGGGATTAAAGCAAACCACTGACGTGTTCAGATATATATAGTCAGAAGACTCAGGGAACAGCAGAAGCTATGTGATCTGTGAAAGTTATTAGTCCAAATTTTTGTTTTCCAACACTTGAGCCTCACAAATCCACCTCAGAATCAACGTAAATATCATCACCACTGTAGCTGAGAATTAATCTACATGACCGTGCCGTGCCTAGCACAGGGTGCAAATCACAAAACAACCAACCAAACTCTGTGCAGCAAAATCACACAAAATCTATATCCCCTTTGCCAATAACAATGCATGAAATAATTCCATGTATCACAATATGGATATGCTTGAATCATCAAGTCAAAGAGCTTCTTATTCAAATCACATTTTAGGACAATGTTCAACAATAAAGATGAGACCCACAACAGATTAGCAAGTGGTGCTTCAGTATCCAGAATACCAGAGACGAGCACAAGACAGGCGTCACATCTGACGCACGACCAACCACAATATTATTCTGGGCTCCGTTTCGTATGCCTCTCACTAGTGCAAAACATAATGTAGAAAATGAGGAAATAGTTCATAATGAATGATGAAATTTCCAACCAATGGAGATCCAATAAGAAATTCACTCTACAGGAAGAGAATCATCAACAGCAGCAAAGAGAACCAAATGTCGTCAAACCAGCACAACCTTAACATTACCAACAAGTTACACTGATGCAGCAGCTTATCACAACAACCAGTCTACATTGTTAACCCTTCCATGCCCAGGTGGACTTTTTGGTCCCCTTTTAAAAACAGCCTCAATATTACATTGTATTTCTTGTTAAATTTGTCCCCTATTGTGTTCCTTGGAGCTCACTGCAGAGTGGGAGCTCACTGCAGAGTGGCAGCTCCTTCCCCATTCTGATGTTGGTCACAACCTGATGCCAGAGTAAGTCTGATGGTGGTGGTTTTGATAACGGGAATGTGAGTAGTATAATGCTGATGTTAGAGGGTTAAAACTCTATGCCGTCATTGCTGCCCAATTTAAATTAGTGAAAAGCAGACAACTCTTCAGTGGCACCAGCCATAAGCAACACTGGAACAGCAAGTGATTACACAAATGGCTCCTCTAGCCTTCTAAGCTGAAGCTATGAACCTAACATCTGAACATACCTCAATCAATGCAACTTAAACAAGGGTGCAAAACACCTTCATAAGTTTCATTTTTACCATGTCCAGTCCATAACCCTATGCTTATAATCCCAATTAAAGCAAAATGACTGGCAGTAAAATTTCTCAGTAGATGAATATTCTCCCACCTAGCTTCCCTACAAGTATCTTTGGCTCAAAACTTTTTAAAATAATCAAATTAGAGCACTACCAATGTTGTGATGGCAATGACCTGGAAATAACTCGGTATTCCATCATCCAACAACATCAAATATCCTCTATGAACTTCCTATGCAGGTAATTGTAGGTCTATATGCTACACAGCAACCTCTTGTGCCCTAACTGGTATGCTTCATATCACAGCTGCTACTTGTATACAAGAGTATATGCTCAACACCATTCCTGCCACTCATTTTCTAGATATATGCTCATAACCACAGTTGCCACTCAATACCTACAATCATCATTACCACTGATATCCCTTGCATCCTAGATACAACCATCATTGCTACAGCTGCCTCTTGTATCCTAGATACTATGTAGCATCATTACCACAGCTGCCTCTAGTATCCTAGATACTATGTGGCATCATTACCACAGCTGCCTCTTGTATCCTAGATACTATGTAGCATCATTACCACAGCTGTCTCTTGTATCCTAGATACTATGTAGCATCATTACCACAGCTGCCTCTTGTATCCTAGATACAATGTACCATCATTTCCACAGCTGCCTCTTGTATCCTAGATACAACCATCATTACCACAACTAGTTCTTGCATCCTAAATATTACCATAGCTGCTCTTGCATCATTACCATAGCTGCTCTTGCATCATTACCACAGCCACCAAATGGTCTCGTACTTGTGAATCCTAGCAGACACGGGCCCCAGGTGGCCAAAGCCAGATGCAATGGTGTTGATCTCAACTTGCTGGTTCATGACATAGGGAGGCACTAGGCAGAGCAAGCAGCAGCCAGGCGTGCACTCGCTGAGCATCACGTCGGAGCGGAGCAGCCCTAGACTCACCGGCTACAGATGGGCACACGTGGTTACTTCATGGCACACCAATTGGTAACTACAAGTAACTTCATCCATTCAATAATGAATAACTTGAATGGAAAAACATGCTTAACAAATTCATCCAAAATTCTGGACTAGTGTGACTACAGTGCAGTGGTTCCTTCATAGCACACCAATTGGTAACTGCAAGTAACTTTTGATGATAGTTTCTTCACTCATCAATGAAAAACTTTCATGGAAAAATATACTATGTATGTGTACGTGTATGAAAACCATGAAAAAGCATGTTCAGTACAACCAACTTCTGACAGTAGTTTATCAGTTCATCATTGAATAACTCATGTGAAAAAATAATAATAATCAAATTGATGCTAAATTCTTGACAACTTGAACAATACTTGCGCCTCAAGTGTCCTAAATACAATCATCATTACCACAGCTGCCACTTGAATCCTACACATCATCATCACAGCTGCCCTTTGTATCCAGGATACACCCATCATTACCACATCTGCTTCTTGCATCCTACATCATTACCTCCGCTATGCATCATTACTTGTATCCAAGATGCATGTGGATATGCAGCCCAGTCACTACCTCCATTATTTTGGCTGGGCCTTTTTTTTTAAAACATGGTGTCTTAAAACAGGATAACAGAAAATTAATTCCATCCATTTTGATGGAAGATTGACTGGCAACAGAAGTTGAAAAAATAATAACAAATCAGTCTTATGAAACATTTATCACAACAAACATAACATGCTTGTACACACACACAGAATATCATTGGACTCCCATGGACCTTAAGACAAATAATATTTTCCATAGGAATATCATTGGACTCCCATGGACCTTAAGACCAATAATATTTTCCATAGGAATATCATAGGACTCTCAAGGACCTTAAGACCAATAATATTTTCCATAGGAATATCATAGGACTCTCAAGGACCTTAAGACAAATAATATTATTCCATAGGAATATCATAGGACTCTCAAGGACCTTAAGACAAATAATATTATTCCATAGGAATATCATAGGACTCTCAAGGACCTTAAGACCAATAATATTATTCCATAGGAATATCATAGGACTCTCTAGGGCCTTAAGACCAATAATATTATTCCATAGGAATATCATAGGACTCTCAAGGACCTTAAGACCAATAATATTATTCCATAGGAATATCATAGGACTCAAGGACCTTAAGACCAATAATATTATTGCATAGGAATATCATTGGACTCCCATGGACTTTAAGACAAAAAATATTTTTCCACAACAAGCAGGTTCACCATACACAAACACACAAGGCAAGTAACTGGGCCAGTTGGGTATTCCAGAATAAGACCAGGGATCAGTAGTGAACGACAGTCTTTGGATACAAAATATGTTCCGTTAGACTTCAACATTCATTACACAGACCAACATTCATTGCATAGTCCCTATTCAATAATGATGTTGAGTAAATTTTTTTTCCAATACATAAATTATTTTTCTTTCTAAAAGAAATGCTCTTAACCTTGTCTGCCACTTACCTCTGATATCTGCCCCTCATCTAATTTTTTATTGTATACAAACCATTTCTTTTCTTTTCAAGTCCAAAACATTGACTTTCTTGTAAAAAATTTTTAGAGTCCTCACAATATTCTTGAGTAACTCCACATCCAGAACAATGTCTGTGAGCTTCACATCCTTAGACCAAATGCCACATCATGAAGACAGATCATTAGTTAGTCTAAGCCTCCCTATCAGCAACATGTGCAATCCAAAGAGAGGAAGGCACCATTAAGTATAGAGTTATAATTATAAGTTAGTTTAAGCCTCCCTAACCACTACAAAAAAGAGCGTAGCAAAGAGAGGAAGGACGAAGGCACCATTTAGTATGGAGATAAGAGAATGAGGAATCTATGCAAAAGGTACACAGAAACAGTAAATTGAGAAAGACGTTTTTGAAATAAGATCATAATTGAAGAAGACAGTAGTAGGTGCTAAAAAACAGGACAGTAGTGAGCCCAAAAAAAAGATGGTCCTTAACATGACAAACATTATTTCAACAAAAAGAAGGCCTACCTAACTCTCAGCTTGGGCCCTCACATTTTCCCTCTAGGAGCGCTAATTCCCATAGATACAATAGTTGTGTCCCAACATAAAGGCATCAAGCAGACAGCCAACCAATAGCATGATAATGAAAATAAAACCTACAAATACTCTAAATCCATATCCTATAGTAACTTAACAAGATATATGCATTTTAGTCCTATTCAACATCTCATGAAGAACCACACACCATATCACTACTACTACAACGTACAAAAATAATAAAAACGATTTGTGCAATTGCTTGCAAAGTAAGAAAATCCATTTCTCCCTCCCTGCTGATGAACTCATATACGGACAGACGGGCACAGAAAAAACAAGAGCCATACTGACTGAGGGATGACCACCCACCAGTGGGTCGTACTTTAGTTTTTCCTGTTGCCAAAACGACCCATCGTTGGGTTGTTTGAAAAGTTATAACAACCCATTGAAGTTAGTTGTATATAAGGGACCCAGTTAATGTTTGGTATCTATAAAATTTCTAAGAACTTGTGAATTTAAATTTGAGTGAACATCAGTTTAAGTCATCACAGTCAATGTGCTAAGTGGATTTACATTTGTTTTATCAAAGTGACTCTAAGTGTTCTTCTGTATTTTGCAGCCTGATGATGATGGTGTTTGAAACATGGCCTTCTAGAGACCGACAGTTATAGATAGACCTACAACAATTGAGTTTTCTTTATAGCATAAATGGTGATTGATTATCTTTGTATTTTAACACGTGTATACCAGGAGAACATAAAACGGCTAAAAATACAAGTGAAGCAGCTTATCAGTGCAACCACTCAACATTGTTAACCCTTTCATGGGTAAATCTGAAGGATATGACAGTAATCGATTTTGTAAATTTCAATGCCTAAACATAGTTCATTTGATCAAAATAAACAAGTTTTCTTCTCATATCGCAACTCTGCCATATAGCGCGATCGATGAATTTCTTTCCGCTTCAAACACTGCAGTTGCGGTAAGTCATTTACCGCCATAACTAATACTATACTCATTTCAGACAGAAAGTGCATAGAAGAAAACTTGTTTATTTTGATTTAATTAATTATGCTTAGGCACCGAAAAGCGGGAAATCAATTACTGTCATATCCTTCAGATTTACCCTTTCATGCCCAGGTGGACTTTTTGGTCCCCTTTCAAAAGTAGCCTCAATATTACATTGTATTTCTTGTCTAGCTATCCAGCTACTCTCTGGTTGCCATCCAAGCTACCATGGCACTCATCACACACACGCACCAGAGTAGCAGAGAAATGAAGGGCAGAATTAGTAACAGGACTTCACCAAGATGCACTAAACCTGGTTAGGTCTAAGCTATGGTACATACCGGCACAACCAAGCACTAATGTATGATGAAAGTAAGGAAATTCAATATATATACCATATATTTTTTGAACTTAAGATGGAGCTGGACTCTAAAACATTTTCCTATTAACACTTTGGCTGCGGCAACTAAATATTAAGTTCAACACCAAACTCAAATTTCAAGTCAATTGTAGTAAGCTATTTGGCAAAAACCAAGCAAGATGTGCTTTGTCCAGAATCTAGCACTTCAAAATTCTAAGACCAACTTTCTTCCACACGATCACTGAGCTCAAATTGTTTAGCCATAGATCAGAGGCTGGTAAAAACCAGCATATGGAGGCTGATGAAAACCAGCATATGGAGGCTGATAAAAACCAGCATATGGAGGCTGATGAAAACCAGCCTCTGGTGACTGATGAAAACCAACCTCTGGAGACTGATGAAAACCAGCATATGGAGGCTGATGAAAACCAGCATATGGAGGCTGATGAAAACCAGCATATGGAGGCTGATGAAAACCAGCATATGGAGGCTGATGAAAACCAGCATATGGAGGCTGATGAAAACCAGCCTCTGGTGACTGATGAAAACCAACCTCTGGAGACTGATGAAAACCAGCATATGGAGGCTGATGAAAACCAACCTCTGGAGACTGATGAAAACCAGCCTCTGGAGACTGATGAAAACCAGCCTATGAGACTGATGAAAACCAGCATATGGAGGCTGGTAAAATCTGGAGGCTATAATGAGGAATCTTTGCTCAAGGCTATTCAGTCGGTCAATGGGCCACCAAAGAGTTAAACTAAAGAGCAAGTTGTACGAATCAACAGGCACACAACACTGCAGTAACCACAGACACGCTCCGCACGCCTCACGCTCGTCTTGCTCCGTAGGCAGCATTTCAAATGACACTGAGCACACAAAAGATGAGCAACTTCATGAACCGAAGCTAAAACTTTACAATATAGTTTGAGATAAACGTGAAGTGACGCGGAACTCGTTACTGGCTAACACAGACAAATAAAATCAACGACGTCACAGTTCAAATCATCTGGACGTTGTGAAGTTTGCCGGAGAAATGTTCAGATTAACACTTTGAATGCAACTGGTTTAACTCGAGTTTGATATTCAACTTTAATTTAAAGTCAATTGTAGTAAGAAATTTTATAAATAGCAAACATGAACTGGATCCTGCCTTCATTTAGCATTAATTAAGGATTTTTTAATTGAGTTTGTGACTGCTGGTCAGTCAGCTGCATGGTGAAAATCCCCTCCCTGGCCACCTGTAGTGCACGCTGCGGTCAGAGTGTTAACTGAATTTTCCGTCCAGAGAATAACGTCACTTCAATCCTCAAGCCCAATCCTGCGTACGTGAAAACTTGGAATTTTTCCAAAATAAGAGGGTAATGGTGGGAACATCAAAATGTGGGGGTAATGATGGGATATGTGGCAACATCAAAATGTGAGGGTAATGATGGAATATATGGCAACATCAAAATGTGAGGGTAATGGTGGAATATGTGGCAACATCAAAATGTGGGAGAGAATGTACAATTTACAGTCATATTGAAACATGAATCAGTGGTTAAACTGTAAAAAAAATTAGGAAAATAGTTAAAAATTAAGATATTCCTAATTAACAATGAAGAAAAATTAAAACAACAAAAGACACCAAAAGAGGTATTCATAGACAGTGAAGACAGTTACTGTACACACACACAAACAACACAGACACCCACACACACAACACCATCACACCCACAACACACCCACACACACACAAACAACACACCCACACACACATACACACAACACAGGCACAGAAGAAGTAGACTGACCTGAGCCACGCCCTCCTCCCTGACAGTCGTGTATATCTCCCATAGCCTGCGGGTGAAGTCGTCCGCCTTGATGGTGCTGCGGCAACATATCGTCTCAATTTATTTATTTATTTATTTATTATGTTATTATTATTGCTGTGTAGGTCCAGATTAGATTAGATGTTAGTTTCAGCCTTCCTACCTGCAACAAAAAAAATGATCCAAAGAGAGGAAGGCACCATTTAGTATGGACTTATGGGAATGTGGAATCTATGCACAAGGTGCATAGAAGCAATAAGTTGAGGAAATTAATGAAACAAGATTGAAGTTGAAGAAGAAGAAGTAGTAGGTGCTGAAAAATAAGACAGCAGTCAACCATAACAGGTGGTCCTTAACATAACTAACAAAAAACGCATTATTTCAACAAAAAGAAGCCCTACTAAACCGTCAGCTCGATCCCTCACAGGATGAATATTAAAGAATCCAAATTCAGCAAGGCATTTTGGTTGGGAATTCAGCTGCAGGTGTTGGCAACAGCCTAATTTTTCTATTGTAACTTGTATGACAAAAACTCGTCCTAACAACTTAAAAGCATAAATTCCACCTGGTCTCCCTCCTAATGGGACCCCACATATTTCACTCACAATGGGACATCACAAATTCCCCACACCACAAACTTCCCTTACAATGGGACATCACAAATTCCCCACACCACAAACTTCCCTCACAATGGGACACCACAAATTCCCCACACCATAAACTTCCTCCACAATGGGACACCACAAATTTCCCACACCATAAACTTCCTCCACAATGGGACACCACAAATTCCCCACACCATAAACTTCCTTGACAATGGGACACCACAAATTCCCCACACCATAAACTTCCTCCACAATGGGACACCACAAATTCCCCACACCATAAACTTCCCTCACAATGGGACACCACAAATTCCCCACACCATAAACTTCCTCCACAATGGGACACCACAAATTCCCCACACCATAAACTTCCTCCACAATGGGACACCACAAATTCCCCACACCATAAACTTCCTTGACAATGGGACACCACAAATTCCCTTGACAACAGGACCTCACATATTTCCCTCACCACTTTCCCATATCACAAATTCCCCTGACAATAGGACCCCACAAACTTCCAACAACGGGACCCCACACATTGCCTCACTTGTGGAGGCACTTCTCAAGGAAGTTGTGGTCGTGGGCCACCCTGTGCATGAGCTTGTTGATGAGCGGCTGGAGGTCCAGGACCTTCTCAAAGTCGCGCTTCGGGAAGGGGCTTGGCAGCAGAAAAAAGGGCGCCATGGACAGCGTGTCTGTGGAGTAGCTGTCCTTGTAGCGCATCCCCGCACCTGGTGGGGGAGTGCCTTTTGTGTCATTTGAATATGATGCTTATGGATCATCAAAATGGTAGTGTTGGTTAGCAATCAAATTTTTCTGGGAGGGAAATTGTCTTTAGTGTCATTTAACACTTTGACTGTAACTACAAAATATTAAGTTCAACACCAAACTCAAATTTAATGTCAATTGTAGTACGCTATTTGGTAAGTACCAAACATGGACGGGATTGTGCCTTCATTTAGCTTTGATTGAGTATTTATGGAAATTGAGTTTGCGACTACTGGCCAGTCAGCCGCATTATGAAAAATATCTCCGTGTACCACCGGTGGCGCACGTCGCAGTCAAAGTGTTGAGCTAAAATTGCTTTTAAAGCTGTAAGGGGATGCTTGTTGGGGGTCAAATTTAGGGCTGGCTAGGGATCAAATTTAGGGCTGGTTAGGGACCAAATTTAGGGCTGGTTAGGGACCAAATTTAGGGCTGGTTAGGGATCAAATTTAGGGCTGGTTAGGGATCAAATTTAGGGCTGGTTAGGGACCAAATTTAGGGCTGGTTAGGGACCAAATTTAGGGCTGGTTAGGGACCAAATTTAGGGCTGGTTAGGGATCAAATTTAGGGCTGGTTAGGGATCAAATTTAGGGCTGGTTAGGGACCAAATTTAGGGGTGGTTAGGGACCAAATTTAGGGCTGGTTAGGGATCAAATTTAGGGCTGGTTAGGGACCAAATTTAGGGCTGGTTAGGGACCAAATTTAGGGCTGGTTAGGGATCAAATTTAGGGCTGGTTAGGGACCAAATTTAGGGCTGGTTAGGGATCAAATTTAGGGCTGGTTAGGGATCAAATTTAGGGCTGGTTAGGGACCAAATTTATACCAATTTTGAAGCACCAAACATCAGCTTGTATATCTTGTGTGACACATCCGTCCCACAAAAAGTAACGTCTGAACAAAGTAACAAAACGCTAAATTTCAACAACTATAAATAAATTGATAAGCCAATATAACCAAACTCTGCCAATTTCAAAGTACTGTGTATTTTGCAATGACAAAATTTTGAAGTAAATATCCTGCAATGACAGACTGATAAGCCAATATTATCAAACCATGCCAATTGTGCAGTGAATATCCTGCAATGACAGACTGATAAGCCAATATTATCAAACCATGCCAATTGTGCAGTAAATATCCTGCAATGACAGACTGATAAGCCAATATTATCAAACCATGCCAATTGTGCAGTAAATATCCTGCAATGACAGACTGATAAGCCAATATTATCAAACCATGCCAATTGTGCAGTAAATATCCTGCAATGACAGACTGATAAGCCAATATTATCAAACCATGCCAATTGTGCAGTAAATATCCTGCAATGATATACTGATAAGCCAATATTATCAAACCATGCCAATTGTGCAGTAAATATCCTGCAATGACAGACTGATAAGCCAATATTATCACACCATGTCAATTGTGCAGTAAATATCCTGCAATGACAGACTGATAAGCCAATATTATCAAACCATGCCAATTGTGCAGTAAATATCCTGCAATGACAGACTGATAAGCCAATATTATCAAACCATGCCAATTGTGCAGTAAATATCCTGCAATGACAGACTGATAAGCCAATATTATCAAACCATGCCAATTTTGCAGTAAATATCCTGCAGTGACAGACTGATAAGCCAATATTATCAAACCATGCCAATTGTGCAGTAAATATCCTGCAGTGACAGACTGATAAGCCAATATAACCAAACTCTGCAAATTTTGCAGTAAATATCCTGCAATGACAGACTGATAATCCAATATTATCAAACCATGCCAATTGTGCAGTAAATATCCTGCAATGACAGACTGATAAGCCAATATTATCAAACCATGCCAATTGTGCAGTAAATATCCTGCAATGACATATTGATAAGCCAATATTATCAAACCATGCCAATTTTGCAGTAAATATCCTGCAATGACATACTGAAAAGCCAATATTATCAAACCATGCAAATTTTGCAGTAAATATCCTGCAATGACAGACTGATAAGCCAATATTATCAAACCATGCCAATTTTGCAGTAAATATCCTGCAATGACAGACTGATAAGCCAATATTATCAAACCATGCCAATTGTGCAGTAAATATCCTGCAATGACATACTGATAAGCCAATATTATCAAACCATGCCAATTTTGCAGTAAATATCCTGCAATGACATACTGATAAGCCAATATTATCAAACCATGCAAATTTTGCAGTAAATATCCTGCAATGACAGACTGATAAGCCAATATTATCAAACCATGCCAATTTTGCAGTAAATATCCTGCAATGACAGACTGATAAGCCAATATTATCAAACCATGCCAATTGTGCAGTAAATATCCTACAATGACATACTGATAAGCCAATATTATCAAACCATGCCAATTTTAAAAAAAATATCCAAGAATTGCACTCGACTCATCTTTTATGACTTACCATGCAGCAAAGCAAAGTCCTTGGCGTCCGCAACGAGCTGCTTGAGCTGCTCCTCTGGCAGCGGCAACGGGATGCTGCAGCACGGGATTTTGCTGACCGTCTCCGTGCAGGTGGAGCAACCGGAGCTCGCACCGCAGCAGGAGTCGGAGCAGGCACATTTGGCCGGCTCACTCATAGCACTTCACAACTCAGTCACTTACTAGTTATTCAAAATTTAAATGCACCACTGAAGAAAGAATAGAAAACATGAAAGATAGTAAGAGACTATAAATAAAAATTATGATTTTGAGTGAAAATTGTCATTGTGAATATTATGATTTTGAATGAAAATTGTTATTATGAATGAAAATTATAATTACAAATAAACATTATGATTATGAATAAAAATTATAGTTCTAAATCAAACTTATGATTTTAAATAATAATTATGGTTACAGTAAAAGAAACTGTAAAAATCAAATCATACAAGACCAGAAAATATATCAAATCTTTCTTGGTCGCACAGGAAAGGAAAACACAATAATAAAAAATCATCTTCAAGGTTTCTAATACAAGATTAAAAAAAAATACTTGTATCCAGAATACTGCCCTTGACACAACATAGCTTGCAGAGTGATGGCTAGGAGATAAGGACTCTTTTGAGTTTTTGTTTTAATCCCCTATAATCTACTTACATTCAAATCAAATCCAAATTTTACTGAAAAAAGACACTGCAGTTGTGCAATGGAAAACATCAGCTGTGCATGCTAAAGAAAGCTTAGAAAATCATTTCAAAGCGTCTCATAAATATAGGGATGAAATTGTTACCTATGGACTTAATTTAAAGAAACGTCGGTCAATATTGAATATAATGTTGTCAACGAATTTCATAATTTCGTAGGTATAGATAGGTAATATAGTCGATTTTAAGACGTTTTACATGAATGACAATGTGCCCGGAAATGCTTATTTTTGGAGATATTTAACTTTGAAGTTATAGGAACGTCGTTTATAAAATTGAACAAACAGAGAGGTAAATAAGCAGAAATCCGGTTCTGACGTAACGATAGGTAAGGTTAGGTTTGGTAAAGTTAATTTAGTTAAGTATCCTAACCTAAGTAAGCCTAAAATATCTTAATTTAACTCAACCATACCGAGGCCGATGACTCCCGCCAAAAAACTTGGCGTGGTCCGCGTCCGCAAAACGCCGGAGGAGCCATATCGAAACTGCCGTTGATGCTATTCTTACCTGGCGTTATTTATCCTATATCTCCTAAACTAAGCATTTCCGGGCACATTGTCATTTATGTAAAACGTCTTAAAATCGACTATATTACCTATCTGTACCTACGAAATTATGAAATTCGTTGACAACATTATATTCAATATTGACCGAAACGTCAACAATGAGTTTTTTATTTCCTGTTTGATTTATTTTTACACTTTGAACAGTAGCAATGAAACAGATCTGTCGGTATAGCTATTAGTATGAATCAAATGAATTGCAGAGACATAAATATTTAATACAAAATAAATTTAAATACTGAGAGAAAGGGAAAATAAACTTGTTTACTTGTAAAATTACTCCTTTTTTGTGCTATTTTCAACTTCAAAAATCAACAACAAGGCCTTTACCCAATGATGAATTGATAATAAAAGTCATTAACTTTTTTCATTAGAAACCACTAAAACATTTCAAGCATACCCACACTTTTAAGTAAATAGTTCCAGCTTACAAAATGTTCCTGCATAAAACTGAGCTCCAGTTAGGGCCTAGCTCATTACCAAATTGCATGTTTAAATAGTACAGCACAAGGCATTGGCACTTTGTTTCTTGTGCTTGTATTCTGCAATTCTGATCTCTTAACTGTACTGACATGTCCTTTATTTTACCTGGTTACAGATTTTCTCCTGAGAATGAGTCAAGGCTCAAAGCGTTCAAAGTATAGGTTTCCAAAGTGCTCCGAGATTTATTTTAAAGTATCGACTCTTCTTCTTTCTAATCACAGCTTGAACTTGAACTTGAGGGCCGACAGCGTCGGGGCCACGGTATACTAAAGGAGGAGGAGGAGGCCCCGACATGGTCGGGGCCTTTGTAACGGCCTACAATTCCGTCCACAATTTTCACACAAAGAGTTCAGCGCCTGGTACCAGACTTGTCCACTAAACTACTCAGGATCTACCAATCCTTGTCACAAGCTGCCATTGGACGGCATCACTGGGATAACCAGTGTGTCAAGACACCACCCCCAGGCATGTTGGGTCATTACTTACTTACTTTGTTACTTTGTTGAGATGTGGCGTCCCACAGGGGTCATTACTGACCACTCTACCTGACTGGTTTGAGTCAGGTAGAGTCACAGTCCCGAGAGACTGGGCACCACTTGATCTACGGATAAGATATCAGTTCCCAGCCCACAACCTTCTTCATCCGCACTCTCCTTAAAGGATTCTAATCATAGAGCTAGAATAAACACATGAACAAAGTAATATAAAATGAAGAAATGTACGTGATGAAAATTTCAGTTTGTGTATACATTTTTAATCGAAACCATATCTCATATCAATTTATATCATATATCACTTCAAAAAAGTTAAAACACGAAATAATACACTAAATATTAAATTCAACAAGTCCTGAAGTGTTTAAAATCTGCTAGGCTAAGTGGAATTACCGTAAACAGGAATGTCAATATCTAAAACAATAGTTAAATTTACTGAGAGCATACATATCAGGTCTATGATATATTCAAACATTACAGGATACCCGTGAGCCGTAGGAGAAAATGTAGCTAAATATGATAGATTTACGCAATAGAGGTATATAATTAATGTACTGACGAAATATGTGAGATTTATATATTTATTTGATGCATGTATTATAAGCAAAAGCAAAATGATTGAATAAACAATTTAAAGAAGTCATTTTTAGGAGATGATTATATAATCTATTCGGCAGAGACATGGGACATAAAACATATGGTATAAAGTATCTAATAAGAAATTCACAATGAGATGTTAAGAAGAACTAGCATCACATTAAGCCTGAATATCAATTATCACAAGCATGTTCGAATATTCCGCCAAATTTATTCATATAAATTTTGCAGGCACATGGACGCTGAGTAAATTAAATAAATGCAGCCCAAATAATTATTTTTCAAAGGTTTCGGATGCTAAACATAGTGAGCTTGTGGTAACTTTTCCATCATACAACTGTGCGCTGTTCAACTTTGCATGGAAGGTGGAAAATTAAATTTTGGGATAGAAATAGAAAACTTTTAAGGAGTGAATACAATAGTTCAGACCGACCTAAACAAAAGGATCATGATTTAAAGTGCATTTCCACTCATGAGTCTTCGAAGAAATTTCCAGCTCACCGTAGAGTACTTCTGCAACTGTCAAAGATTCTATTGATAGAATAATGTGTCCCATCAACTAATTCATCGAAAATTTTACAAAACAGGAATTCTATTAGGACAATTAGATAAACAAAACAACGCGCATATAGAGGTGTCTGGCAGTCGACTGGGTGTGGACGACGCGGTCAAATCATTGCGAACGCGCAGTGTTCCATGAGACTTATTGGAGCAAGTGTGCGTCATATAAGTTCTGTGGTCCAGATCTAGTTCCCATCCAGCCATACATTACATTCTAGCGCAACTCGGCACAGGGCTAATGCGGACTATGAAATATCCATTGATGAAGTAAAGTGCATGTAGCGATGATGGTTAGGGCTTGAATGTTGTCCCTAAATCGAAGATTGCTCCCCCAAAGCGGAGGTCTATCGAACGGAGCGAGAAGCTCTCGGTGACCGTGGGGCTTCACGAGTTATTTCTGATGCACGTACGGGATTGCTCTTCTTCGTTAGGCGCCATTTGCCCTTTAGGGAACTTTAAATTTAATAAAATTATGAATAAGCTAAACTATAAATTGAATAACACCATAAATAAACTATGGTACAGTTGAATGAAATTAGAAATAAACTTTTGGATGAAGTGAATAAAATGATGAATCAACCGTACTATAAATTGAGTGCAATGATGTATAAACTATACTAGAAATTGAAATAGTTTGAAATAAACAGTAGTATGAATTAAGTGAATAAAATTAGGAAACTTAGTGCCTTTGTTTTCGGCAGCCATAACTTATTAACTCGACAAAAATGTGACAATTCCTGGACTAAACGTCCGCTTAAAAGTGTTACTAATTTCATTCTTATTTTTTGTTTGATTATGATTAATAAGAACCGGTTCCGTACGCAGGATAACTTGCTATAGCTACAATGATGTGTGAAAATACGCTCTGTCCTAAAATACGTCCTTTCTAAAATTTCTGGAAAGTTGTCCTGGTGCTGTGATCGGAAAATTTATTGTTCTTATTTCCGGAAAAGTGTCAGCCGTTGCTCTACCGCGAGACAGTGTGTGCGATGGTGAAATTATAATTTGGATTATTAGCGTACGATTACAGTGAATGAAACGGCAAACTATTTTCTGGTGAATTAGGATAATAAAGTGTATGTGTAAGTTCGGAAGAAGTTCCTGGGTGTTGTTTAATTAAAATGTATATCGAATTATGAAAATTTTTTTACTATATTTTCAGCGTCTAACTAGTGTGTGGTGGTAACAGTGTAGGCAAAGTTCCATGTTTTCTATGCTTTACTGTTTGCTAGTGCATTCGCGCAGTCAAAAATGACACTAGGACAATCTTTTCAAGTCTCATACCATTGCACGAGATGCCGTAATTACGTAGGTAAATATATAAGAGCATTAATTACTCTCTGATTACTTGAGCTGCAGGAAGTGTGTGATGAGCGTATCTGTGATACAGGCTTCACTACCTCTCCAATTTTGCCTACATTAATCCTTCACTACCTCTCCAATTTTGCCTACATTAATCCTTCACTACCTCTCCAATTTTGCCTACATTAATCCTTCACTACCTCTCCAATTTTGCCTACATCAAACCTTCACTACACCACACCATTGCAGAACGTATATATTTAAATTTAAGCAAAAACATCTGCATGTAAGGTTTTCAGTGTCTCACGTCACAATAACAATCGTTATATATATAATATTCTGCTTTACTTGGTTACTTCGTCCGTTGCGTTTTCGGTCGAGTTTGCGGTAACATGGATACCGAATTCCTCAGTGTAATATTAAAAGATCGCCTCTACGTGCCTTGATATCTTTGAGATTTTATCAGGATAGCTTCGGTCAGGATAGGTTAGGTTGAGCTAGGATAGGTTAGGGAGGGGCTAGGATATGTTAGGTTGGGCTGAGTTAGGTTAGGTTGGGCTAGGATAGGTAAGCTTGGGCTAGGATAGGTTAGGTTGAGCTAGGATAGGTTAGGGACGGGCTAGGGTAGGTTAGGGTGGGCTAGGATCTGTTAGGTTAGGTTAGGTTGGGCTAGGATAGGTTAGGTTGGGCTAGGATAGGTTAAGTTAGGCTAGGATAGGTTAGGGTGGGCTAGGATAGGTTAGGGTGGGCTAGGATAGGTTAGGGTGGGCTAGGATAGGTTAGGTTGAGTTAGGATAGGTTGGATTAGCATAAGTTGGGTAAGGTTGACGGAATTTTTCACGGGTCCACCTAGCTTAACGATGACGTTGTCCGCGGAATTTCCACAGGTCCTGCTAGCATATATTATTACTTAACTTTATTTGAAGTTCTTCACGCCAGGCAAGCCTGTTTGTTTACTGGTATTACTCACGTTTCACTTCCGCTGGGACTGCGTGGACTGCGATGCCAGTGTAGTGTACACGACCCGTACAAAATGACGGGATTCGATATTTCCTCCAGCTGTGGATGCCCAACAAATATATCCATGCCAACAGTACCCGCCATTAAAATATTCTTGCACTTGTGCACTGGTGAAACTCGTATCACAGATACGGTCATTAGTATCACAGATACCAACGAGTTTCACCAGTGCACAAGTACAAGAATATTTTAATGGCGGGTACTGTTGGGATGGATATATTTGTTGGGCATCCACAGCTGGAGGAAATATCTAATCCCGTCATTTTGTAAGGGTCGTGTACCCTAGTTTTAAGAATGATTGAAAATAAACTGAAACTGCTCATCACATGATGTTGTGGCATCCAGGTATCCCTTCCCTCTGTATCCTGGATACCGGTAGTGATGACGTTCACACGCACACGCTACACACACAAAACACGCGTACACGCAAAACACGCGCACACGCAAAACACACGCACACGCAAAACACGCGCACACATAAAACACGCTACACACATGGAACAAACTACATAAAACTACATAAAACGCATACACGACACGCTCAAAACGCACACACACAAAACACACACACGCGCTACACACAACCCAGCAGCAACACACTGTGCGGTACAAGGAAACAATTTCGCCATCATCCCGCGGAGGACAGAAAGACTTGGGAGGCGTCAGAATGAAGCAAGAAAGAGCGCGGGCACCCGGGCTGAGCAGCGCGGCCTGCCATTGGCTGGCCGCTGTGGCCGGCGTGTCTGGGCATGTCTGGTCAGCTGTTGTGGGGGGGGGGGGGGAGAAGGATATTCAGTGCATTGGTGGAGGGTTATCCAGTGTACAGAGAGGGTTCCAGTGTACAGAGAGGATTTGAACTGGGTAGGGGGGTATCCAGTGTACAGGGGGCTATCCAGTGTACAGGGGGGTGTCTAGTGTAGGTGGTATCCAGTATACAGGAGGTATCCAGTATACAGGGGGGGATATTCAGTATATCAGGGGGATGTCCAGTATACAGGGGGGGGGGGGTGTAATCAACCGAACTCCATTCCTCTGTAGTCTACAAAGAGCAGTGACGGAGTTCCAAGAAAAAAGTTGAGTGAATTTCATCTAGATTTGACATGTGATGAACTGTCCCGCAAAGTTGAAAAGTTGGAAAAGGAACTTAATGCCAAATTTACGACGCGTGTCTGAGCGCGGTGTGTGGTTTAGAGTGTACTTAACACGCCGTCAGTCTGGGGTGTGTGACATGTGTAGCTGGTGTACACTTCTGGTGTTATTCGACGATCCGCACACACACACGTGCTGTGTGTACTAATACTAATGAAACGTGCCATTTGAGTTGTGCGTAGATTCCGCGGTCCCTTAACTCCCTACTGAGTAGTGCCTTCTTTCCTCCTCTCTTTGACCCTCTATCTTATAATCAATCACTGTGTCATTACTTTTGAAACGGGCCATACATGGCATCCAATAACGTGATATATAAGTTCCGTACGTACCCATTATTAACACCCATAAATAACGGCCCTTTTCCCACCCAGATAAATACCAACATACGCACACAGGTGTTGAGAGCGTGTAGCGTACAGGTGTAGTGTGTACGGGCGTGTACAGTGAGTGTTTAGCCCAGTAGATCCAGTGCTGTGCCCAGTGCAAGATGGCGGTGAGATTAGGTGCGGTGCTGTGGTGGTGCGCCGTGCTGTGGTGCTGTGGTGGGGCCCACTGCAAGAACCTCCTGCAGCTCATCAAGGAGATCCCCAACCTGTCTATGGTGAGTGTGTGTGTGTTGTGACACGTGCGGGGGCACGCAGCGCGGTGTTGCCACACGTGCGGTGGGGGCACGCAGCGCGGTGTTGCCACACGTGCAGTGGTGGCACGCAGGACGGTGTTGCCACACGTGCAGTGGCGGCACGCAGCGCGGTGTTGCCACACGTGCAGTGGCGGCTCGCAGCGCGGTGTTGCCACACTTGCAGGGGTGGCACGCAGCGCGGTGTTGCCACACGTGCAGTGGCGGCACGCAGCGCGGTGTTGCCACACTTGCAGTGGCGGCTTGCAGCGCGGTGTTGCCACACGTGCAGTGGTGGCACAGCGTGGTGTTGCCACATCTGCAGTGGCGGCTTGCAGCGCGGTGTTGCCACACGTGCAGTGGCGGCACGCAGCGCGGTGTTGCCACACGTGCAGTAGTGGCACGCAGCACGGTGTTGCCACACGTGCGGGGGCACGCAGCGCGGTGTTGCCACACGTGCGGGGGCACGCAGCGCGGTGTTGCCACACGTGCGGGGGCACGCAGCGCGGTGTTGCCACACGTGCGGGGGCACGCAGCGCGGTGTTGCCACACGTGCGGTGGCGGCACGCAGCGCGGTGTTGCCACACGTGCAGGGGCACGCAGCGCGATGTTGCCACTTGCGGGGGCACGCAGCGCGGTGTGGCCACACGTGCGGTGGCGGCACGCAACGCGGTGTGGCTACACGCGCGGAGGCACGCAGCGCGGTGTTGCCACACGTGCGGGGGCACGCAGCGCGGTGTTGCCACACGTGCGGGGGCGGCACGTATCGCGGTGTTGCCACACGTGAGGGGGCACGCAGCGCGGTGTTGCACACGTGCGGGGGTGGCACGCAGCGCGGTGTTGCCACACGTGCGGTGGCGGCACGCAGCGCGGTGTTGCCACACGTGCGGTGGCGGCACGCAGCGCGGTGTTGCCACACGTGCGGGGGCACGCAGCGCGGTGTTGCCACACGTGCGGTGGCGGCACGCAGCGCGGTGTTGCCACACGTGCGGGGGCACGCAGCGCGGTGTTGCCACACGTGCGGTGGCGGCACGCAGCGCGGTGTGGCCACACGTGCGGGGGCACGCAGCGCGGTGTTGCCACACGTGCGGGGGTACGCAGCGCGGTGTTGCCACACGTGCGGGGGCACGCAGCGCAGTGTTGCCACACGCGCGCCGTATACAGGATAAGCGTGTGCTTGCAATAACGATGGCAATTAATACCCTCATTGGCGCCTCGATTAGCGTGTTATTTAATACGAACGTGTATCCCGCGCCGTATACAGGATACGCTCCCGCCTCTGGTTTGTTATTTTGTGCTGGTATTATTGATGCGGGGGGGGGGGGGGGGGTATTTACTACTGTAATTGTGTTGTGTGTGTTGATACGCCTAACTTCACCTGCCCGCCTCACACCTGCCTCACTCCAGGCTTCATTGAGCCGACGTTAAAGTGGCGTCTTGCTGCGGGTATTGATCTGCCTCCCACTCTGCCTCCGCCTCCTCCTCCCACTCTGCCTCTCCCTCCCACTCTGCCTCCCCCTCTGCCTCCCCCTCCCACTCTGCCTCCCCCCTCCTCCCACTCTGCCTCCCCCTCCTTCCCATCCTCCCCCTCATCACCCGGCATACACCGGTAGTCAGGACACGGGATACATACAGCACGACACGTGCACCACACATTCCCTCACGTCTATACACGGCCGTGACATCACGTCGGTGCGCTAACAAACTGATGAGCCGACGTCTGCTTCAATTATGTACGTCTTGTGTTTATTGCCGCCTGCTGCTGTGTTGTGTGTTGTGTCATGTGTGTAGTTGTGTGTGTGTGTTGTGTGTAGTTGTGTGCGGTGTGCGGTATTGTGTTGTGTGGTGTCCCCTCTGGGGGATACAACTATTGTATATGAGGGACTTTACACTCCCAGGGGGACAGTGTGAGGGCCCGAGCTGAGAGTTAGGTAGGCCTTCTTTTTGTTGCAATGAAATGTTCTTGTTATGTTAAGGACCATCTTTTTTCGGTTGACTGCAGTCCTGTGTTCCAGCAATTACTACTTTCTCCTTCAACGTTCATCTTGTTTCATTATCTCTTCACTCAATTTGATGTTTCTATGCCCCTTAGGCATAGGTTCTGCATTCCCTTATCTCCATACTAAACGATGCGATGCCACGCTCTTTTTGGATCGCCTTCATTGCGGATAAAACAGGCTCAAACTAACAAATAACAAATATCTGTTGTCTTTTTTTGCTATAATTTTATTAGTGGTTGTGTTTAGTGTTCTGATCCCGGCCCTGGATGGTGATTTTCTCCGTTGGGTCTGGGGGAAAATTCTAAGCACAATTCCCCACACTACCCAGGTGTCGGAAATGGGTATCGGCTTGGCCGGGGGTAACCGTCATGGCGTCCTGGTGTTAGTTATGAGGCATTTGATATACCAACCGTCATGGCGTCCTGGTGTTAGTTATGAGGCATTTGATATACCAACCGTCATGGCGTCCTGGTGTTAGTTACGAGGCATTTGATATACCAACCGTCATGGCGTCCTGGTGTTAGTTATGTGGCATTTGATATACCAACCGTCATGGCGTCCTGGTGTTAGTTATGAGGCATTTGATATACCAACCGTCATGGCGTCCTGGTGTTGGTTATGTGGCATTTGATATACCAACCGTCATGGCGTCCTGGTGTTAGTTATGAGGCATTTGATATACCAACCGTCATGGCGTCCTGGTGTTAGTTATGAGGCATTTTATATACCAACCGTCATGGCGTCCTGGTGTTAGTTATGTGGCATTTGATTACCAACCGTCATGGCGTCCTGGTGTTAGTTATGAGGCATTTGATTTACCAACCGTCATGGCGTCCTGGTGTTAGTTATGTGGCATTTGATATACCAACCGTCATGGCGTCCTGGTGTTGGTTATGTGGCATTCGATATACCAACCGTCATGGCGTCCTGGTGTTAGTTATGAGGCATTTGATATACCAACCGTCATGACGTCCTGGTGTTAGTTATGAGGCATTTTATATACCAACCGTCATGGCGTCCTGGTGTTAGTTATGTGGCATTTGATTACCAACCGTCATGGCGTCCTGGTGTTAGTTATGAGGCATTTGATATACCAACCGTCCTTGTGTTAGTTATGAGGCATTTGATATACCAACCGTCATGGCGTCCTGGTGTTAGTTATGAGGCATTTGATATACCAACCGTCATGGCATCCTGGTGTTAGTTATGAGGCATTTGATATACCAACCGTCATGGCGTCCTGGTGTTAATTATGTGGCATTTGATATACCAACCGTCATGGCGTCCTGGTGTTAGTTATGAGGCATTTGATATACCAACCGTCATGGCGTCCTGGTGTTAGTTATGAGGCATTTGATATACCAACCGTCATGGCGTCCTGGTGTTAGTTATGAGGCATTTGATATACCAACCGTCATAGCGTCCTGGTGTTAGTTATGAGGCATTTGACATACCAACCGTCATGGCGTCCTGGTGTTAGTTATGAGGCATTGGATATACTAACCGTCATGGCGTCCTGGTGTAAGTTATGAGGCATTTGATATACCAACCGTCATGGCGTCCTGGTGTTAGTTATGAGGCATTTGATATACTAACCGTCATGGCGTCCTGGTGTTAGTTGTGAGGCATTTGATATACCAACCGTCATGGCGTCCTGGTGTAAGTTATGAGGCATTTGATATACCAACCGTCATGGCGTCCTGGTGTTAGTTATGAGGCATTTGATATACCAACCGTCATGGCGTCCTGGTGTTAGTTATGAGGCATTTGATATACCAACCGTCATGGCGTCCTGGTGTTAGTTACGAGGCATTTGATATACCAACCGTCATGGCGTCCTGGTGTTAGTTATGTGGCATTTGATATACCAACCGTCATGGCGTCCTGGTGTTGTTTATGTGGCATTTGATATACCAACCGTCATGGCGTCCTGGTGTTAGTTATGAGGCATTTGATATACCAACCGTCATGGCGTCCTGGTGTTAGTTATGAGGCATTTTATATACCAACCGTCATGGCGTCCTGGTGTTAGTTATGTGGCATTTGATTACCAACCGTCATGGCGTCCTGGTGTTAGTTATGAGGCATTTGATATACCAACCGTCATGGCGTCCTGGTGTTAGTTACGAGGCATTTGATTTACCAACCGTCATGGCGTCCTGGTGTTAGTTATGTGGCATTTGATATACCAACCGTCATGGCGTCCTGGTGTTGGTTATGTGGCATTCGATATACCAACCGTCATGGCGTCCTGGTGTTAGTTATGAGGCATTTGATATACCAACCGTCATGACGTCCTGGTGTTAGTTATGAGGCATTTTATATACCAACCGTCATGGCGTCCTGGTGTTAGTTATGTGGCATTTGATTACCAACCGTCATGGCGTCCTGGTGTTAGTTATGAGGCATTTGATATACCAACCGTCCTTGTGTTAGTTATGAGGCATTTGATATACCAACCGTCATGGCGTCCTGGTGTTAGTTATGAGGCATTTGATATACCAACCGTCATGGCATCCTGGTGTTAGTTATGAGGCATTTGATATACCAACCGTCATGGCGTCCTGGTGTTAATTATGTGGCATTTGATATACCAACCGTCATGGCGTCCTGGTGTTAGTTATGAGGCATTTGATATACCAACCGTCATGGCGTCCTGGTGTTAGTTATGAGGCATTTGATATACCAACCGTCATGGCGTCCTGGTGTTAGTTATGAGGCATTTGATATACCAACCGTCATAGCGTCCTGGTGTTAGTTATGAGGCATTTGACATACCAACCGTCATGGCGTCCTGGTGTTAGTTATGAGGCATTGGATATACTAACCGTCATGGCGTCCTGGTGTAAGTTATGAGGCATTTGATATACCAACCGTCATGGCGTCCTGGTGTTAGTTATGAGGCATTTGATATACTAACCGTCATGGCGTCCTGGTGTTAGTTGTGAGGCATTTGATATACCAACCGTCATGGCGTCCTGGTGTAAGTTATGAGGCATTTGATATACCAACCGTCATGGCGTCCTGGTGTTAGTTATGAGGCATTTGATATACCAACCGTCATGGCGTCCTGGTGTTAGTTATGAGGCATTTGATATACCAACCGTCATGGCGTCCTGGTGTTAGTTATGAGGCATTTGATATACCAACCGTCATGGCGTCCTGGTGTTAGTTATGAGGCATTTGATATACCAACCGTCATAGCGTCCTGGTTTTAGTTATGAGGCATTTGATATACCAACCGTCATGGCGTCCTGGTGTTAGTTACGAGGCATTTGATATACCAACCGTCATGGCGTCCTGGTGTTAGTTATGTGGCATTTGATATACCAACCGTCATGGCGTCCTGGTGTTGGTTATGTGGCATTTGATAAACCAACCGTCATGGCGTCCTGGTGTTAGTTATGAGGCATTTGATATACCAACCGTCATGGCGTCCTGGTGTTCGTTATGAGGCATTTGATATACCAACCGTCATGGCGTCCTGGTGTTAGTTATGAGGCATTTGATATACCAACCGTCATGGCGTCCTGGTGTTAGTTATGAGGCATTTGATATACCAACCGTCATGGCGTCCTGGTGTTAGTTACGAGGCATTTGATATACCAACCGTCATGGCGTCCTGGTGTTAGTTACGAGGCATTTGATTTACCAACCGTCATGGCGTCCTGGTGTTAGTTATGTGGCATTTGATTTACCAACCGTCATGGCGTCCTGGTGTTAGTTATGTGGCATTTGATATACCAACCGTCATGGCGTCCTGGTGTTGGTTATGTGGCATTCGATATACCAACCGTCATGGCGTCCTGGTGTTAGTTATGAGGCATTTGATATACCAACCGTCATGACGTCCTGGTGTTAGTTATGAGGCATTTTATATACCAACCGTCATGGCGTCCTGGTGTTAGTTATGTGGCATTTGATTACCAACCGTCATGGCGTCCTGGTGTTAGTTATGAGGCATTTGATATACCAACCGTCATGGCGTCCTGGTGTTAGTTATGAGGCATTTGATATACCAACCGTCATGGCATCCTGGTGTTAGTTATGAGGCATTTGATATACCAACCGTCATGGCGTCCTGGTGTTAATTATGTGGCATTTGATATACCAACCGTAATGGCGTCCTGGTGTTAGTTATGAGGCATTTGATATACCAACCGTCATGGCGTCCTGGTGTTAGTTATGAGGCATTTGATATACCAACCGTCATGGCGTCCTGGTGTTAGTTATGAGGCATTTGATATACCAACCGTCATGGCGTCCTGGTGTTAGTTATGAGGCATTTGATATACCAACCGTCATGACGTCCTGGTGTTAGTTACGAGGCATTTGATTTACCAACCGTCATGGCGTCCTGGTGTTAGTTATGTGGCATTTGATATACCAACCGTCATGGCGTCCTGGTGTTGGTTATGTGGCATTCGATATACCAACCGTCATGGCGTCCTGGTGTTAGTTATGAGGCATTTGATATACCAACCGTCATGACGTCCTGGTGTTAGTTATGAGGCATTTTATATACCAACCGTCATGGCGTCCTGGTGTTAGTTATGTGGCATTTGATTACCAACCGTCATGGCGTCCTGGTGTTAGTTATGAGGCATTTGATATACCAACCGTCCTTGTGTTAGTTATGAGGCATTTGATATACCAACCGTCATGGCGTCCTGGTGTTAGTTATGAGGCATTTGATATACCAACCGTCATGGCGTCCTGGTGTTAGTTATGAGGCATTTGATATACCAACCGTCATGGCGTCCTGGTGTTAGTTACGAGGCATTTGATTTACCAACCGTCATGGCGTCCTGGTGTTAGTTATGAGGCATTTGATATACCAACCGTCATGACGTCCTGGTGTTAGTTATGAGGCATTTCATATACCAACCGTCATGGCGTCCTGGTGTTAGTTATGTGGCATTTGATTACCAACCGTCGTGGCGTCCTGGTGTTAGTTATGAGGCATTTGATATACCAACCGTCCTTGTGTTAGTTATGAGGCATTTGATATACCAACCGTCATGGCGTCCTGGTGTTAGTTATGAGGCATTTGATATACCAACCGTCATGGCATCCTGGTGTTAGTTATGAGGCATTTGATATACCAACCGTCATGGCGTCCTGGTGTTAATTATGTGGCATTTGATATACCAACCGTCATGGCGTCCTGGTGTTAGTTATGAGGCATTTGATATACCAACCGTCATGGCGTCCTAGTGTTAGTTATGAGGCATTTGATAGACCAACCGTCATGGCGTCCTGGTGTTAGTTATGAGGCATTTGATATACCAACCGTCATAGCGTCCTGGTGTTAGTTATGAGGCATTTGACATACCAACCGTCATGGCGTCCTGGTGTTAGTTATGAGGCATTGGATATACCAACCGTCATGGCGTCCTGGTGTAAGTTATGAGGCATTTGATATACCAACCGTCATGGCGTCCTGGTGTTAGTTATGAGGCATTTGATATACTAACCGTCATGGCGTCCTGGTGTTAGTTGTGAGGCATTTGATATACCAACCGTCATGGCGTCCTGGTGTAAGTTATGAGGCATTTGATATACCAACCGTCATGGCGTCCTGGTGTTAGTTATGAGGCATTTGATATACCAACCGTCATGGCGTCCTGGTGTTAGTTATGAGGCATTTGATATACCAACCGTCATGGCGTCCTGGTGTTAGTTATGAGGCATTTGATATACCAACCGTCATGGCGTCCTGGTGTTAGTTATGAGGCATTTGATATACCAACCGCCATGGCGTCCTGGTGTTAGTTATGAGGCATTTGATATACCAACCGTCATGGCGTCCTTGTGTTAGTTAAGAGGCATTTGATATACCAACCGTCATGGCGTCCTGGTGTTAGTTACGAGGCATTTGATATACCAACCGTCATGGCGTCCTGGTGTTAGTTATGTGGCATTTGATATACCAACCGTCATGGCGTCCTGGTGTTGGTTATGTGGCATTTGATATACCAACCGTCATGGCGTCCTGGTGTTAGTTATGAGGCATTTGATATACCAACCGTCATGGCGTCCTGGTGTTAGTTATGAGGCATTTTATATACCAACCGTCATGGCGTCCTGGTGTTAGTTATGTGGCATTTGATTACCAACCGTCATGGCGTCCTGGTGTTAGTTATGAGGCATTTGATATACCAACCGTCATGGCGTCCTGGTGTTAGTTATGAGGCATTTGATATACCAACCGTCATGGCGTCCTGGTGTTAGTTACGAGGCATTTGATACACCAACCGTCATGGCATCCTGGTGTTAGTTATGAGGCATTTGATATACCAACCGTCATTGCGTCCTGGTGTTGGTTATGTGGCATTTGATATACCAACCGTCATGGCGTCCTGGTGTTAGTTATGAGGCATTTGATATACCAACCGTCATGGCGTCCTGGTGTTAGTTATGAGGCATTTGATATACCAACCGTCATGGCGTCCTGGTGTTAGTTATGAGGCATTTGATATACCAACCGTCATAGCGTCCTGGTGTTAGTTATGAGGCATTTGACATACCAACCGTCATGGCGTCCTGGTGTTAGTTATGAGGCATTTGGTATACCAACCGTCATGGCGTCCTGGTGTTAGTTATGAGGCATTGGATATACCAACCGTCATGGCGTCCTGGTGTAAGTTATGAGGCATTTGATATACCAACCGTCATGGCGTCCTGGTGTTAGTTATGAGGCATTGGATATACCAACCGTCACGGCGTCCTGGTGTAAGTTATGAGGCATTTGATATACCAACCGTCATGGCGTCCTGGTGTTAGTTATGATGCATTTGATATACCAACCGTCATGGCGTCCTGGTGTTAGTTGTGAGGCATTTGATATACCAACCGTCATGGCGTCCTGGTGTAAGTTATGAGGCATTTGATATACCAACCGTCATGGCGTCCTGGTGTTAGTTATGAGGCATTTGATATACCAACCGTCATGGCGTCCTGGTGTTAGTTATGAGGCATTTGATATACCAACCGTCATGGCGTCCTGGTGTTAGTTATGAGGCATTTGATATACCAACCGTCATGGCGTCCAGGTGTTAGTTATGAGGCATTTGATATACCAACCGTCATGGCGTCCTGGTGTTAGTTATGAGGCATTTGATATACCAACCGTCATGGCGTCCTGGTGTTAGTTATGAGGCATTTGACATACCAACCGTCATGGCGTCCTGGTGTAAGTTATGAGGCATTTGATATACCAACCGTCATGGCGTCCTGGTGTTAGTTATGAGGCATTTGATATACCAACCGTCATGGCGTCCTGGTGTTAGTTAGGAGGCATTTGATATACCAACCGTCATGGTGTCCTGGTGTTAGTTATGAGGCATTAGATATACCAACCGTCATGGCGTCCTGGTGTTGGTTATGAGGCATTTGATATACCAACCGTCATGGCGTCCTGGTGTTGGTTATGAGGCATTTGATATACCAACCGTCATGGCGTCCTGGTGTTAGTTATGAGGCATTTGATATACCAACCGTCATGGCGTCCTGGTGTTGGTTATGAGGCATTTGATATACCAACCGTCCTGGCGTCCTGGTGTTAGTTATGAGGCATTTGATATACCAATGTACGAGTACGAGATCATATGTGTATCAGGCTTGAATTGGAAATAAAGCATCCGTAGATGCCGGTGTTTGTTCGTTGTTGTTTTTATGTGTTGTGTGGTGTGGGAAGGAGCAGTTGACCTAGCGGTATATATAGCACAACACGCGGGGAACTTCAACATTGACCGCAGGATGTGAAATGACCCGCATCTGTGCTGCCTGCATCCCACCGCTGTCACCAATTGGTGGTTATGGCCACGGCGTTGCCATATGGCGTTGCCACGCAGCTTTGCCACACGGCGTTGCCACACGGCGTTGCCACAAGGCGTTGCCACAAGGCGTTGCCACACAGCGTTGCCACACGGCTGCGGCAAACGACAGGAGGGACGTTTATTCAAAGGATTATTGTCACCAATTTGCGCTATATTAGTCACGCAACGCGCCTCTTTAGTGGCTTAATTCGTGTGTATGTGTGTGAGTGTGGTGGGGGGGGGGGGGGTATTGAATGGAGCTATGTTAGGCAACTTCTTGGGGCACACGCTCTTCCTCTGCCTTACACATGCCCTTCCTCTGCCCCTCACACGGCCTTTCCCTGCCCCTCACACGCCCTTCCTCTGCCCCGCACACACCCTTCCTCTGCCCCGCACATGCCCTTCCTCTGCCCCGCACACGCCCTTCCTCTGCCCCGCACACGCCCTTCCTCTGCCCTTCACACGCCCTTCCTCTGCCCCACACGCCCTTCCTCTGCCCCACACGCCCTTCCTCTGCCCCTCACACGCCCTTCCTCTGCCCCTCACACGCCGTTCCTCTGCCCTTCACACGCCCTTCCTCTGCCCCTCACACGCCCTTCCTCTGCCCCTCACACGTTCTTCCTCTGCCCCTAACACGCTCTTCCTCTGCCCCAGACGCCCTTCCTCTGCCCCTCACACGTTCTTCCTCTGCCCCACACGCCCTTCCTCTGCCCCCCACACGCCCTTCCTCTGCCCCTCACACGCCCTTCCTCTGCTCCACACGTTTTTCCACTGCCCCACACGCCCTTCCTCTGCCCCTCACACGCCCTTCCTCTGCCCCTCACACGCCCTTCCTCTGCCCCTCACACGCCCTTCCTCTGCTCCTCACACGCACTTCCTCTGCCCCTCACACGCACTTTCTCTGCCCCTCACACGCACTTTCTCTGCCCCTCACACGCCCTTCCCCTGCCCCTTACACGCCCTTCCTCTGCTCCTCACACGCACTTCCTCTGCCCCTCACACGCACTTCCTCTGCCCCTCACACGCACTTCCTCTGCCCCTCACACGCCCTTCCTCTGCCCCTCACACGCCCTTCCTCTGCCCCTCACACGCCCTTCCTCTGCCCCTCACACGCCCTTCCTCTGCCCCTCACACGTTCTTCCTCTGCCCCTCACACGCCCTTCCTCTGCCCCACACGCCCTTCCTCTGCCCCTCACACGTTCTTCCTCTGCCCCACACGCACTTCCTCTGCCCCCCACAAGCCATTCCTCTGCCCCTCACACGTTCTTCCTCTGCCCCACACGCCCTTCCTCTGCCCCATACGCTCTTCCTCTGCCCCTCACAAGCCCTTCCACTGCCCCTCACACGTTCTTCATCTGCCCCTCACACGTTCTTCCTCTGCCCCTCACACGCCCTTCCTCTGCCCCACACGCCCTTCCTCTGCCCCACACGCCCTTCCTCTGCCCCACCCACGTTCTTCCTCTGCCCCACCCACGTTCTTCCTCTGCCCCTCACACGTTCTTCCTCTGCCCCTCACACGTTCTTCCTCTGCCCCTCACACGTTCTTCCTCTGCCCCTCACTCGTTCTTCCTCTGCCCCTCACACGTTCTTCCTCTGCCCCTCACACGTTCTTCCTCTGCCCCTCACACGTTCTTCCTCTGCCCCTCACACGTTCTTCCTCTGCCCCTCACACGTTCTTCTTCTGCCCCTCACACGTTCTTCCTCTGCCCCTCACATGTTCTTACTCTGCCCCTCACACGTTCTTCCTCTGCCCCTCACACGTTCTTCCTCTGCCCCTCACACGTTCTTCCTCTGCCCCTCACACGTTCTTCCTCTGCCCCTCACACGCCTTCCTCTGCCCCTCACACGTTCTTCCTCTGCCCCTCACACGTTCTTCCTCTGCCCCTCACACGTTCTTCCTCTGCCCCTCACACGTTCTTCCTCTGCCCCTCACACGTTCTTCCTCTGCCCCTCACACGTTCTTCCTCTGCCCCTCACACGTTCTTCCTCTGCCCCTCACACGCCTTCCTCTGCCCCTCACACGTTCTTCCTCTGCCCCTCACACGCCTTCCTCTGCCCTACACGCCCTTCCTCTGCCCCTCACACGCCCTTCCTCTGCCCCTCACACGCCCTTCCTCTGCCCCTCACACGTTCTTCCTCTGCCCCTAACACGCTCTTCCTCTGCCCCAGACGCCCTTCCTCTGCCCCTCACACGTTCTTCCTCTGCCCCACACGCCCTTCCTCTGCCCCTCACACGCCCTTCCTCTGCCCCTCACACGCCCTTCCTCTGCCCCTCACACGCCCTTCCTCTGCCCCTCACACGCCCTTCCTCTGCTCCACACGTTCTTCCACTGCCCCACACGCCCTTCCTCTGCCCCTCACATGCCCTTCCTCTGCCCCTCACACGCCCTTCCTCTGCCCCTCACACGCCCTTCCTCTGCCCCTCACACGCCCTTCCTCTGCTCCTCACACGCACTTCCTCTGCCCCTCACACGCCCTTCCTCTGCCCCTCACACGCCCTTCCCCTGCCCCTCACACGCCCTTCCCCTGCCCCTTACACGCCCTTCCTCTGCCCCTCACACGCCCTTCCTCTGCCCCTCACACGCCCTTCCCCTGCCCCTTACACGCCCTTCCTCTGCCCCTCACACGCCCTTCCTCTGCCCCACACGCCCTTCCTCTGCCCCACACGCCCTTCCTCTGCCCCTCACACGTTCTTCCTCTGCCCCACACGCCCTTCCTCTGCCCCCCACACGCCATTCCTCTGCCCCTCACACGTTCTTCCTCTGCCCCACACGCCCTTCCTCTGCCCCATACGCTCTTCCTCTGCCCCTCACAAGCCCTTCCACTGCCCCTCACACGTTCTTCATCTGCCCCTCACACGCCCTTCTTCTGCCCCTCACGCCCTTCCTCTGCCCCACACGCCCTTCCTCTGCCCCACACACGTTCTTCCTCTGCCCCACACACGTTCTTCATCTGCCCCTCACACGCCCTTCCTCTGCCCCTCACGCCCTTCCTCTGCCCCACACGCCCTTCCTCTGCCCCACACACGTTCTTCCTCTGCCCCTCACACGTTCTTCCTCTGCCCCTCACACGTTCTTCCTCTGCCCCTCACACGTTCTTCCTCTGCCCCTCACACGTTCTTCCTCTGCCCCTCACACGTTCTTCCTCTGCCCCTCACACGTTCTTCCTCTGCCCCTCACACGTTCTTCCTCTGCCCCTCACACGTTCTTCCTCTGCCCCACACGCCCTTCCTCTGCCCCACACGCCCTTCCTCTGCCCCCCACACGCCATTCCTCTGCCCCTCACACGTTCTTCCTCTGCCCCACACGCCCTTCCTCTGCCCCATACGCTCTTCCTCTGCCCCTCACAAACCCTTCCACTGCCCCTCACACGTTCTTCATCTGCCCCTCACACGCCCTTCTTCTGCCCCTCACGCCCTTCCTCTGCCCCACACGCCCTTCCTCTGCCCCTCACACGTTCTTCCTCTGCCCCTCACACGTTCTTCCTCTGCCCCTCACACGTTCTTCCTCTGCCCCTCACACGTTCTTCCTCTGCCCCTCACACGTTCTTCCTCTGCCCCTCACACGTTCTTCCTCTGCCCCTCACACGTTCTTCCTCTGCCCCTCACACGTTCTTCCTCTGCCCCTCACACGTTCTTCCTCTGCCCCTCACACGTTCTTCATCTGCCCCTCACACGCCCTTCCTCTGCCCCTCACACGCCCTTCCTCTGCCCCTCACACGTTCTTCCTCTGCCCCTCACACGTTCTTCCTCTGCCCCTCACACGTTCTTCCTCTGCCCCTCACACGTTCTTCCTCTGCCCCTCACACGTTCTTCCTCTGCCCCTCACACGTTCTTCCTCTGCCCCTCACACGTTCTTCCTCTGCCCCTCACACGTTCTTCCTCTGCCCCTCACACGTTCTTCATCTGCCCCTCACACGCCCTTCCTCTGCCCCTCACACGCCCTTCCTCTGCCCCTCACACGTTCTTCCTCTGCCCCTCACACGTTCTTCCTCTGCCCCTCACACGTTCTTCCTCTGCCCCTCACACGTTCTTCCTCTGTCCCTTACACGTTCTTCCTCTGCCCCTCACATGCCCTTCCTCTGCCCCTCACACGTTCTTCCTCTGCCTCTCACACGTTCTTCCTCTGCCCCTCACACGTTCTTCCTCTGCCCCTCACACGTTCTTCCTCTGCCCCTCACACGCCCTTCCTCTGCCCCTCACACGTTCTTCCTCTGCCCCTCACACGTTCTTCCTCTGCCCCTCACACGTTCTTCCTCTGCCCCTCACACGTTCTTCCTCTGCCTCTCACACGTTCTTCCTCTGCCCCTCACACGCCTTCCTCTGCCCCTCACACGTTCTTCCTCTGCCTCTCACACGTTCTTCCTCTGCCCCTCACACGTTCTTCCTCTGCCTCTCACACGTTCTTCCTCTGCCCCTCACACGTTCTTCCTCTGCCCCTCACACGTTCTTCCTCTGCCCCTCACACGTTCTTCCTCTGCCTCTCACACGTTCTTCCTCTGCCCCTCACACGTTCTTCCTCTGCCTCTCACACGTTCTTCCTCTGCCCCTCACACGTTCTTCCTCTGCCTCTCACACGTTCTTCCTCTGCCCCTCACACGTTCTTCCTCTGCCCCTCACACGTTCTTCCTCTGTCCCTTACACGTTCTTCCTCTGCCCCTCACACGTTCTTCCTCTGCCTCTCACACGTTCTTCCTCTGCCCCTCACACGTTCTTCCTCTGCCTCTCACACGTTCTTCCTCTGCCCCTCACACGTTCTTCCTCTGCCCCTCACACGTTCTTCCTCTGCCCCTCACACGTTCTTCCTCTGCCCCTCACACGTTCTTCCTCTGCCCCTCACACGTTCTTCCTCTGCCCCTCACACGTTCTTCCTCTGCCCCTCACACGTTCTTCCTCTGCCCCTCACACGTTCTTCCTCTGCCCCTCACACGTTCTTCCTCTGCCCCTCACACGTTCTTCCTCTGCCCCTCACACGTTCTTCCTCTGCCCCTCACACGTTCTTCCTCTGCCCCTCACACGTTCTTCCTCTGCCCCTCACACGTTCTTCCTCTGTCCCTTACACGTTCTTCCTCTGCCCCTCACATGCCCTTCCTCTGCCCCTCACACGTTCTTCCTCTGCCTCTCACACGTTCTTCCTCTGCCCCTCACACGTTCTTCCTCTGCCCCTCACACGTTCTTCCTCTGCCCCTCACACGTTCTTCCTCTGTCCCTTACACGTTCTTCCTCTGCCCCTCACACGTTCTTCCTCTGCCCCTCACACGTTCTTCCTCTGCCTCTCACACGTTCTTCCTCTGCCCCTCACACGTTCTTCCTCTGCCCCTCACACGCCCTTCCTCTGCCCCTCACACGTTCTTCCTCTGCCCCTCACACGTTCTTCCTCTGCCCCTCACACGTTCTTCCTCTGCCCCTCACACGCCCTTCCTCTGCCTCTCACACGTTCTTCCTCTGCCTCTCACACGTTCTTCCTCTGCCCCTCACACGCCCTTCCTCTGCCCCTCACACGTTCTTCCTCTGCCCCTCACACGTTCTTCCTCTGCCTCTCACACGTTCTTCCTCTGCCCCTCACACGTTCTTCCTCTGCCCCTCACACGTTCTTCCTCTGCCCCTCACACGCCCTTCCTCTGCCTCTCACACGTTCTTCCTCTGCCTCTCACACGTTCTTCCTCTGCCCCTCACACGCCCTTCCTCTGCCCCTCACACGTTCTTCCTCTGCCCCTCACACGTTCTTCCTCTGCCTCTCACACGTTCTTCCTCTGCCCCTCACACGTTCTTCCTCTGCCCCTCACACGTTCTTCCTCTGCCCCTCACACGTTCTTCCTCTGCCCCTCACACGCCCTTCCTCTGCCTCTCACACGTTCTTCCTCTGCCCCTCACACGTTCTTCCTCTGCCCCTCACACGTTCTTCCTCTGCCCCTCACACGTTCTTCCTCTGCCCCTCACACGTTCTTCCTCTGCCCCTCACACGCCTTCCTCTGCCCCTCACACGTTCTTCCTCTGCCCCTCACACGCCTTCCTCTGCCCTACACGCCCTTCCTCTGCCCTACACGCCCTTCCTCTGCCCCTCACACGCCTTCCTCTGCCCCTCACACGCCTTCCTCTGCCCCTCACACGTTCTTCCTCTGCCCCTCACACGTTCTTCCTCTGCCCCTCACACGTTCTTCCTCTGCCCCTCACACGTTCTTCCTCTGCCCCTCACACGTTTTTCCTCTGCCCCTCACACGCCTTCCTCTGCCCCTCACACGTTCTTCCTCTGCCCCTCACACGCCTTCCTCTGCCCTACACGCCCTTCCTCTGCCCCTCACACGCCCTTCCTCTGCCCCTCACACGTTCTTCCTCTGCCCCTCACACGCCCTTCCTCTGCCCCTCACACGTTCTGCCTCTGCCCCTCACACGTTCTTCCTCTGCCCCTCACACGCTCTTCCTCTGCCCCTCACACGTTCTTCCTCTGCCCCTCACACGCCTTCCTCTGCCCTACACGCCCTTCCTCTGCCCCTCACACGCCCTTCCTCTGCCCCTCACACGCCTTCCTCTGCCCTACACGCCCTTCCTCTGCCCCTCACACGCCTTCCTCTGCCCTACACGCCCTTCCTCTGCCCCTCACACGCCTTCCTCTGCCCCAAACGCCCTTCTAAGGAGTATCTAGTATCTAGGATACAGAAGTATTTAGGATAAACAAGAAACTAAGATATAGGAGTATCTAGTATCACCGCACTGCGACCGTATCCTAGATTCTCAGCACTCGCGGCAATGCCTGTCAACCCACATCTGGTGTCGCCAGTCATCCTCACCTCCTGACCCCTCACTTCTGCCCCTCACCCCAGCCCCTCTTGCTGGCAATACGAGGCAGTTAGGACGATACCATGTGTTCCTTTATCGATCTGATGCTCCTACTGCTGTTGTGCTGTGCTCCCCCGCCTGTACTGCTCCCCCTTCCCCGTATCTGGGCCGCACGCCCCGTATCTGGGCCGCACGCCCCGTATCTGGGCCGCACGCCCCGTATCTGGGCCACTCGACTTGTATCTGGGATACACACACGCCCCGTATCTGGGCAACACACACGCCCCGTATCTGGGCCACACGCGCCCCGTATCTGGGCCACACACGCGCCCCGAATCTGGGCAACACACGCGCCCCGTATCTGGGCAACACACGCGCCCCGTATCTGGGCCACACGCGCCCCGTATCTGGGCCACACACGCGCCCCGAATCTGGGCAACACACGCGCCCCGTATCTGGGCAACACACACGCCCCGTATCTGGGCCACACACACGCCCCGTATCTGGGCCACACACGCGCCCCGTATCTGGGCCACACATGCGCCCCGTATCTGGGCCACACACGCGCCCCGTATCTGGGCCACACACGCGCCCCGTACCTGGGCAACACACACGCCCCGTATCTGGGCAACACACGCCCCGTATCTGGGCAACACACACGCCCCGTATCTGGGCCACACGCGACCCGTATCTGGGCCACACACGCGCCCCGTATCTGGGCAACACACGCGCCTCGTATCTGGGCAACACACGCGCCCCGTATCTGGGCAACACACACGCCCCGTACCTGGGCAACACACGCCCCGTATCTGGGCAACACACACGCCCCGTATCTGGGCCACACGCGACCCGTATCTGGGCCACACACGCGCCCCGTATCTGGGCAACACACGCGCCTCGTATCTGGGCAACACACACGCCCCGTATCTGGGCAACACACACGCCCCGTATCTGGGCAACACACACGCCCCGTATCTGGGCAACACACACGCCCCGTATCTGGGCAACACACACGCCCCGTATTCTGGGCAACACACACGCCCCGTATCTGGGCAACACACACGCCCCGTTTCTGGGCAACACACACGCCCGTATCTGGGCCACACACACGCCCCGTATCTGGGCCACACACACGCCCTGTATCTGGGCCACACACACGCCCCGTATCTGGGCAACACACACGCCCCGTATCTGGGCCACACACACGCCCCGTATCTGGGCCACACACACGCCCCGTATCTGGGCCACACACACGCCCCGTATCTGGGCCACACACACGCCTGTATCTGGGCCACACACACGTCTGTATCTGGGATATACACGCCCCGTATATTGGCCACACACACGCCTGTATCTGGGATACACACGCCCCGTATCTGGGCCACACACACGCCTCGTATCTGGGCCACACACACGCCTGTATCTGGGATACACACGCCCCGTATCTGGGCCACACACACGCCTGTATCTGGGATACACACGCCCCGTATCTGGGCCACACACACGCCTGTATCTGGGATACACACACGCCCCGTATCTAGAATACACACGCCACACGCCGGCGTGTAGACTGCCGGCTGGTGGACGCTGTCTCCGCCGATCGATGGCCGCGTGAGCCGGCGCCAGGGCTGCCCGGGCGTTGCTACACGCTCTGTTTTACACGCTACTACACGCTTTGTGACGGTTGTTGTGCGCAACACGCTCTGGTACACTCTACACATGTCTTATGGTGCTGCTACACGCTCTGGTATATTCTATACACACGCTATGGTACACGCTACACACGCTATGGTACACGCTACACACGCTATGGTACACGCTACACACGCTATGGTACACGCTACACACGCTATGGTACACGCTACACACGCCATGGTACATGCTACACACGCTATGGTACACGCTACACACGCTATGGTACACGCTACACACGCTCTGGTACACGCTATACACACTATAAAACACGCTATTCACGCTATGGTACACGCTACACACGCTATGGTACACGCTATATACACGCTATGGTACACGCTACACACGCTATGGTACACGCTATATACCCGCTATGGTACACGCTACACACGCTATGGTACACGCTACACACGCCATGGTACACGCTATATACTCGCTATGGTACACGCTATATACACGCTATGGTACACGCTATATACACGCTATGGTACACGCTATATACACGCTATGGTACACGCTATATACACGCTATGGTACACGCTATGGTACACGCTATATACACGCTATGGTACACGCTATATACACGCTATGGTACACGCTACACACGCTATGGTACACGTTACACACGCTATGGTACACGCTACACACGCTATGGTACGCGCTACACACGCTATGGTACGCGCTACACACGCTATGGTACACGCTGCACACGCTGTGGTACACGCTACACGCTGTGGTTCACGCTACACACGCTGTGGTACACGCTACACACGCTATGGTACACGCTACACACGATATGGTACACGCTACACACGCTATGGTACACGCTACACGCGCTATGGTACACGCTACACGCGCTATGGTACACGCTACACACGCTATGGTACACGCTACACACGCTATGGTACAAGCTACACACGCTATGGTACACGCTACACACGCTGTGGTACACGCTACACACGCTGTGGTACACGCTACACACGCTGTGGTATACGCTACACACGCTGTGGTACACGCTACACACGTTATGGTACACGCTACACACGCTATGGTACACGCTACACACGCTATGGTACACGCTACACACGCTATGGTACACGCTACACGCGCTATGCTACACGCTACACACGCTATGGTACACGCTACGCACGCTGTGGTACACGCTACACACGCTGTGGTACACGCTACACACGCTGTGGTACACGCTACACACGTTGTGGTACACGCTACACACGTTGTGGTACACGCTACACACGCTATGGTACACGCTACACACGCTATGGTACACGCTACACACGCTATGGTACACGCTACACACGCTATGGTACACGCTACACACGCTATGGTACACGCTACACACGCTGTGGTACACGCTACACGCCCCCTGCGCTGGTCGCACCAGCTGATATACCCCCATGTGCCCCCGTGTGGGGGGGGGGAATGGGGGGGACTGACCCGCAGATCCCCCCCTCTGCTCCCCCTCTGGTATTTATAGTTACCCCCTTAGGGGGGGTTAGTTTTGACCTTAAGCCTTTGGGGGGAGGGGGGGGTCGTTGTTTCCCTCTAGGATGGTAATAAGTAACTGAAGGTAACGGGTATCCGTGATACCGCGGGTAACAAAGGTAATGGTACTAAATACCAAAAGGTAACAAAAGGTTTCAGATAGCTGCGGTGATAGGAGACGCTGCAACACCAGGACTTCAATGGTATAAATACCAGAAGGTGATGGGTAGCCATGATACCTAAGGTACCACAGAAGGTAATGGGTACCCGAGCTTCAATGGTAGAAATACCAGAAGGTGATGGGTATCCGTGATACCTTGGGTAACAATAACAAGTACCAGGAGGTAACAATGGGTATCCGTGATACTAAGGTAACAAATACCAGAAGGTTACTAGTACCCAGGAGGTAATAAGTACCACGGTGTTGCGGGATAGCTATGGTACTGTATAAGGTGTGGTATAAATACCAGAAGGTGTTGGGTATCCGTGATACCTAAGGTACTACCTAAGGTAACAATAACAAGTACCAGCAGGTAACAAGTACCCCGCGTTGCAGATAGCTGCGGTGATAGAGGGGGACTGATGCTACCTATGGTACTATAAGATATGCTCTAAATAACAGGTGATGGGTATCCGTGATACCAAAGGTACTAGGTAACAAATACCAGGAGGTAATGGTAACAAATGCAACAAGGTAACAAGTACCCCGCGTTGCAGATAGCGGCGGTGATAGAGGGGGACACGGTGACGAACGTGCTGCTGCAACACCAGGGCTACACCGCCTTCCTGCCCACCAACGAGGCGCTCGCCAATTACACCGGCCCCAAGGACCGGGAGTTCGTCAACGCCCACCTCTGTGAGTGGGGCCCACCGGTGGTGCACGCTCGGATATTCCTCGTGCTGTCTCTCTCGGGGGTATTTTGGTGTTGTTGGGTGGGGCCCACCGGTGGGGCACGCTGTTATACTCCACGTAACTCCGTTGTTTGTTGTCATTTTTGTTTATTGTAATTTTTGTAGTCAAAATGGTACCAGCCGTATCCCAGATACGTCTGGTACCATTTCATTCAAAAGTCGGCCACAAGTCTACGGGTGTTCACTACCCCCCTTCATGTGTGACATTTGGTCTGTAAACTCTCGCCAGTTCAAGTGAGCTCGTTATTTCTGGCTGGTCCCCCTCAGGGGGGCGCAACTGTTGTATCTATGGGCATTGGCGCTCCCAGGGGAACTATGTGAGGTCTCGAGCGTAAAGTTAGGTAGGCCTCTGTTTTGTTTTTAAATTGTATAGTTTTTTTGTCATGTTACGGACCAACTTTTTTCGGTTGACTGCTGTCCTGTTCTTCAGCGCCTACCACTTTCTTCTTCTACTTTCGTTTTGTTTCATGAACTTCTTCCTCAGCTTACTGTTTCTGTGCTCCTTGTGCTAGATTCCGCGTTCCCTTAACTCTAAACTGAATGGTGCCTTCCTCCTTCCTCCTTTAGGAATACTTTTTTGGCGGATATGGAGGCTTTAACCAACATATGATCTAATCTAACATCTAAACACACTCCTCACACGCTGTGTTACACGCGTTTGTTGGTTTGGGGTGTCCTCAGCGTCAGGTGGGGCCCTCCTCCCTCCTTCCCTTAGTACCCTAACACTCCCCCTCCCCCCCCCCCCCCCGCAGCGAACACGGCGCTGCTCATAGAGGACCTGGGGGCGACGGTCACCACGACGGTGACGGGCAACCCCGAGCTGTACATCACGAAGGTGCCCAACGGCCGGCCCGCCATAACGGGCTGGGAGGACCATGACTACTACGTCAACAACGCCAAGGTCTCCCTGGCCAATCAGCGCGCCGTGTCCGAGGACAACCACGAGCAGGTGAGGGACAATCAGCGCGCCGTGTCCGAGGACAGCCACGAGCAGGTGAGGGCCAATCAGCGCGCCTGATAATAGATCCCAAATCTATTATACTTGTTTGGTATCCCAGATACCAGTTATAGACCCGTACCAGCCACGTGGTATCCCAGATACCAGTTATAGACCCGTACCAGCCACGTGGTATCCCAGATACCAGTTATAGACCCGTACCAGCCACGTGGTATCCCAGATACCAGTTATAGACCCCTACCAGCCACGTGGTATCCCAGATACTAGTTATAGACCCCTACCAGCCACGTGGTATCCCAGATACCAGTTATAGACCCGTACCAGCCACGTGGTATCCCAGATACCAGTTATAGACCCCTACCAGCCACGTGGTATCCCAGATACCAGTTATAGACCCCTACCAGCCACGTGGTATCCCAGATACTAGTTATAGACCCCTACCAGCCACGTGGTATCCCAGATACCAGTTATAGACCCCTACCAGCCACGTGGTATCCCAGATACCAGTTATAGACCCCTACCAGCCACGTGGTATCCCAGATACCAGTTATAGACCCGTACCAGCCACGTGGTATCCCAGATACCAGTTATAGACTCGTACCAGCCACGTGGTATCCCAGATACCAGTTATAGACCCGTACCAGCCACGTGGTATCCCAGATACCAGTTATAGACCCGTACCAGCCACGTGGTATCCCAGATACCAGTTATAGACCCGTACCAGCCACGTGGTATCCCAGATACCAGTTATAGACCCGTACCAGCCACGTGGTATCCCAGATACCAGTTATAGACCCGTACCAGCCACGTGGTATCCCAGATACGAGTTATAGACCCGTACCAGCCACGTGGTATCCCAGATACCAGTTATAGACCCGTACCAGCCACGTGGTATCCCAGATACCAGTTATAGACCCGTACCAGCCACGTGGTATCCCAGATACCAGTTATAGACCCGTACCAACCACGTGGTATCCCAGATACCAGTTATAGACCCGTACCAGCCACGTGGTATCCCAGATACCAATTATAGACCCGTACCAGCCACGTGGTATCCCAGATACCAGTTATAGACCCGTACCAGCCACGTGGTATCCCAGATACCAGCTGTAGACCCCTACCAGCCACGTGGTATCCCAGATACCAGTTATAGACCCGTACCAGCCACGTGTTATCCCAGATACCAGTTATAGACCCGTACCAGCCACGTGGTATCCCAGATACCAGTTATAGACCCGTACCAGCCACGTGGTATCCCAGATACCAGTTATAGACCCGTACCAGCCACGTGGTATCCCAGATACCAGTTATAGACCCGTACCAGCCACGTGGTATCCCAGATACCAGTTATAGACCCGTACCAGCCACGTGGTATCCCAGATACCAGCTGTAGACCCCTACCAGCCACGTGGTATCCCAGATACCAGCTGTAGACCCCTACCAGCCACGTGGTATCCCAGATACCAGTTATAGACCGTACCAGCCACGTGGTATCCCAGATACCAGTTATAGACCCGTACCAGCCCCGTGGTATCCCAGATACCAGTTATAGGCCCGTACCAGCCACGTGGTATCCCAGAAACCAGTTATAGACCCGTACCAGCCACGTGGTATCCCAGATACCAGTTATAGAGCCGTACCAGCCACGTGGTATCCCAGATACCAGTTATAGACCCGTACCAGCCACGTGGTATCCCAGATACCAGTTATAGACCCGTACCAGCCACGTGGTATCCCAGATACCAGTTATAGACCCGTACCAGCCACGTGGTATCCCAGATACCAGTTATAGACCCGTACCAGCCACGTGGTATCCCAGATACCAGTTATAGACCCGTACCAGCCACGTGGTATCCCAGATACCAGTTGTAGACCCGTACCAGCCACGTGGTATCCCAGATACCAGTTGTAGACCCGTACCAGCCACGTGGTATCCCAGATACCAGTTGTAGACCCGTACCAGCCACGTGGTATCCCAGATACCAGTTGTTGACCCGTACCAGCCACGTGGTATCCCAGATACCAGCTGTAGACCCCTACCAGCCACGTGGTATCCCAGATACCATCTGTAGACCCCTACCAGCCACGTGGTATCCCAGACCCCAGCTGTAGACCCCTACCAGCCACGTGGTATCCCAGATACCAGCTGTAGACCCCTACCAGCCACGTGGTATCCCAGATACCAGCTGTAGACCCCTACCAGCCACGTGGTATCCCAGATACCAGCTGTAGATCCTTACCAGCCACGTGGTATCCCAGATACCAGCTGTAGACCCCTACCAGCTACGTGGTATCCCAGATACCAGCTGTAGACCCCTACCAGCCACGTGGTATCCCAGATACCAGCTGTAGACCCCTACCAGCCGCGTGGTATCCCAGATACCAGCTGTAGACCCCTACCAGCCGCGTGGTATCCCAGATACCAGCTGTAGACCCTTACCAGCCGCGTGGTATCCCAGATACCAGCTGTAGACCCCTACCAGCCACGTGGTATCCCAGATACTAGTTATAGACCCCTACCAGCCATGTGGTATCCCAGATACCAGTTATAGACCCCTACCAGCCACGTGGTATCCCAGATACAAGTTGTGGACCCCCTTTCATAAACTAACACTAGTGTTCTATGTATCCCTAATATCTATATATATATATATATATATACATATTCTGTATCCATCACGTACACGTGCACACACGTGCAGGTATTGCACGTGTATTACACGTTTGGTATCCCAGATACCACTTATCGATCCCTACTGCACGCGTACACCACACACGCACACACATGAGACGTACACACGCACTAACACGTGCACACACGTGCAGGTGCTGCACGTGCTGGACGAGGTGCTGCCGCCCACACGCGTGCAGGGCCAGGCCAACGTGGACGTGAAGGGCTACCCTACGGCTGCTGATGTCCTCCTCAACTACCGGGCCTATGGCCTCACGGGGGACCTCAGTGTTGGGTGGGGCCCTCTTCCCTCCTCTCTTGTGTGTTTGTTGGTTGGGTCGGGTTGGGCCCTCCTCCCTCCTCTATTGTGTGTCTTGTTGTTTGGGTCACGTGGGGCTCTTGTTGTTTGGGTCGGGTGGGGCCCTCCTCCCTCCTCTCTTGTGTGTTTGTTGTTTGGGTCGGGTGGGGCCCTCCTCCCTTCTCTCTTGTGTGTGTGTGTGTGTGCTCAAATACCGGGCCTATGGCCTCATTGGGGACCTCAGTGTTGGGTGGGGCCCTCCTCCCTCCTCTCTTTGTTGTATGTTTGTATGCGTGTTCGTTCGGGTGGGGCCTTCTTCCCTCATCTCTTTTGGGACACAACTGCTGTATCTATGGGAATTAGCGCTCCCAGGGGGATTATGTGAGGTCCCGAGCTGAGAGTTAGGTAGGCCTTTTTTTGTTGAAATTAAATGTTTTTGTAATGTTAAGGATCGTTTTTTTTCGGTTGACTGCTGTCCTGTTTTCAGCACCTACTACTTTCTTCTTCTAATTCTGTCTTGTTTCATGAACTTCTTTCTTAGCTTACTGTTTCTGTGCACCTTGTGCGTAGATTCCGCGTTACCATAACTCCATACTAAATGATGCCTTCCTCCTTCCTCTCTTTGAACACCTCCGTCGTGGTGAAGGAAGGCCAAAACTAATCATAATCAAGCAATCAACGAACAAATGGTGTGTGCAGGCTGTTCCAGCAGCGGGTGAGGGAGCTGGGGCAGGAGGGCGTCTACCGCGCGCCTGGCGCCAACACCTTCTTTGTGCCTCTGGACCGCGGCATCTCGGTGGGTTGTGGGGGGTTATAATGGGTTGTGGTGGGTTATGCCGGGCCCCAGCACCTTCTTTGTGCCTCTGGACCGCGGCATCTCGGTGGGTTGTGGGGGGGTTATAATGGGTTGTGGTGGGTTATGCCGGGCCCCAGCACCTTCTTTGTGCCTCTGGACCGCGGCATCTCGGTGGGTTGTGGGGGGTTATAGTGGGTTGTGGTGGGTTGTGGGGGGTTATAGTGGGTTGTGGTGGGTTATGCCGGGCCCCAGCACCTTCTTTGTGCCTCTGGACCGCGGCATCTCGGTGGGTTGTGGGGGGTTATAGTGGGTTGTGGTGGGTTGTGGGGGGTTATAGTGGGTTGTGGTGGGTTGTGGGGGGTTATAGTGGGTTGTGGTGGGTTGTGGGGGGTTATAGTGGGTTGTGGGGGGTTATAGTGGGTTGTGGTGGGTTGTGGGGGGTTATAGTGGGTTGTGGTGGGTTATGCCGGGCCCCAGCACCTTCTTTGTGCCTCTGGACCGCGGCATCTCGGTGGGTTGTGGGGGGTTATAGTGGGTTGTGGTGGGTTGTGGGGGGTTATAGTGGGTTGTGGTGGGTTGTGGGGGGTTATAGTGGGTTGTGGTGGGTTGTGGAATGTTATAGTGGGTTGTGGTGGGTTGTGGGGGGTTATAGTGGGTTGTGGTGGGTTGTGGGGGGTTATAGTGGGTTGTGGTGGGTTATGCTGGGCCCCAGCACCTTCTTTGTGCCTCTGGACCGCGGCATCTCGGTGGGTTGTGGGGGGTTATAGTGGGTTGTGGTGGGTTGTGGGGGGTTATAGTGGGTTGTGGTGGGTTATGCCGGGCCCCAGCACCTTCTTTGTGCCTCTGGACCGCGGCATCTCGGTGGGTTGTGGGGGGTTATAGTGGGTTGTGGTGGGTTGTGGGGGGTTATAGTGGGTTGTGGTGGGTTATAGTGGGTTGTGGTGGGTTGTGGGGGGTTATAGTGGGTTGTGGTGGGTTGTGGGGGGTTATAGTGGGTTGTGGTGGGTTGTGGGGGGTTATAGTGGGTTGTGGTGGGTTATGCCGGGCCCCAGCACCTTCTTTGTGCCTCTGGACCGCGGCATCTCGGTGGGTTGTGGGGGGTTATAGTGGGTTGTGGGGGGGTTATAGTGGGTTGTGGTGGGTTGTGGGGGGTTATAGTGGGTTGTGGTGGGTTGTGGAATGTTATAGTGGGTTGTGGTGGGTTGTGGGGGGTTATAGTGGGTTGTGGTGGGTTGTGGGGGGTTATAGTGGGTTGTGGTGGGTTATGCCGGGCCCCAGCACCTTCTTTGTGCCTCTGGACCGCGGCATCTCGGTGGGTTGTGGGGGGTTATAGTGGGTTGTGGTGGGTTGTGGGGGGTTATAGTGGGTTGTGGTGGGTTATGCCGGGCCCCAGCACCTTCTTTGTGCCTCTGGACCGCGGCATCTCGGTGGGTTGTGGGGGGTTATAGTGGGTTGTGGTGGGTTGTGGGGGGTTATAGTGGGTTGTGGTGGGTTGTGGGGGGTTATAGTGGGTTGTGGTGGGTTGTGGGGGGTTATAGTGGGTTGTGGTGGGTTGTGGGGGGTTATAGTGGGTTGTGGGGGGTTGTGGGGGGTTATAGTGGGTTGTGGTGGGTTATGCCGGGCCCCAGCACCTTCTTTGTGCCTCTGGACCGCGGCATCTCGGTGGGTTGTGGGGGGTTATAGTGGGTTGTGGTGGGTTGTGGGGGGTTATAGTGGGTTGTGGTGGGTTGTGGGGGGTTATAGTGGGTTGTGGTGGGTTGTGGGGGGTTATAGTGGGTTGTGGTGGGTTATGCCGGGCCCCAGCACCTTCTTTGTGCCTCTGGACCGCGGCATCTCGGTGGGTTGTGGGGGGTTATAGTGGGTTGTGTGGGTTGTGGTGGGTTATGCCGGGCCCCAGCACCTTCTTTGTGCCTCTGGACCGCGGCATCTCGGTGGGTTGTGGGGGGTTATAGTGGGTTGTGGTGGGTTGTGGTGGGTTATGCCGGGCCCCAGCACCTTCTTTGTGCCTCTGGACCGCGGCATCTCGGTGGGTTGTGGGGGGTTATAGTGGGTTGTGGTGGGTTATGCCGGGCCCCAGCACCTTCTTTGTGCCTCTGGACCGCGGCATCTCGGTGGGTTGTGGGGGGTTATAGTGGGTTGTGGTGGGTTATGCTGGGCCCCAGCACCTTCTTTGTGCCTCTGGACCGCGGCATCTCGGTGGGTTGTGGGGGGTTATAGTGGGTTGTGGTGGGTTATGCCGGGCCCCAGCACCTTCTTTGTGCCTCTGGACCGCGGCATCTCGGTGGGTTGTGGGGGGTTATAGTGGGTTGTGTGGGTTGTGGTGGGTTATGCCGGGCCCCAGCACCTTCTTCGTGCCTCTCGACCGCGGCATCTCGGTGGGTTGTGGGGGGTTATAGTGGGTTGTGTGGGTTATAGTGGGTTGTGTGGGTTGTGGTGGGTTATGCCGGGCCCCAGCACCTTCTTCGTGCCTCTCGACCGCGGCATCTCGGTGGGTTGTGGGGGGTTATAGTGGGTTGTGTGGGTTGGTGGGCTGTGGGTCGGAGCTACTGTGTGTGTGCGCAGCGTGTGAGCGTATGTACCATGTACGTGTACCATAACCCCGTGTGTGTAGCCATGATACCGTGTACATGTATACCATTACTTCGTGTGCGTGTACCATGACCCCGTGTATGTAGCCATGATACCGTGTGTGTAGCCATGATACCGTGTGTGTAGCCATGATACCGTGTGCGTAGCCATGATACCTGGTGCACAGCCGACTGCGTGTAGCGTGCGTGTGTGTAGCTATGATACCGTGTCTATGTGTACCATCACCCCATGTACGTGTACCATGACCCCATGTACGTGTACCATGACCCCATGTACGTGTACCATGACCCCGTGTGTGTAGCCATGATACCGTGTCTATGTGTAACATAACTTCGTGTACGTGTACCACCACCCCGTGTACGTGTACCACGACCCCGTGAACGTTTACCACCACCCCGTGTACGCAGGACTCGTCAGAGGTGCTGGACGCACAGGTGATACACGGGCACGTGGTGCCCGGACACGCGCTCTTCACGCGCCCCACGGCACGCGAGGTGCGCGAGATCGAGAGCCTGGCCTTCACCGACAACGTCAAGGTCCTCCTCAAGCTCGAGGAAGTCTCCTCCAGGCCCCCCAGCGTCTGTGAGTCGCGGTCTTATTGTACTTTTGGCTGCCATTTCCTTGCTCCTTTCCATTGGTGCCCCCTACATCATTTTTATTTCTTTTCTACTTCCCTTCATTGGTGCAATCCGTTTCTCCATTTCCTGCATTGGTGCCCTCCATTTCCTGGTCCCCCTCTGCTGGCACCCCCTCCCCCCGCCCCTAGCGTATCTGGGATACAGGAACAGACAGTACCGTATCTGGGATACTGGTCACATTCCCCTCTGCTGGCACCCCCCGCCCCCAGCGTATCTGGGATACAGGAACAGCCAGTACCGTATCTGGGATACTGGTCACATTCCCCTCTGCAGGTACCCCCTCTCCCTGCCCCCAGCGTATCTGGGATACAGGAACAGCCAGTACCGTATCTGGGATACTGGTCACATTCCCCTCTGCAGGTACCCCCCTCTCCCTGCCCCCAGCGTATCTGGGATACAGGAACAGCCAGTACCGTATCTGGGATACTGGTCACATTCCCCTCTGCAGGTACCCCCTCTCCCTGCCCCCAGCGTATCTGGGATACAGGAACAGCCAGTACCGTATCTGGGATACTGGTCACATTCCCCTCTGCAGGTACCCCCTCTCCCTGCCCCCAGCGTATCTGGGATACAGGAACAGACAATAGTCAGACGGTGCCCAGGGGCAGTGGAGGCAACAAGAGTGGCATGTGGGGCTTCTTTATTTCATTCCTTATCATTCCAACGGCATAGCAATGGGCGGTCCGTAAGGAGGTGCAGAATTTCTTAATGTTACGGTTACCGTACCCTATTTGAGGAGGGAAGAGGTGATCTTGGCATTGGTATCTCCAATACAACGTAGTCCAGTGTTGTTACGGCCATTTATCTGAAGTCTACGAGATATTCAGTTCTCATAAGTGCTACGTTTGGGACAAAACCTCCATTTCATTACCATTACCTCCGCGTTATGTGCGCACTGCTTAATGTACGGGATTCGTGTTACACGCAGTCCTGTACCTGTGATATATTCCCCCCTGCACCTGTAACGTATAATCCATCCCTCCTAACGTGCGCGTCCTAACGTACCCAGACTACGTGACAGCAACACGGTGTGGTAGCTGTTGTGGGTCCTGGTGTACAGGAGCTGCTGTTGTGTAGTCTGTTGTGGGTCCTGTTACACCCCTCCTAACGTGCACGTCCTATCGTATCCAGACTACGTGACGAGCAACACGGTGTGGTAGTCTGTTGTGGGTCCTGGTGTATGGGAGCCGCTGTTGTGTAGTCTGTTGTGGGTCCTGATACACCCCTCCTAACGTGCACGTCCTATCGTATCCAGACTACGTGACGAGCAACACGGTGTGGTAGTCTGTTGTGGGTCCTGGTGTATGGGAGCTGCTGTTGTGTAGTCTGTTGTGGGTCCTGATACATCCCTCCTAACGTGCGCGTCCTATCGTATCCAGACTACGTGACGAGCAACACGGTGTGGTAGTCTGTTGTGGGTCCTGGTGTATGGGAGCTGCTGTTGTGTAGTCTGTTGTGGGTCCTGATACACCCCTCCTAACGTGCGCGTCCTATCGTATCCAGACTACGTGACGAGCAACACGGTGTGGTAGTCTGTTGTGGGTCCTGGTGTATGGGAGCTGCTGTTGTGTAGTCTGTTGTGGGTCCTGATACATCCCTCCTAACGTGCACGTCCTAACGTACCCAGACTACGTGACGAGCAACACGGTGTGGTAGTCTGTTGTGGGTCCTGGTGTATGGGAGCTGCTGTTGTGTAGTCTGTTGTGGGTCCTGATACATCCCTCCTAACGTGCGCGTCCTATCGTATCCAGACTACGTGACGAGCAACACGGTGTGGTAGTCTGTTGTGGGTCCTGGTGTATGGGAGCTGCTGTTGTGTAGTCTGTTGTGGGTCCTGATACATCCCTCCTAACGTGCGCGTCCTAACGTACCCAGACTACGTGACGAGCAACACGGTGTGGTAGTCTGTTGTGGGTCCTGGTGTATGGGAGCTGCTGTTGTGTAGTCTGTTGTGGGTCCTGATACACCCCTCCTAACGTGCACGTCCTATCGTATCCAGGCTACGTGACGAGCAACACGGTGTGGTAGTCTGTTGTGGGTCCTGGTGTATGGGAGCTGCTGTTGTGTAGTCTGTTGTGGGTCCTGATACATCCCTCCTAACGTGCACGTCCTAACGTACCCAGACTACGTGACGAGCAACACGGTGTGGTAGTCTGTTGTGGGTCCTGGTGTATGGGAGCTGCTGTTGTGTAGTCTGTTGTGGGTCCTGGTGTATGGGAGCTGCTGTTGTGTAGTCTGTTGTGGGTCCTGATACATCCCTCCTAACGTGCACGTCCTAACGTACCCAGACTACGTGACGAGCAACACGGTGTGGTAGTCTGTTGTGGGTCCTGGTGTATGGGAGCTGCTGTTGTGTAGTCTGTTGTGGGTCCTGATACATCCCTCCTAACGTGCACGTCCTAACGTACCCAGACTACGTGACGAGCAACACGGTGTGGTAGTCTGTTGTGGGTCCTGGTGTATGGGAGCTGCTGTTGTGTAGTCTGTTGTGGGTCCTGATACATCCCTCCTAACGTGCACGTCCTAACGTACCCAGACTACGTGACGAGCAACACGGTGTGGTAGTCTGTTGTGGGTCCTGGTGTATGGGAGCTGCTGTTGTGTAGTCTGTTGTGGGTCCTGATACATCCCTCCTAACGTGCGCGTCCTATCGTATCCAGACTACGTGACGAGCAACACGGTGTGGTAGTCTGTTGTGGGTCCTGGTGTATGGGAGCTGCTGTTGTGTAGTCTGTTGTGGGTCCTGATACATCCCTCCTAACGTGCGCGTCCTAACGTACCCAGACTACGTGACGAGCTACACGGTGTGGTAGTCTGTTGTGGGTCCTGGTGTATGGGAGCTGCTGTTGTGTAGTCTGTTGTGGGTCCTGATACACCCCTCCTAACGTGCACGTCCTATCGTATCCAGACTACGTGACGAGCAACACGGTGTGGTAGTCTGTTGTGGGTCCTGGTGTATGGGAGCTGCTGTTGTGTAGTCTGTTGTGGGTCCTGATACATCCCTCCTAACGTGCACGTCCTAACGTACCCAGACTACGTGACGAGCAACACGGTGTGGTAGTCTGTTGTGGGTCCTGGTGTATGGGAGCTGCTGTTGTGTAGTCTGTTGTGGGTCCTGGTGTATGGGAGCTGCTGTTGTGTAGTCTGTTGTGGGTCCTGATACATCCCTCCTAACGTGCACGTCCTAACGTACCCAGACTACGTGACGAGCAACACGGTGTGGTAGTCTGTTGTGGGTCCTGGTGTACAGGAGCTGCTGTTGTGTAGTCTGTTGTGGGTCTTGATACATCCCTCCTAACGTGCACGTCCTATCGTATCCAGACTACGTGACGAGCAACACGGTGTGGTAGTCTGTTGTGGGTCCTGGTGTACAGGAGCTGCTGTTGTGTAGTCTGTTGTGGGTCCTGATACATCCCTCCTAACGTGCACGTCCTAACGTATCCAGACTACGTGACGAGCAACACGGTGTGGTAGTCTGTTGTGGGTCCTGGTGTACAGGAGCTGCTGTTGTGTAGTCTGTTGTGGGTCCTGATACATCCCTCCTAACGTGCACGTCCTAACGTACCCAGACTACGTGACGAGCAACACGGTGTGGTAGTCTGTTGTGGGTCCTGGTGTACAGGAGCTGCTGTTGTGTAGTCTGTTGTGGGTCTTGATACATCCCTCCTAACGTGCACGTCCTATCGTATCCAGACTACGTGACGAGCAACACGGTGTGGTAGTCTGTTGTGGGTCCTGGTGTATGGGAGCTGCTGTTGTGTAGTCTGTTGTGGGTCCTGGTGTATGGGAGCTGCTGTTGTGTAGTCTGTTGTGGGTCCTGGTGTATGGGAGCTGCTGTTGTGTAGTCTGTTGTGGGTCCTGGTGTATGGGAGCTGCTGTTGTGTAGTCTGTTGTGGGTCCTGGTGTATGGGAGATGCTGTTGTGTAGTCTGTTGTGGGTCCTGGTACATCCCTCCTAACGTGCACGTCCTAACGTACCCAGACTACGTGACGAGCAACACGGTGTGGTAGTCTGTTGTGGGTCCTGGTGTACAGGAGCTGCTGTTGTGTAGTCTGTTGTGGGTCTTGATACATCCCTCCTAACGTGCACGTCCTATCGTATCCAGACTACGTGACGAGCAACACGGTGTGGTAGTCTGTTGTGGGTCCTGGTGTATGGGAGCTGCTGTTGTGTAGTCTGTTGTGGGTCCTGGTGTATGGGAGCTGCTGTTGTGTAGTCTGTTGTGGGTCCTGGTGTATGGGAGCTGCTGTTGTGTAGTCTGTTTTGGGTCCTGGTGTATGGGAGCTGCTGTTGTGTAGTCTGTTGTGGGTCCTGATACATCCCTCCTAACGTGCAACTCCTATCGTATCCAGACTACGTGACGAGCAACACGGTGTGGTAGTCTGTTGTGGGTCCTGGTGTATGGGAGCTGCTGTTGTGTAGTCTGTTGTGGGTCCTGATACATCCCTCCTAACGTGTACGTCCTAACGTATCCAGACTACTTGACGAGCAACACGGTGTGGTAGTCTGTTGTGGGTCCTGATACATCCCTCCTAACGTGCACGTCCTATCGTATCCAGACTACGTGACGAGCAACACGGTGGCGTCGGACCAGAAGCACGAGATGGGCACGGCCGTAGCACAGATACGCCGCGCCAACATCCCCGTAGCCAACGGCGTCATCCACCTCATCGACCGCCGCCTCATGACCAAGGCAGAGAGCATCCTCTCCTACCTCAAGGTACGAGTCTGGTGTGGGTCCTGGGCGTCTCTTGTGGGTCTTGGGGCGTCTGTTTTGGGTCCTGTGTCGCCTGTTGTGGGTCCTGGGAGTCTGTTGTGGGTCCTGGGCGTCTCTTGTGGGCCTTGGGGCCCTGTTGTGGGTCCTGTATCGTCTGTTGTGGGTCCTGTTCGTCTGTTGTGGGTCCTGGGAGTCTGTTGTGGGTCCTGGGCGTCTCTTGTGGGCCTTGGGGCCCTGTTGTGGGTCCTGTATCGTCTGTTGTGGGTCCTGTTCGTCTGTTGTGGGTCCTGGGCGTCTTATTCAAAAACATAACAAAAACTGAGGTGTCCTTCCGGATGCTGGAGCGCAGTAATAGTGTTTACATTAATTTCAATGTTATATATTGCTTTGAGATACGAGCAAGGTCACGTGACGCATTAAATTCGTATCTCGCGGCACCGTTATTTACGTGTGTGTGCGTGTGTGTACGTGTGTGCAGGAGGGAGGTCAGTTGAGCGAATGTACATAGGCATTAGATGTACTTCTATATAAGGTAAATTAGAGGTATATCAGGTATGCCTACTTATATAGACATTAGGTATACCTACAGATATAAATATCTATATATACCCGTGCTGGAGGAGGCAGGTCAATATTGTATAGTCTGTTGTGGGTCCTCTTCGTCTGTTGTGGGTCCTGGTGCGTGTGAACTGCTGTTGTATAGTCTGTTGTGGGTCCTCCTTCCAATATATCCATGTATATGCATCTATATCTTCGCAGGAGGAAAAAGGTCAATATTGTATAGTCTGTTGTGGGTCCTGTTCGTCTGTTGTGGGTCCTCCCTCCAACATATCCATGTTTATATATATACCTGTGCAGGAGGAAGGAGGTCAGCTGAGCGAGTTCCACAAGCTGTTCCACGAGCACCAGCAGGACCTCCTGACGAAGCTGGCCGTGAGCTCCAGCAGCGAGGGCATCACGCTCTTCGCCCCCAACAACCACGCCTTCGAGATGGTCAAGAAGGAGAGCCTTGAGAAGGTGAGGCATTCTCAGTCCCCTCGCTTCTGTCCCTCCCCTGTATCTGGGCCCCTTGTATCTCTGATACGCGCCCTCATGTATCTGGGATACGCGCCCCTCCCATGTATCTGGGATACGCGCCCCTCCCATGTATCTGGGATACGTGCCCCTCCCATGTATCTGGGATACGCGCCCCTCCCATGTATCTGGGATACATGTCCCCTCCCTGTTTCTGGGATACGTGCCCCTCCCATGTATCTGGGATACATGCCCCTCTCTGTATCTGGGATACATGCCCCTCTCTGTATCTGGGATACATGCCCCTCCCTGTATCTGGGATACATGCCCCTTTATGTATCTGTGACACATGTCGCTTGTATGTAGGTTATTCTATCTAATGATCAAGAGAAAGAGCTTTGAGAAGGTCAGGGGTTCCCAGTTCTTTCGCTTCTGTCCCTCCCTGTGTCTGGGATACTCTCCTCTGAATCTTGGATACAGGGTATTTGTATTTGTGATACATCTGTGATACATGCCTCCTGTATCTGTGATACACGCCGTCCTGTATCTGTGATACACGGCGTCCTGTATCTGGGATACGCGTCCTCTGTATGGGTTTGGTACCAGTGGTGGTTGTGTTGCGTTGTGACGTCATAAGGTTTGCTTGAAATGAGGCCGTTCTATTGGCTAGCCCCGGGCATCTCAACCCGGGGGTACATTTAGCATACTTCATGTGTCAAAATGTACAGTATATATCTGCGTACAAACATATAAGTATATGTAATTAATAAATATTCAGAGTATTTGTAGAGATTCGTAAGCCTTTCACTGTACTTGGGGTGCATAGAGAGGTTGAGAAGCCCTGGGCTGGCCGCAGAAATGACCCGACCTTGTTTCCCCTGCTGGAGTAGGTGTTAGGTGTGCACTACTCTACTGACCTGTACGTATATCGGTCAGTGGATGAAATATCGGACATACCTCCCTGGCAAGGTCTACTAGGCAGTTCACATGTACAGTATACAGTGTATATATATACCCCGCAGGTGGCTCTACTGCACTCAGCGCAGATGGTGGAGACACTAAAGTATAAACCAACGTAAGACCGTTGCCGCGCTTGCCCTAACGGAACCAAACGGCGCAGGTCGCTCCACCACGTCTTATGACAATATATATATATATATATATATATATATATGTATCCCTTCAGTATACGGGGTATCTTGTATATGGTGTATCATGTATACGGGGTATCTTGTATATGGTGTATCATGTATACGGGGTATCTTGTATATGGTGTATCATGTATACGGGGTATCTTGTATATGGTGTATCATGTATACGGAGTATCTTGTATATGGTGTATCATGTATACGGAGTATCTTGTATATGGTGTATCATGTATACGGGGTATCTTGTATATGGTGTATCATGTATACGGGGTATCTTGTATATGGTGTATCATGTATACGGAGTATCTTGTATATGGTGTATCATGTATACGGAGTATCTTGTATATGGTGTATCATGTATACGGAGTATCTTGTATATGGTGTATCATGTATACGGAGTATCTTGTATATGGTGTATCATGTATACGGGGTATCTTGTATATGGTGTATCATGTATACGGAGTATCTTGTATATGGTGTATCATGTATACGGGGTATCTTGTATATGGTGTATCATGTATACGGAGTATCTTGTATATGGTGTATCATGTATACGGAGTATCTTGTATATGGTGTATCATGTATACGGGGTATCTTGTATATGGTGTATCATGTATACGGGGTATCTTGTATATGGTGTATCATGTATACGGAGTATCTTGTATATGGTGTATCATGTATACGGAGTATCTTGTATATGGTGTATCATGTATACGGGGTATCTTGTATATGGTGTATCATGTGTACGGGGTATCTTGTATATGGTGTATCATGTGTACGGGGTATCTTGTATATGGTGTATCATGTGTACGGGGTATCTTGTATATGGTGTATCATGTGTACGGGGTATCTTGTATATGGTGTATCATGTATACGGGGTATCTTGTATATGGTGTATCATGTATACGGGGTATCTTGTATATGGTGTATCATGTATACGGAGTATCTTGTATATGGTGTATCATGTATACGGAGTATCTTGTATATGGTGTATCGTGTATACGGAGTATCTTGTATATGGTGTATCATGTATACGGGGTATCTTGTATATGGTGTATCATGTACACGGAGTATCTTGTATATGGTGTATCGTGTATACGGAGTATCTTGTATATGGTGTATCATGTATACGGGGTATTTTGTATATGGTGTATCATGTATACGGGGTATCTTGTATATGGTGTATCATGTATACGGAGTATCTTGTATATGGTGTATCATGTATACGGGGTATTTTGTATATGGTGTATCCTGTATACGGAGTATCTTGTATACGGTGTATCATGTATACGGAGTATCTTGTATATGGTGTATCATGTATACGGAGTATCTTGTATATGGTGTATCATGTATACGGAGTATCTTGTATATGGTGTATCATGTATACGGAGTATCTTGTATATGGTGTATCATGTATACGGGGTATTTTGTATATGGTGTATCATGTATACGGGGTATCTTGTATATGGTGTATCATGTATACGGAGTATCTTGTATATGGTGTATCATGTATACGGGGTATTTTGTATATGGTGTATCCTGTATACGGAGTATCTTGTATACGGTGTATCATGTATACGGAGTATCTTGTATATGGTGTATAATGTATACGGGGTATTTTGTATATGGTGTATCCTGTATACGGAGTATCTTGTATACGGTGTATCATGTATACGGAGTATCTTGTATATGGTGTATCATGTATACGGAGTATCTTGTATATGGTGTATCCTGTATACGGAGTATCTTGTATACGGTGTATCATGTATACGGAGTATCTTGTATATGGTGTATCATGTATACGGGGTATTTTGTATATGGTGTATCATGTATATGGTGTATCTTGTATATGGTGTATAATGTATACGGGGTATTTTGTATATGGTGTATCATGTATATGGTGTATCTTGTATATGGTGTATCTTGTATACGGTGTATCATGTATACGGAGTATCTTGTATATGGTGTATAATGTATACGGGGTATTTTGTATATGGTGTATCCTGTATACGGAGTATCTTGTATACGGTGTATCATGTATACGGAGTATCTTGTATATGGTGTATCATGTATACGGGGTATTTTGTATATGGTGTATCATGTATATGGTGTATCTTGTATATGGTGTATAATGTATACGGGGTATTTTGTATATGGTGTATCTTGTATATGGTGTATCTTGTATATGGTGTATAATGTATACGGGGTATTTTGTATATGGTGTATCTTGTATATGGTGTATCATGTATACGGAGTATCTTGTATATGGTGTATCATGTATACGGAGTATCTTGTATATGGTGTATCATGTATACGGGGTATTTTGTATATGGTGTATCGTGTATACGGAGTATCTTGTATATGGTGTATCATGTATACGGGGTATTTTGTATATGGTGTATCATGTATACGGAGTATCTTGTATATGGTGTATCATGTATACGGGGTATTTTGTATATGGTGTATCATGTATACGGAGTATCTTGTATATGGTGTATCATGTATACGGGGTATTTTGTATATGGTGTATCTTGTATATGGTGTATCATGTATACGGGGTATTTTGTATATGGTGTATCTTGTATATGGTGTATAATGTATATGGGGTTTCCTGTGTACGGGGTGGCCAGTATACACTGTATACACAGTATACATACCCCCGCAGGTGGCGCTCAACACAGCCAAGCTGGGCGAGCTGCTGCGGCTGCACATGGTGCCCGGACGCCTCACCACGCACGAGATACAGAAGCAGTCCCTCACCAGGGTGAGTGTCGGCTGCTGTGTACACTATATATGCATGTATACTGTATCATGTATGCATACATCGTGTATACGCCTATCCATCGTGCTGGTGCTGGCCAATCGGTGTGTTGGCTGCTGGTGCTGGCCAATCGGTGTGTTGGCTGCTGGTGCTGGCCAATCGGTGTGTTGGCTGCTGGTGCTGGCCAATCAGTGTGTTGGCTGCTGGTGCTGGCCAATCAGTGTGTTGGCTGCTGGTGCTGGCCAATCGGTGTGTTGGCTGCTGGTGCTGGCCAATCGGTGTGTTGGCTGCTGGTGCTGGCCAATCGGTGTGTTGGCTGCTGGTGCTGGCCAATCAGTGTGTTGGCTGCTGGTGCTGGCCAATCAGTGTGTTGGCTGCTGGTGCTGGCCAATCAGTGTGTTGGCTGCTGGTGCTGGCCAATCAGTGTGTTGGCTGCTGGTGCTGGCCAATCGGTGTGTTGGCTGCTGGTGCTGGCCAATCGGTGTGTTGGCTGCTGGTGCTGGCCAATCAGTGTGTTGGCTGCTGGTGCTGGCCAATCAGTGTGTTGGCTGCTGGTGCTGGCCAATCGGTGTGTTGGCTGCTGGTGCTGGCCAATCGGTGTGTTGGCTGCTGGTGCTGGCCAATCAGTGTGTTGGCTGCTGGTGCTGGCCAATCAGTGTGTTGGCTGCTGGTGCTGGCCAATCAGTGTGTTGGCTGCTGGTGCTGGCCAATCGGTGTGTTGGCTGCTGGTGCTGGCCAATCGGTGTGTTGGCTGCTGGTGCTGGCCAATCAGTGTGTTGGCTGCTGGTGCTGGCCAATCAGTGTGTTGGCTGCTGGTGCTGGCCAATCGGTGTGTTGGCTGCTGGTGCTGGCCAATCAGTGTGTTGGCTGCTGGTGCTGGCCAATCGGTGTGTTGGCTGCTGGTGCTGGCCAATCGGTGTGTTGGCTGCTGGTGCTGGCCAATCAGTGTGTTGGCTGCTGGTGCTGGCCAATCGGTGTGTTGGCTGCTGGTGCTGGCCAATCGGTGTGTTGGCTGCTGGTGCTGGCCAATCAGTGTGTTGGCTGCTGGTGCTGGCCAATCAGTGTGTTGGCTGCTGGTGCTGGCCAATCAGTGTGTTGGCTGCTGGTGCTGGCCAATCGGTGTGTTGGCTGCTGGTGCTGGCCAATCGGTGTGTTGGCTGCTGGTGCTGGCCAATCGGTGTGTTGGCTGCTGGTGCTGGCCAATCAGTGTGTTGGCTGCTGGTGCTGGCCAATCAGTGTGTTGGCTGCTGGTGCTGGCCAATCAGTGTGTTGGCTGCTGGTGCTGGCCAATCGGTGTGTTGGCTGCTGGTGCTGGCCAATCAGTGTGTTGGCTGCTGGTGCTGGCCAATCAGTGTGTTGGCTGCTGGTGCTGGCCAATCAGTGTGTTGGCTGCTGGTGCTGGCCAATCAGTGTGTTGGCTGCTGGTGCTGGCCAATCGGTGTGTTGGCTGCTGGTGCTGGCCAATCAGTGTGTTGGCTGCTGGTGCTGGCCAATCAGTGTGTTGGCTGCTGGTGCTGGCCAATCGGTGTGTTGGCTGCTGGTGCTGGCCAATCGGTGTGTTGGCTGCTGGTGCTGGCCAATCAGTGTGTTGGCTGCTGGTGCTGGCCAATCAGTGTGTTGGCTGCTGGTACTGGCCAATCGGTGTGTTGGCTGCTGGTGCTGGCCAATCGGTGTGTTGGCTGCTGGTGCTGGCCAATCAGTGTGTTGGCTGCTGGTGCTGGCCAATCAGTGTGTTGGCTGCTGGTGCTGGCCAATCGGTGTGTTGGCTGCTGGTGCTGGCCAATCAGTGTGTTGGCTGCTGGTGCTGGCCAATCAGTGTGTTGGCTGCTGGTGCTGGCCAATCAGTGTGTTGGCTGCTGGTGCTGGCCAATCGGTGTGTTGGCTGCTGGTGCTGGCCAATCGGTGTGTTGGCTGCTGGTGCTGGCCAATCGGTGTGTTGGCTGCTGGTGCTGGCCAATCGGTGTGTTGGCTGCTGGTGCTGGCCAATCGGTGTGTTGGCTGCTGGTGCTGGTCAATCAGTGTGTTGGCTGCTGGTGCTGGCCAATCAGTGTGTTGGCTGCTGGTGCTGGCCAATCAGTGTGTTGGCTGCTGGTGCTGGCCAATCGGTGTGTTGGCTGCTGGTGCTGGCCAATCAGTGTGTTGGCTGCTGGTGCTGGCCAATCGGTGTGTTGGCTGCTGGTGCTGGCCAATCAGTGTGTTGGCTGCTGGTGCTGGCCAATCAGTGTGTTGGCTGCTGGTGCTGGCCAATCAGTGTGTTGGCTGCTGGTGCTGGCCAATCAGTGTGTTGGCTGCTGGTGCTGGCCAATCAGTGTGTTGGCTGCTGGTGCTGGCCAATCAGTGTGTTGGCTGCTGGTGCTGGCCAATCGGTGTGTTGGCTGCTGGTGCTGGCCAATCGGTGTGTTGGCTGCTGGTGCTGGCCAATCGGTGTGTTGGCTGCTGGTGCTGGCCAATCAGTGTGTTGGCTGCTGGTGCTGGCCAATCAGTGTGTTGGCTGCTGGTGCTGGCCAATCGGTGTGTTGGCTGCTGGTGCTGGCCAATCGGTGTGTTGGCTGCTGGTGCTGGCCAATCAGTGTGTTGGCTGCTGGTGCTGGCCAATCAGTGTGTTGGCTGCTGGTGCTGGCCAATCGGTGTGTTGGCTGCTGGTGCTGGCCAATCGGTGTGTTGGCTGCTGGTGCTGGCCAATCAGTGTGTTGGCTGCTGGTGCTGGCCAATCGGTGTGTTGGCTGCTGGTGCTGGCCAATCAGTGTGTTGGCTGCTGGTGCTGGCCAATCAGTGTGTTGGCTGCTGGTGCTGGCCAATCGGTGTGTTGGCTGCTGGTGCTGGCCAATCGGTGTGTTGGCTGCTGGTGCTGGCCAATCGGTGTGTTGGCTGCTGGTGCTGGCCAATCAGTGTGTTGGCTGCTGGTGCTGGCCAATCAGTGTGTTGGCTGCTGGTGCTGGCCAATCAGTGTGTTGGCTGCTGGTGCTGGCCAACATATTGCAGGAAAGTTCCTTGTGTCAGCACAAAAGTGCCGACATTGTGTCATAAATGAGCAGAATGTATCCATTGGAATAGGCGCTCTCAGGGAAACATGTGAGGTCCCGGGATGAGAGTTAGGTAGGCCTTCTTTTTGTTGAAATGAACTGTTTTGATTCCGCGTTCCATTAACTTCGTACTAAATGATGCCTTCCTCTCTTTGGAAGGCCTTAGTTGCTGTTAGGAGGCTTAAACTAACGGCTTATTTAATGTAGCTCCTGTATCCTGTATACGGGGTATCCTGTATACGGGGTATCCTGTATACGGGGTATCCTGTATACGGAGTGTCCAGTATACGGTGTATCCAGTATACGGTGTATCCAGTATATGGGGTATCCAGTATACGGGGTATCCAGTATACGGGGTATCCAGTATACGGGGTATCCAGTATACGGGGTATCCAGTATACGGTGTATCCAGTATACGGTGTATCCAGTATACGGTGTATCCAGTATACGGTGTATCCAGTATACAATATGTATATATATACACACGTACCGTTGCAGAAGTTCGAGGCGCCCACGGAGAGCAGGGACCGGAAGCTATACTTCAACGTGTACGAGAGCCCGGTGTCGGGGCAGCCCGTGGTGACGGTGGAGGGGGCGGGGGTGAACGCCACCGTCCGGACCCCCAACATCGTCACCTCCAACGGCGTCATCCACATCATCGACCGCATCATGGATATTCCATCCCAGACTGTGTATGAGAAGCTGCAGAGCAACCCGGACATCAGGTGGGGGTCTGTATGTGTGGGGTTGGGGTTTGTATGTGTGGGGTGGGGGTCTGTATGTGTGGGGTGGGGGTCTGTATGTGTGGGGTGGGGGTCTGTATGTGTGGGGTGGGGGTCTGTATGTGTGGGGTGGGGGTCTGTATGTGTGGGGTGGGGGTCTGTATGTGTGGGGTGGGGGTCTGTATGTGTGGGGTGGGGGTCTGTATGTGTGGAAGTGGGGGTCTATAAATAATGAATCATGGATATACCGCCCCAAACCGTGTACGAGAAGCTACAGAGCAACCCCGACATCAGGTGGGGGTCTATATATGTTATACGAGGCGTGTCCGTAAAATAAGTTCCACGGGCTGCCGCTAGGATCGTTTCTATGCGTGGCCAGGCAACAGAGGCAGGTTGTTTGGTTCCCCCACTCCAATCCCTGACCCAGCCAGCGTCGCTGCGACGTTTAGTCTTGGCTCAGCAGCCGTTAGTTACATCGTTAGTTTGTGTGTACCCCATGACAGCATCACCTACAACCTGAGCTTAACAAGTAACAGTAACCAACACAGTAACCAACGCCCCACCCCCACCCCACCTCACACACACTGTGTCAACGCCCAGGACGTAGACACAGTGTGTGCGTGTAGAGACACAGTGTGTACGTGTGTATGTAGACAAACAACACACACACACACACAGTAACAACACCCCATATCATGACAGCATCACCTACAACCTGAGCTCCCAGGACGGCTTCAACGCGCAGTTCAACAACCGGCAGCAGAAGTTCACGCTCTTCGTGCCGGACGACGACGCCTGGCTCCAGGTCAAGAAGAAGATGCGCTCGTCCTACAAGAAGCTCGTGATGGGGGAGTTCCCTTACCATGTGAGTGGCCTCGTCCTTTGGGGGGGGTTACCTTATCCTTTAAGTGGGGTTATCTTGTGTGAGTGGGGGGGGGAGGGTATCCTGTATACAGAGGGTATCCCTATCATGTATCCTGTATACGGGGCACCTTATCGTTTGTGTGGGGGTTACCTTATCGTTTGTGTGGGGGTTACCTTATCGTTTGAGTGGGGGTTACCTTATCGTTTGAGTGGGGTTACCTTATCGTTTGAGTGGGGGTTACCTTATCGTTTGAGTGAGGGTTACCTTATCGTTTGTGTGGGGGTTACCTTATCGTTTGAGTGGGGGTTACCTTATCGTTTGAGTGGGGGTTACCTTATCGTTTGAGTGAGGGTTACCTTATCGTTTGTGTGGGGGTTACCTTATCGTTTGAGTGGGGTTACCTTATCGTTTGAGTGGGGGTTACCTTATCGTTTGAGTGGGGGTTACCTTATCGTTTGTGTGGGGGTTACCTTATCGTTTGAGTGAGGGTTACCTTATCGTTTGTGTGGGGGTTACCTTATCGTTTGAGTGGGGGTTACCTTATCGTTTGAGTGGGGGTTACCTTATCGTTTGAGTGGGGGTTACCTTATCGTTTGAGTGGGGGTTACCTTGTCGTTTGAGTGGGGGTTACCTTATCGTTTGAGTGGGGGTTACCTTACCGTTTGAGTGGGGGTTACCTTATCGTTTGAGTGGGGGTTACCTTATCGTTTGTGTGGGGGTTACCTTATCGTTTGTGTGGGGGTTACCTTATCGTTTGAGTGGGGGTTACCTTATCGTTTGAGTGGGGGTTACCTTATCGTTTGAGTGGGGGTTACCTTATCGTTTGAGTGGGGGTTACCTTATCGTTTGAGTGGGGGTTACCTTTTCGTTTGAGTGGGGGTTACCTTATCGTTTGAGTGGGGGTTACCTTTTCGTTTGAGTGGGGGTTACCTTATCGTTTGAGTGGGGGTTACCTTATCGTTTGAGTGGGGGTTACCTTATCGTTTGAGTGGGCGTTACCTTATCGTTTGAGTGGGCGTTACCTTATCGTTTGAGTGGGCGTTACCTTATCGTTTGAGTGGGCGTTACCTTATCGTTTGAGTGGGGGTTACCTTATCGTTTGAGTGGGCGTTACCTTATCGTTTGAGTGGGCGTTACCTCATCGTTTGAGTGGGCGTTACCTCATCGTTTGAGTGGGCGTTACCTTATATGATTGAGGACATGGTAATTAGGGATGTATGTAGATGGCAGTCATGTCTGTGAGTTGAGCGGTGCACAGTACTGGTGTTAGTGGCGTATCCTGGATACACGCCGCACGCAGGGCCCGGTGCGGTGTGAGCGTAATGGTGTTGTTAGCGTATCCTAAATACACGTCACGGGCAAGGCCTCAAACTTATTAATTTTTTGGGCGTGAGCGTATCCTGGATACATGATATGGGCCCTAAACTTGAGTGTGGTGGGGCCCTGAGCCTTGCCCCTCTCCCAAGCATGTTAATCCCCCTAACCCCTCCCCCCTGACCTTAACCCCCCCCCCCCCCCTCACGTGGTGGTATGGTGAGCCCTGAGTGTACAAAACGTCCCCTAACCCAACCTTCCCCCCAAACACACTAACCCACCTAACCCCTCCCCACGCATACTAACCCCCCCCCCCCCCCTCACGTGGTGGTATGGTGAGCCCTGAGTGTACAAAACGTCCCCTAACCCAACCTTCCCCCCAAACACACTAACCGACCTAACCCCTCCCCACGCATACTAACCCCCCCCCCCCCCTCACGTGGTGGTATGGTGAGCCCTGAGTGTACAAAACGTCCCCTAACCCAACCTTCCCCCCAAACACACTAACCCACCTAACCCCTCCCCACGCATACTAACCCCCCCCCTCCCTCCCCCGCAGGTGAAGTCGATCCTGGAGCGCCACATGCTGGTGGGGCGGGACCTGCCCCTGTCCGCCCTGGTTGCCCTCACCAACAACGGGTCCCTGTCCCAGTCCGACCCCAACTACCGCCAGGTCCTCAACATGACCCCGGGGCAAGGTCCACTTCCAGCCCCGCATCTCCCAGGCCTCCAGCGGTCAGTTAGTGCAGCGGTTTTGGCGGTAAACTCCGCTGAGTGTTTCCTGTTTGGAACGCTTCATTTCTTGTTCTTTTCATTTGGTGTAGGTGTTTTTGGTGGCAAAACTGATGTTTTATTGGAATGTTTTCTCTTTTTCTTTTGATATAGGTTTTATGGTCGGGAAGCGGTTGTTTTTATTTGAACATCTCGTGGTACTTTTTTAGTCTTTTTTACGATAGCAAGAAGCTCTTTGGTATTGTGAGGGCGAGTGCATTACGATGCAACTCCCCTCGCTCCCAGGAGGAACATGTGGGGTCCCTAGCTGAGAGTTAGGTAGGCCTTTTTGTTGAAATGAAATGTTCTTGTTATGTTAAAGACCAGCTTGTTCTGGTTCACTGCTGTCCTGTTGTTCAGCACCTACTACTTTCTTCTTCTACTTTTGTCTTGTTTCATGAACTTCTTTCTCAGCTTGCTGTTTCTGTGCACTTTGTGCATAGATTCCCGCGTTCCCTTAACTACATCCTAGATGGTGCCTTCCTTCTTCCTCTTTTTGAACATCTTCGTTGTGTTGTACTAACCTAAAACTAATTCATAAGTAATGAACTATTAATTGCATGCAGCCTCTAAACATATACTGTAGCGCTCACTACTATTCTACCGTCATCATATTCAGAGTATCTTCACCATGGGAATACGTTTCTGTTTCTCGATCTGTGGCGCAGACATGAGCCGTTAAATTGCGTTTAAAAACTAAGTATATATACATACGCGAGGAGGGCTTACAAAAATGATTCTGAAATTTTACAAACTTTATTTGTTGAAAATGAACAGTTTTCCCTTTCTACGTCTTTTTTCTTTTTCTTCTTTCTTTTTTGTCTTCTTTCTACGTCTTTTTTTTTCTTTTTTGTCTTCTTTCTACGTCTTTTTTTTCTTTTTGTTGTCTTCTTTCTACGTCTTTTTTTTTTCTTTTTTGTCTTCTTTCTACGTCTTTTTTTTCTTTTTTGTCTTCTTTCTACGTCTTTTTTTTTTTTTCTTTTTTGTCTTCTTTCTACGTCTTTTTTTTTTTTCTTTTTTGTCTTCTTTCTACGTCTTTTTTTTTTCTTTTTGTCTTCTTTCTACGTCTTTTTTTTTTCTTTTTTGTCTTCTTTCTACGTCTTTTTTTTTTCTTTTTTGTCTTCTTTCTACGTCTTTTTTTTTCTTTTTTGTCTTCTTTCTACGTCTTTTTCTTCTTTTCTTTTTTGTCTTCTTTCTACGTCTTTTTTTTCTTTTTTGTCTTCTTTCTACGTCTTTTTTTTTTCTTTTTTGTCTGCTTTCTACGTCTTTTTTTTCTTTTTTGTCTTCTTTCTACGTCTTTTTTTTTTCTTTTTTGTCTTCTTTCTACGTCTTTTTCTTCTTTCTTTTTTGTCTTCTTTCTACGTCTTTTTTTTTCTTTTTTGTCTTCTTTCTACGTCTTTTTTTTTTCTTTTTTGTCTTCTTTCTACGTCTTTTTTTTTCTTTTTTGTCTTCTTTCTACGTCTTTTTCTTCTTTCTTTTTTGTCTTCTTTCTACGTCTTTTTTTTTTCTTTTTTGTCTTCTTTCTACGTCTTTTTTTTTCTTTTTTGTCTTCTTTCTACGTCTTTTTCTTCTTTCTTTTTTGTCTTCTTTCTACGTCTTTTTTTTCTTTTTTGTCTTCTTTCTACGTCTTTTTTTTTTCTTTTTTGTCTTCTTTCTACGTCTTTTTCTTCTTTTCTTTTTTGTCTTCTTTCTACGTCTTTTTCTTCTTTCTTTTTTGTCTTCTTTCTACGTCTTTTTTTTTTCTTTTTTGTCTTCTTTCTACGTCTTTTTTTTTCTTTTTTGTCTTCTTTCTACGTCTTTTTTTTTCTTTTTTGTCTTCTTTCTACGTCTTTTTTTTTCTTTTTTGTCTTCTTTCTACGTCTTTTTCTTCTTTCTTTTTTGTCTTCTTTCTACGTCTTTTTTCTTCTTTCTTTTTTGTCTTCTTTCTACGTCTTTTTCTTCTTTCTTTTTTGTCTTCTTTCTACGTCTTTTTTTTTCTTTTTTGTCTTCTTTCTACGTCTTTTTTTTTTCTTTTTTGTCTTCTTTCTACGTCTTTTTTTTTCTTTTTTGTCTTCTTTCTACGTCTTTTTCTTCTTTCTTTTTTGTCTTCTTTCTACGTCTTTTTTTTTCTTTTTTGTCTTCTTTCTACGTCTTTTTTTTTCTTTTTTGTCTTCTTTCTACGTCTTTTTTTTTCTTTTTTGTCTTCTTTCTACGTCTTTTTTTTTTTCTTTTTTGTCTTCTTTCTACGTCTTTTTTTTTTCTTTTTTGTCTTCTTTCTACGTCTTTTTTTTTTCTTTTTTGTCTGCTTTTCTACGTCTTTTTTTTTTTCTTTTTTGTCTTCTTTCTACGTCTTTTTTTTTTCTTTTTTGTCTTCTTTCTACGTCTTTTTTTTCTTTTTTGTCTTCTTTCTACGTCTTTTTTTTTTTCTTTTTTGTCTTCTTTCTACGTCTTTTTTTTTCTTTTTTGTCTTCTTTCTACGTCTTTTTTTTTTCTTTTTTGTCTTCTTTCTACGTCTTTTTTTTTTCTTTTTTGTCTGCTTTCTACGTCTTTTTTTTTTCTTTCTACGTCTTTTTCTTTTCTTTTTTGTCTTCTTTCTACGTCTTTTTTTTTTCTTTTTTGTCTTCTTTCTACGTCTTTTTCTTCTTTCTTTTTTGTCTTCTTTCTACGGTCTTTTTCTTTTCTTTTTTGTCTTCTTTCTACGTCTTTTTTTTTTCTTTTTTGTCTGCTTTCTACGTCTTTTTCTTCTTTCTTTTTTGTCTTCTTTCTACGTCTTTTTCTTCTTTCTTTTTTGTCTTCTTTCTACGTCTTTTTCTTTTCTTTTTTTGTCTTCTTTCTACGTCTTTTTCTTCTTTCTTTTTTTGTCTTCTTTCTACGTCTTTTTCTTCTTTCTTTTTTGTCTTCTTTCTACGTCTTTTTCTTCTTTCTTTTTTGTCTTCTTTCTACGGTCTTTTTCTTCTTTCTTTTTTGTCTTCTTTCTCATTTACTTCTCGCGGTATCCAGTATACAGTAAGACAGTGGCGGCACACACGTACACACGCACACATAAACTGTGCGTGAGAACGCGGTATACAGTGCGACACACACGCACACACGCCCGCACATAAACCTGGCCCCCCCACCCGCCAGATTACTACGTCGAGTGGATGGGCGTGCGGGCCCGCGTGGTTGCAGGGCGACGTCGAGTGTGTCAACGGCGTGGCTGCACATCATTGATAAGGTGGGGGGGGTGTGAAGGGGGTGGAGGGGGGTGTGTGTGAAGGGGGGTGTGTGTGTGTGTGAAGGGGATGGGGGGGTGTGGGGGGGGGGGTGTGTGTGAAGGGGGTTGTGGGGGGGTGTGTGAAGGCGATGGGGGGGGGGTGTGGGGGGGGATGTGAAGAAGGTGGGGGAGGTATGAAGGGGATGTGAAGGAGGGGGGGGAGGTGTGAAGGGGATGTGTGTGAAGGGGGTGGGGTGTGAAGGGGGTGGGGTGTGAAGGGGGTGTGGGGGGGGGGGGGGTTGTGAGGAGGTGCGTGGGGTGTGTGAGGGGGTGAGGGGGTGTGGGGTGTGTGGGGGTGGAGCATGAAGTGAAAGAAACATGACCCGCCCTTTACCCCCTCAGGTGCTGATGTCCCACCACGACGTAACGGTGGCGGCCGCCGCCGTGCCGCCGTCCGCCACCTTCCTGTCCACCGCCGCCATCTTGCTGACTGCCGCCGTGCTGCGGTAAGCGGCCATACTGGGACCCCACTTCTTCCTGACGCAGAGGAGTGGCCTCCGTCGCAGGTGGATAACGTCTGGTGGATCCAACGGTTGTGGACCGTAGATAGGATACCATTCAACCGTAGCTAGGATACGTCTTGGCTGGGACTATGTAGTCAAGTCTCTTGGCTGAAAATAATTACTTCTCTTGGCTGGAATTAGACGAGTCTCTCGGCTGGAACATCTTCTTGACAATGCCGGTATGTAGGATACGCTGGATAGGATATCATACCATGTATTTCATACAGCACGCATGAAATACGCCATTTGAGCATTTGTGTAAGCCACATTTGTTCAATCTTGATTTTATGAACATCGCAGGCAACGTCATTCTGTCAACGCTGTGTTGTATAGGTGACGTTCGCCACACAGTGCCGTGTCGTGGCTAATTAAGGCAGTTCGGTTGAAGGCAGGTTGCTACTCCGTTGAAGTTCCCCTGTAGCGGGTGTTGGAGCTCTCAACGCACCACTTGGTAACGGACGTGTACTAGCGCACCTCTCATTTGGTTCGCTGCTGCGAGGCACCGAGATACAATGGCCACCTAGGCGGTCACTAGTGTCCGTTGCCATAACTTGTATCATATATACACATGAACTAGGCTACGAGGTCTGTCATTAGTACTAGTGCGTGGTGACCGTGGCCATAACTGGTATCATGGATACCCTTGAACTAGGCCGCTAGGTCTGTCCTGGTTGGTATCACAGATACCCTTAAACGAGGTTACCATCAGTGTGGGCAGCTACTAGTTGTGGTAGGTCTAGTAGCTACAAGGCATTCTTGAACGGTACCACCTTGCTCGTCTCTACCTCGAGCTGGTCTCTCTGCTACCACTCATTGTGTGGTTGGAATACCATCACTTCAAGTGTAGTATATGTGGAATTATACAGTAGGGTTGTACCTATATGGTTCGTAAGGTAGGACATTTACTCTCTTCAGTTTATGAAGTGACCATCATCTTGCCCTTAACGGACGACCGACCTCCAGCTATTGAAACTGACCTCCTGTAATGTGCATTGTAGAGTACGAACTGTACCTCTTGTAATCTACTTAAGGTGGTGTCTGACTGGATGCAACGTCTCCTATTGAAAAGTTAGGTCCTGATACCTTTGTGCAAGAATCTCTACCTTTTGGGTCTAGGCGTATCTAGAATACCTCTTGACTGGATATGTATTCTGGATACCTATCGACTGGAGGTATATCCAGGATGCCTTTCGCCTGGAGGTGTATCCAGGATACCGTTCGCCTGGAGAGATGTCCAGGATACCTCTCGCCTGGAGGTGTATCCAGGATACCTCTCGCCTGGAGGTGTATCCAGGATACCTCTCGCCTGGAGGTGTATCCAGGATACCTTTCGCCTGGAGGTATCCATGCTACACCTCGAGAAAAACTGTATCCTGTCAGGATACGCCACGAGTGGAACAGTATCCTGGATACCCCTGGGCAGTTACAAAAAAAGCAACCGGACCATTGCCAGGGTCACCAACAAAGGGTATGGAAACGATGTCATCCGAACTTTATGTCTACCGCAACTCTCGTGTCACAGCGTCTGCAATACTGCCACCACTTGTTGCTGTGTCCTCCTTGTTCATGCGTTTGCTAGGAGTCCCGCACCGACCACTTAGCCTTTATTTATTTGACTAGCTTTAGCTAAGTTAAGCACTTTTGGGTAGAAGCAGCACCCAGGCTTCTGAGATTAGCTTCACGCTTTATTTTAGTCACAATATCATGACTGTAATATCGCATTATTTTCGTTGTGTGGTTATTATCGTGAAGATCTGTTCATTTCCGACCAGCTGTGCGGAGGAGATTAGTTTGTTTATTAGTCATATGATCGAGATTACTAATACACTGCGACGGATCTGGATATATGTATCCAGGATACCCAGTCGTCCAGTACCTGCATAGCGGGTCCTGGATACGTGTATCCTGGATACCCAGTCGTCCAGTACCTGCATAGCAGGTCCTGGACACGTGTATCCTGGATACTCAGCAGCATGGTCTAATTTAGGTTAATAACTATGTCAAGGTCCTCAGTTTCATCTTGCATTTTTGGCGACCTGTGTGTTGCCTGAATTTGCGTGCTACCAAAGTTCCAACGACCATTCCAGTGAATTATTCTCAGAACGAATCTTTTTGTCATAAATCGTGACTTCTCTTCAGAGCGTCTACCGTGTTCGCGGCGCGTCCTGGGTTGTCATTCCCTCACCCGCGTGAGCATCACGTAGATTTTGATTATCTAGTGATCGCAGCTGATGTTTTTTCTAAGTAGACTTAAATTTTAGTCTTGTTCATCGGTGAGGTACCTATTTTGTGCATTGTTTACACGGTCAGGTACTATTTTGTGTATTGTTGGTACGTTGGGTCGCTGTTGCCGCTTCCACCAAAGTCTGTATTATTTGTGTATTTTGTTGTGTTTGTATTTTGTGCATCTGTGTGCGCCATCCTCGTCTCCGCACTGTCTGGATACTTCCTTGGCTGGAGGTGTGTCCAGGATACCGGACCTTGTGGGCTGGATACCACTGGCTACCAGTGATACTGAGCTGGATACGTATCTAGAATGCCTTCTTGGCTGAAGGCGTATCCAGGATACATCATTGGCTGTTGAGGTATCTAGGATACATCATTGGCTGGTGGGGTATCCAGGATACATCATTGGCTGGTGGGGTATCCAGGACACATCATTGGCTGGTGGGGTATCCAGGACACATCATTGGCTGGTGGGGTATCCAGGACACATCATTGGCTGGTGGGGTATCCAGGACACATCATTAGCTGGTGGGGTATCCAGGATACATCATTGGCTGGTGGGGTATCCAGGATACATCATTGGCTGGTGGGGTATCCAGGATACAACCTTCGCTGACATGCCTGCCATCAGCAGCTAACCAGACGCCTGGCCCTACACGCAGTCATGTGTCTGCGTTGTAGCTTTTCATTCCAGAGGTGATCCCGACTCAGAAGCAAATTTCTCATTCCAATTTTCTCCAACATTCCTGTCATCCTTCAGAATTTATTATTATTAAATATATATTATATATATATTTGTGTAGCTAATGTACGACCCAATTTACCGTTAATCTTCATCGTCCCTATGTTTACATTAGTGATAGTAATCATAGTAATAATGATTATGAAATGTGTTCATAAAATGAGCGTCACAAAGTTATAGAACCAGTGAAGGCAGGATTTGATCGTCGTTTGCTTCCCACTTAGTTTGGTGTCTACGTTCCTGCGGTGCGTGAGTCGCTCCCCACCAGCTTGTGACTCGCGTGTCTACGCTGAGTTTATTGTGATGTTGACTCGATTTTGTGTGTCTCGGTCACACGGCCGTATCTTGGCTACCAGCGGCCACTCGATTATTCGGTCGTACCTAATCTACCAAAGACCGTATCTTGGCTACCCATAATACATCTTTTTATTAGCCGGTCATTCCATGTCTCCCTAACGAGAATAAGCCAACTAGTCGCTCGTGTTTTGTCAATAGACTCCTTAGTGAACTTGCTCGTCTCCTCTGTTCTTGTTCAGTGAGTGTAAACAGCACGCAATATATCCTCCTCATCTTGAATATCTTCTACGGGATTCTGCCTTCTTATCTGTCGAGCATTGCAGACTTCACTCGACTGACGGAGGGCCTCCAATCAATCGTTCAGAGGCCCCCATGTAACATACGTATTGTGCCGGCATGCTGATCGTCCCCGAGTGAATGAAGTTTGTACCTTTTTTCGAAGGTGTTGTCGTCGTCGATGTTAGGACCCTCTTCTTCTTGTACATAACCTCGACCTGCAGTTCGTGTCCACCGAGTATGGGAAATGTTCGCAACCCGGATACGCCAAGCATATTTGTATCCAGGATACCTTGACCATCTATATCCAGGATACATTGACCGTCTGTATCCAGGATACCTTGACCATCTGTATCCAGGATACCTTGACCATCTGTAACCAGGATACCTTGACCATCTGTATCCAGGATACCTTGACCATCTGTATCCAGGATACCTTGACCATCTGTATCCAGGATACCTTGACCATCTGTATCCAGGATACATTGACCATCTGTATCCAGGATACATTGACCATCTGTATCCAGGATACATTGACCATCTGTATCCAGGATACGTTGAGGAATGAGGCGTATCCTGGAGGCTTGAAATGCAACATTTCAGTCTACTGACGTCATGTTTGGACTTGATGTTCGCACTGAAGTATCCTTCTGAAGGCTTGCTCTGTGGCGCTTGAGAATCTCCAGTTAGGAGGCGATGTTGGGTGGTTGTATCGCATGAGGACGGGTGAAGCTTTTTGTTAACGTATCTTCTCACATGGGTGAGGGTATCGGTGATACGCAGGAAATCTTCTCACATGGGCGGAAATTTGTTCGTCACAAATTAATGTAGAACGATTGAATAGGTGTTTAGCGAGGTGGGTTAGGAGAGGGAGGGAGTGTGTGCTGTATGGCATACCACGGTGGGTGGTCACACTTTGGTTTGTATATATTGATCGTGTTTACTTTTGCTTTGATATGTGGTTACGATATAAAGTTCCATTTTAGTGTGTAAGATATATTACCAAGCATGTAGAATACAACGTAGAGGACGTCACTTGCTGCGCTGGTGAAGTGTCTCCTCTTGGCTCGTGCGCGCGCGGTTCTTCTTTTTCCCCCACAGCTGCAAATCAGCCTCGATTATCCGGTCATGCCAATCAACCAACAGCCACTCGACCGTATCTTGTGAAATTTAAAAACTTTTTTTTTCGTTATCCAAGATACGGCTGTTGACGTCTCAAGTCTGATATTATTCGCAAGTTTGAATGTTTTTGGTCATGACAAGTTCACGGTGCCAGCTTGAAAATCCGTTGAGTCGCTCGTGCACCTCATCAAAAATACTGCGAAGTTTGGCAATGCCGCACCACGAACCGAGAGGAGGCGGCATAGGACGTCACGAAGCGATCAGTAATTACGAAGCAAATAACGACTTGGAGGCTGCACTGCCTCCGAGCTGCTGCCGCAACTTTAGAGCGAGAGTCACCCAAGTGCATCTTTTTGAGCGTATTTAATGCGAAATATTTATGGTCTATATCTCCAGAGTAGCTCTTCACCTCGTACTAGCTGCAGCACTCGTCGATAGGACGCCGGTCACGTGATCTCGTTGCGGCCCGTCTTAGGAAGCGTGGACAAGATACGGCAGCTGACGTCTCGACACGTACCCAGGATACGGCAGCTGACGTCTCGCCACGTACCCAGGATACGGCAGCTGACGTCTCGACACGTACCCAGGATACGGCAGCTGACGTCTCGACACGTACCCAGGATACGGCAGCTGACGTCTCGACACGTACCCAGGATACGGCAGCTGACGTCTCGACACGTACCCAGGATACAGCAGCTGACGTCTCGACACGTACCCAGGATACAGCAGCTGACGTCTCGACACGTACCCAGGATACGGCAGCTGACGTCTCGACACGTACCCAGGATACGGCAGCTGACGTCTCGACACGTACCCAGGATACAGCAGCTGACGACACGTACCCAGGATATGTTCATATGAGACACGCCGCCAGATTGCTGTAGATCCATACTCGAACCGTTAGGCTTGGCTTATTCAAATTTTTTGGGTACAAGTGCGTTTTACAGAATTTCCTAAAATTTCATGGAATTGTCGCAGTGCTGTACTGCTATGCACACTTTGTATCAGTCTGCCAGTCACGTTAGTTTATTAGCAAATCCTTCACAGTTGAAATCCAAGTCCACTTGAGGTTTGTATACTTTTTTCGGTGCCGTGAGAATGCGGTTGAATTATGGGCATTAATTAGGAATATCCTGGCAGTCGAATTTTCTGTTTTTCAGCCTCAAAGCTACATGGCCAATAAATAAACGTTCCAGAAAATGATCCGTGCCGATGATCACTTGAGATCCAAAAGCCGCGGTCTGTTGCAAATGAAGATGTAAAGTAGCGTAGGTTCCTCCCCCATTGTTGTGGTGCAGTGCTTTCTTCAATTTTCTACGGTGTCAACAGCTGGTGCTACTTTCCTCCAGATCTCTCCCTTTATTTCCCCAAAGTCCGTAGCCAGGATACGTCAACTATTGATTGTCCCCCCTCCATCTCCCGATATTTGTGAAAGTTCGGTGTTCATTTCTGCGTGTGTATCTACTTCTCCGCACGACGGAGAAAAGCTCCTGGGGAAAAATTTTTTATGTCGAATTTCCCGATGCATTCATTCCATTATATTGGTGACTTGCGCATGTGTTCCCTCTCGTGAGTCCTCTTCGTTAGGAAATAAATGAACAATCGGGAGCTTCTGGGACGCGGTATCCAGGCTACCTGCAAAACATCCAAGGAACCGTTAGTGGCGGAGCTGGTCGGTGTTGCCATCTTGCGCTCCCCTGGACCACGCGCGTTGTAAGATACTCCTTGTTCAAGTCAGTGTGAGTGTACGTACGTATGTATGTGTCTTATTATTATTACTACTGCTACTCTAGTTATCGTGTTACTTCAATGATCATCACAACTAATAACAGAAAAGACATTTTTAACAAATAATATTAGTTCTTTAATTCAATATGGCGTCGATGGAGCAACTTTCTCGCAGTCGCGCATCTCGAGGCAGACTTTGGGCGTAATTTAAACCAATTGTCAAAACTGTCTTTTGTTTGCTGTAGATTATCAGTTGTTTCTTCTTAAATAATCATAGCGTTGAGTATCACAAACGCCGCTTGCGGTAATAAAGAAATTCTAATTTGAGTGGAATGAGCAAAAATTACCGATGCATTCAACGCGCGGTGCTGACATGACATCGCGGCTGGTCTGCTAAAATCAAACCAAAAAAATTGACTTGAGCCTCAATAATAAATTAGCGCAACGCCGTGCGTGCGTGCGTGGCTGCCAAATGGTGCTTCATCGACGCCAGTAAATAATTTCCCTGATTTAGCAGCTTTGCTTTAAGAGAATAAATCATTCGAGTCACGCAGCTGCCCACGAGCGTATCAGTGATACGTTCGAGCGTATCAGTGATACGTTGCGGCGTATTAGTGATACGCGCGTGGGCACCTTAGTTCCTAGATGGTAACCGTTAATTTTAGAGCCGAGGATGTTCCGTTTGTTCCATTAATTACTGAAACGAGAGACGCCCCGCCGCGTCTCCGATTTCTTTGAATGTGAAAATTTAACAACTTCTCGTTTAGTAAAATGTCATGGAACGATCCAGCCTTTTTTTTATCCTTCCTCTCTACACATGTACAGTTTTCATCGGAGCATTAATTTCGATTGTAGGCATCGAGAGATCACTTACTGACGTCTCCCACTCACATCCTCATCTTTCCCTTCAAAAATGTACGACTTACGAGAACAAATGCACGAGGGCCGTCAACACAACAGCGTCAAGATACAATAACAAATACGGTACAATATTCTCACATTAGGTGCTTAGCGTACCTAGTATGCGACACGTATACAGTCTTGTCCTGAAGAGAGCTCACACACAAAACTAGCCACAAAAATCAAAAGCACGTGGCAGACATGGTAAAAAGTTTATTCGTTACGCTTAACCAGTACAAATATCAATACATTAACGTCAGTACGAAATTGAGAATGACATAAATACACTGCCGCTGGATGATGTAAAAACACATCTTCATTTCCTGTTTACAATAGTAAGCAAACTTGTAAATGATTTAGAAACTTTAAGAGAAGCGAAGATTTGGACGACTCCACACATTGCAATGGTGGTTTCAACATGCGAATATCACTGATACAGACGGCAGGTATCACTGATACAGACCGCACGTATCACTGATACAGACGGCAGCTATCACTGATACAGACCGCAGGTATCACTGATACAGACCGCACGTATCACTGATACAGACCGCAGGTATCACTGATACAGACCGCACGTATCACTGATACAGACGGCAGGTATCACTGATACAGACCGCAGGTATCACTGATACAGACCGCACGTATCACTGATACAGACGGCAGCTATCACTGATACAGACCGCACGTATCACTGATACAGACGGCAGCTATCACTGATACAGACGGCAGCTATCACTGATACAGACCGCAGGTATCACTGATACAGACGGCAGGTATCACTGATACAGACCGCAACACGTCAGCACGCGGGTATCACTGATACACGCCGTGCCGCTTTAAATTTGAAGTTAATTTGGCTGAAACAAAGCAAGAATTTAAAAGTTGTGAGATTATTTTAAAAGAAACGGAGTAGTAAAGTTAAGACATAGCCGCCACAAACGAGTATTCATTGATAGAGCAAAATAGAAGGTGACCATCAAGGGAAAGAGTTATGTGTGAGCATCAAAAGAAGTTGAGTAGCTCCACCTTTTCGCAAGCATTGAGAAACTTGCAACGGCCGCTAACGCCTTCAATCGGACGCTTCTCGCTTTAAACTTTATTCTTAACAAATTTATACGCAAACTCTTACTTTCGTGATACATTCACAAAAAACGTGAAAGAATAACTTAAGATAAAATTTCGATTGTCTAATAGAAATTCCTATTCTATTGTTCGACTATATATTTATTTCTTCTACTTATAGCAGAAACCATTTTGTCTTTCATACTAAGGAAACTTAACAATCACTTGCATAAAATTAGCTCATAAAATCTATTGAAGGCGCAGGAGAGAAGCAACTCTGGTGCAGTGGCGTATCAGTGCTACGCACCACACCTCTGGTGCAGTGGCGTATCACTGCTACGCACCACACCTCTGGTGCAGTGGCGTATCAGTGCTACGCACCACACCTCTGGTGCAGTGGCGTATCAGTGCTACGCACCACACCTCTAGTGCAGTGGCGTATCAATGCTACGCACCACACCTCTGGTGCAGTGGCGTATCACTGCTACGCACCACACCTCTGGTGCAGTGGCGTATCAATGCTACGCACCACACCTCCGGTGCAGTGGCGTATCACTGCTACGCACCACACCTCTGGTGCAGTGGGCGTATCAGTGCTACGCACCACACCTCTGGTGCAGTGGGCGTATCAGTGCTACGCACCACACCTCTGGTGCAGTGGGCGTATCAGTGCTACGCACCACACCTCTGGTGCAGTGGGCGTATCAGTGCTACGCACCACACCTCTGGTGCAGTGGGCGTATCAGTGCTACGCACCAGCACCAAGCTGACGTCCGCAATATTTTGCAGCGAGTCCAAGACTCACGACGACGGTCTCCCAGATTTCTTACATCTGCTCCTCTAGCCTAACTAGTAACCAATGTAACTGAAGACACACTTGAACACTTACTCTATACACTCAAAATATACGAATCTCTTCCCTCTCAACCTGGAAATAGAATTTTTAGGAAAGAAACGTGGTTTTGGAGTGCGATCTCTGCCTGCCACAGCCACTGCTCAGCTGCAAAACAAAGATATAAATTCGATAAAATAGAGAATTAAGGACGGCATACGACCACAAGCCTTCAAATGCATCCACCTAATGAGATAAAAATTCCATAGGAACATCAGGAATGTTTCCAGTCAAATTGTCAGGAACTTTTGCAATTTTCTGATACCTAAAATTAATTCGGGCGAGTAAATCACATTTTATCTAAGGTACTTCGAAGGCTTTAAATTTAAATGGCGGCGCTCACGCGCTCTTGTATCTGTGATACTACTCTCCGGATCACAGACACGGGACTCGTATCACAGACACGGGACTCGTATCACAGACACGGGACTCGTATCACAGACACGGGACTCGTATCACAGACACGGGACTCGTATCACAGACACGGGACTCGTATCACAGACACGGGACTCGTATCACAGACACGGGACTCGTATCACAGACACGGGACTCGTATCACAGACACGACACTCGTATCACAGACACGGGACTCGTATCACAGACACGGGACTCGTATCACAGACACGGGACTCGTATCACAGACACGGGACTCGTATCACAGACACGGGACTCGTATCACAGACACGGGACTCGTATCACAGACACGGGACTCGTATCACAGACACGGGACTCGTATCACAGACACGGGACTCGTATCACAGACACGGGACTCGTATCACAGATACCATCTCCTGCATCAGGAATTAAACTTTTGCAGCTCGTCACTTCAATTATTCAGATCCAGAGCAAGGCTTGAATTCTTTTTGTATTCCTACGTTATGAAAATAAGAAAAGGATTGCCTAGAATCTGAGTCGGAATTAGGGGGCGACGCGTCACAACCTTGCAGTATCATTAACGTCATCATTTAATTACTACGAATCAATATAATTACTACGAATAACACTTCCTACCAATTTCACACGCACAAAAGCTCAAGAGATTCCACGGAGTTTCAGGCACCAATATCAATAATTCATAAAACAATAACCAAGAACACAGAACATCGTAGCTACGGACTAAAAGGCACGGCATGTTTAGCATTTACCTACCTACACTCCGCCCTAAGATTCAACTTTACCCTCAGTAGTAATTAGATCACACGAGTTGCTGCTTTGTTAGGTACATCGTAGTGACGTATCAGTGATACGGTGCGCATACCAGTGATACGGCAGACGTATCAGTGATACGGTGCGCATACCAGTGATACGGCAGACGTATCAGTGATACGGTGCATGGAATGTCCCCCCTCCTTCCTACGCCCCCACCCCGTATACACACCACGGTAGAGGAAACAAGGTAGGGTCATTTCTGTGGGGGAAAATTTCTTGTTCGGCTAGCCAATAGAACGGCTTCATTTCAAACAAACTTTGTGACGTCACCAAAACGCCATGTCATTGGGAGCCAGATTTGGAGGTAGCAGTGCTACCAGATGCAATATGAGCGCTGCTATTGGTTCGTTGCCGTGACGTCAGCAAAACCACACCGTCAACGTAAACAAGACTGGTTTGACCCTACCTTGTTCCCTGTACCGCGCTGCACACCCACACCGAAGGAGGCACACACAATCTCAAGACGCAAATTCCGCCAATAACAACTCGAAGGGAGAGTCCCTGGCTCTAAAATGCAGGGCGTTAGACAACCGACAGCCCTCAAATTTTCGCCACCTTCCACCGAGTGAATGCCAGACCGCGGCGGCCGTGAGGGAGAGATGAGAGCGTATCTAGGATACGACGGTGCGTCTGGGGGGAGGCGTGAGTCAGTACCCAGCATACGACGTTGGTATCCAACATACGACGTCGGTATCCAACATACGACGTCGGTATCCAACATACGACGTCGGTATCCAGCATACGACGTCGGTACCCAGCATACGACGTCGGTATCCAACATACGACGTCGGTATCCAACATACGACGTCGGTATCCAACATACGACGTCGGTATCCAACATACGACGTCGGTATCCAGCATACGACGTCGGTACCCAGCATACGACGTCGGTATCCAGCATACGACGTCGGTATCCAGCATACGACGTCGGTATCCAGCATACGACGTCGGTACCCAGCATACGACGTCGGTACCCAGCATACGACGTCGGTACCCAGCATACGACGTCGGCATCCAGCATACGACGTCGGCATCCAACATACGACGTCGGCATCCAACATACGACGTCGGTATCCAACATACGACGTCGGTATCCAACATACGACGTCGGCATCCAACATACGACGTCGGTATCCAACATACGACGTCGGCATCCAGCATACGACATCGGTATCCAACATACGACGTCGGCATCCAACATACGACGTCGGTATCCAACATACGACGTCGGCATCCAACATACGACGTCGGCATCCAACATACGACATCGGTATCCAACATACGACGTTGGTATCCAACATACGACGTCGGCATCCAACATACGACGTCGGCATCCAACATACGACGTCGGCATCCAAAATACGACGTCGGTATCCAACATACGACGTCGGCATCCAACATACGACGTTGGTATCCAACATACGACGTCGGTATCCAACATACGACGTCGGTATCCAACATACGACGTCGGCATCCAACATACGACGTCGGCATCCAACATACGACATCGGTATCCAACATACGACGTTGGTATCCAACATACGACGTTGGTATCCAACATACGACGTCGGCATCCAACATACGACGTCGGCATCCAACATACGACGTCGGTATCCAACATACGACGTCGGTATCCAACATACGACGTGGGTATCCAACATACGACGTCGGTATCCAACATACGACGTCGGCACCCAACACCCGACGTACCGACACGTCAGCACAAAACTAAGGGCATAACAATTCCGCCTTACACGCCTAACTTACAATACAGAGAACAAAACCAGTTTGGTCGGGTTGCTTGTCCGAATTGCAAGACCGCGTTGTTCCTATGCTCTAAAGTTGCAATAATTTAAATGCTACAACGCATAGCCAATCAATATTCCTTATAAATTAAGATCCGAATGTATAATATTGCCGAAGCCATTAGAGGCGATATTAGCAGGGCGCAGCATCCAGAATATGACAGTATCCAGAATACGGCACACAAGGAGCGCAGTATCCACAATACGGCACACAAGGAGCGCAGTATCCACAATACGGCACACAAGGAGCGCAGTATCCACAATACGGCACACAAGGAGCGCAGTATCCAGAATACGGCACACAAGGAGCGCAGTATCCACAATACGGCACACAAGGAGCGCAGTATCCACAATACGGCACACAAGGAGCGCAGTATCCACAATACGGCACACAAGGAGCGCAGTATCCACAATACGGCACACAAGGAGCGCAGTATCCACAATACGGCACACAAGGAGCGCAGTATCCACAATACGGCACACAAGGAGCGCAGTATCCACAATACGGCACACAAGGAGCGCAGTATCCACAATACGGCACACAAGGAGCGCAGTATCCACAATACGGCACACAAGGAGCGCAGTATCCACAATACGGCACACAAGGAGCGCAGTATCCACAATACGGCACACAAGGAGCGCAGTATCCACAATACGGCACACAAGGAGCGCAGTATCCACAATACGGCACACAAGGAGTGCAGTATCCAGGATACATGAGGTTTAGGTTCACCACAAACAAGAATCAGATTCATGGCATGAGACATACAAAATTACACTACGTACGAAACACAGAACTTTGGCCGGAAATTGCAATCAATACCGAGACATGGTGTGGTATCGGTTTTAAAAATTTCGATTTCCCTTCTAATTTACACTCTTACAGCAACGTGACCCCCCGGTGGTACACGGAGGGACTTTCACAACGCTGCAGACCAACAGTAGTCACAAACTCAGTTTGTACAAATACTTAATCAAAGCTAGACGAGGGCGCGATCCAGTTAAGGATGGCTACTTCCAAAAATTGCTCATTACAATCGGCTTTAAATTTGAGTTGAAAATTGAAGTTCAGTTCTTACCAACAGCGGTCAAAGTGTTCAAGAGACAAGCAAGAGTCGCAAAAAAAAGATCCAATAACATTCCACACAGTTTGGCCGCACAGCACGACGGACTTCACAATAAAAATGCGTTAGAAAAACTCGCGTAGAAAATTTACAAAATGTGGAAGAAAGCCGTTCCGATTCAGAAGAGTGTGGAGTGTACAGGTATCTTTTGGTATCACTGATACCAGGCAGCAGCAGCAGCAGCACACGCTGGGTATCACTGATACCAGGAAGCAGCACACGCTGGGTATCACTGATACCAGGAAGCAGCACACGCTGGGTATCACAGATACCAGGCAGCAGCACACGCTGGGTATCACTGATACCAGGAAGCAGCACACGCTGGGTATCACTGATACCAGGAAGCAGCACACGCTGGGTATCACTGATACCAGGAAGCAGCACACGCTGGGTATCACAGATACCAGGCAGCAGCACACGCTGGGTATCACAGATACCAGGCAGCAGCACACGCTGGGTATCACTGATACCAGGAAGCAGCACACGCTGGGTATCACAGATACCAGGCAGCAGCACACGCTGGGTATCACAGATACCAGGCAGCAGCAGCACACGCTGGGTATCACTGATACCAGGCAGCAGCACACGCTGGGTATCATTGATACCAGGAAGCAGCACACGCTGGGTATCACAGATACCAGGCAGCAGCACACGCTGAGTATCACTGATACCAGGAAGCAGCACACGCTGGGTATCACAGATACCAGGCAGCAGCACACGCTGAGTATCACAGATACCAGGCACAGATCTCACCGTGACACCCCTCCACACAATACCTACACCATTGTACACCAATAGCGATTTCCTTTAACAATAGTCAGAAGCGCAACAATACTGGGGATACCCCAACACGATTGTTGCACAACAGGCAGAAGTATCACTAAGTATCTCTAAGTCATAACAAAATACTATACAGCAGGAGACAGAAAAACGTTTATTGTACAATAGATTAAAAAAAAACAAGATAAAAAAAGACAAGACAAAAAATGAAACTTAGGAGCTAGAATTAAATAAAAATAGACTTAAGAGATTAGGTTACTTATATTTACGGACCCTTAGCGCTAGGGCAGAGTTGGCATCAGTGTCGGGAAGGCGCTCCAGGCATCTCGCCTCTGGAAACTCGCCGGGCAATAAATAGAGTTGCATAACACGCACACACACACACGCACATGTGTGTGGTGTGTGAAATTTGAGCGAGATCCCACTTATACCCCACTTACACACACATCACGCACACACACAAACACCAGCCAGCCACACACACGCCCCACACTCCAGCCACACACCAGCTACACACACACACCCCACTCACCGGCCACTCACACGCCACACTCCTTACGCTGCGTTCACATTGACACTCACATTGGAAGCTCACTTCCTCGGGTCGCGGGCAGGTGCACGTTGCAAGAGTGTTCACACTAGGGAGGGCACTGCAGGCAGGCACTCAGTTGCCTTTCAGACGCGATGATGGGAGGTGCTGCGCTCCGCGCACTTCTCTTCAAAGCTCTTTCTTTAACGTTTCGGTTTTTATATGTTTTACTGGAGGTTCGGCACAAACATTCGCGGTTGCGGTAGAGCTCTATCAATCTCTTCAGCACCTGGGCGTGTCCTAACGTTTTCTGATAACATGCTGCGGCGCATGGACCCTCTCTCCTACATATCAAGACAGCGACTGAAGGTGAAGTGAGTGACGGGCAGACTGCTGCAAAGAATGGCAAGAGGGAATGTCCAAGTGAACATCACGGTGCCCGCCTGCTAGCCCGGCAACAGTGTACGTGCCCGTCGAAGTGACACTCAGAGTGTTGAAAAGAGTGTCAATGTAAACGCAGCAATACACACACAAGCCAGCTACACCACACACACCAGCCACTCACAACACACACACACACACGCCCCACAAGAAGCACCACTACCGCACTTGCACACACAGCAAGCACCAGCGTGCGCACCACTTGTTGGCTCTGCAGCCTCGGCCCCGTCCTATGTGGTGCGTGTGCACCACGTGCGTATCCTGGATACAGCATCACGTACGTTATTTGCACCATGTACGTATTTTGCACCATGTGCGTATCCTGTATACAGCACCATGTATGTAATTTCCACAATGTGCGTTTTCTGGATACAGCACCATGTACGTATTTTGTACCATGTACGTATCCCGCACCATGTGCGTATTTAGCAGCACGCACACGGAACCACGTGCAGGTACACACGCCGGACGAACATGGGGTGAGCAGAACACTGCAGGGGCGCGAGATGCGGTCACCTGTGGAGTAAATTATATACATCAGTTAACCTGCAGATTATATGACACAGAAATTTACCTGTCACTTTAATATTAGTTAACCTGTAGGTTATATTTAATTAAATATACATTAACCTCCATGTTAAATCAAACGTTAGTCACCACTTCGACTGCGGCAGACAAAACTGAAGTTCAACATTCAACTCGAACACAAAGTCAACTGTAGCGCGCAATGTTGAAAATAGCAAACATGAACTGGATCGTGCCTTCATTTAGCTTTGATTGAGTATTTATGGAAATTGTGTTTGTGACTACTGGTCGGTCTGCAGCGTTGTGAAAATCCCGCCGTGTACCACCGGTGGGTCACGTCGAGGTTGTATCGTGCCTTCATTTAGCTTTGATTGAGTATTTATGGAAATTGTGTTTGTGACTACTGGTCGGTCTGCAGCGTTGTGAAAATCCCGCCGTGTACCACCGGTGGGGCACGTCGAGGTTGTATCGTGCCTTCATTTAGCTTTGATTGAGTATTTATGGAAATTGTGTTTGTGACTACTGGTCGGTCTGCAGCGTTGTGAAAATCCCGCCGTGTACCACCGGTGGGTCACGTCGAGGTTGTATCGTGCCTTCATTTAGCTTTGATTGAGTATTTATGGAAATTGTGTTTGTGACTACTGGTCGGTCTGCAGCGTTGTGAAAATCCCGCCGTGTACCACCGGTGGGTCACGTCGAGGTTGTATCGTGCCTTCATTTAGCTTTGATTGAGTATTTATGGAAATTGTGTTTGTGACTACTGGTCGGTCTGCAGCGTTGTGAAAATCCCGCCGTGTACCACCGGTGGGGCACGTCGAGGTTGTATCGTGCCTTCATTTAGCTTTGATTGAGTATTTATGGAAATTGTGTTTGTGACTACTGGTCGGTCTGCAGCGTTGTGAAAATCCCGCCGTGTACCACCGGTGGGTCACGTCGAGGTTGTATCGTGCCTTCATTTAGCTTTGATTGAGTATTTATGGAAATTGTGTTTGTGACTACTGGTCGGTCTGCAGCGTTGTGAAAATCCCGCCGTGTACCACCGGTGGGTCACGTCGAGGTTGTATCGTGCCTTCATTTAGCTCTGATTGAGTATTTATGGAAATTGTGTTTGTGACTACTGGTCGGTCTGCAGCGTTGTGAAAATCCCGCCGTGTACCACCGGTGGGTCACGTCGAGGTTGTATCGTGCCTTCATTTGGCTTTGATTGAGTATTTATGGAAATTGTGTTTGTGACTACTGGTCGGTCTGCAGCGTTGTGAAAATCCCGCCGTGTACCACCGGTGGGTCACGTCGAGGTTGTATCGTGCCTTCATTTAGCTTTGATTGAGTATTTATGGAAATTGTGTTTGTGACTACTGGTCGGTCTGCAGCGTTGTGAAAATCCCGCCGTGTACCACCGGTGGGTCACGTCGAGGTTGTATCGTGCCTTCATTTGGCTTTGATTGAGTATTTATGGAAATTGTGTTTGTGACTACTGGTCGGTCTGCAGCGTTGTGAAAATCCCGCCGTGTACCACCGGTGGGTCACGTCGAGGTTGTATCGTGCCTTCATTTAGCTCTGATTGAGTATTTATGGAAATTGTGTTTGTGACTACTGGTCGGTCTGCAGCGTTGTGAAAATCCCGCCGTGTACCACCGGTGGGGCACGTCGAGGTTGTATCGTGCCTTCATTTAGCTTTGATTGAGTATTTATGGAAATTGTGTTTGTGACTACTGGTCGGTCTGCAGCGTTGTGAAAATCCCGCCGTGTACCACCGGTGGGTCACGTCGAGGTCAAAATGATTAATTTCTCCTAACCGCAATAAAGACGATCCAACGAGAGAGGAAGGCACCATTTGGTATGGAGTTGAGGGAACGCGGAATCTACGCACAAGGTGCACAGAAACAGTGAGTTGAGAAAGAAGTTCATGAAACAAGACAAAAGTAGAAGAAGAAAGTAGTAAGTGCTGAAAAACAGGACAGTAGTCAACCGAAAAAAAGTTACATTTACTTAAAAAAAGAATTATCAACAAAAAGAAGACTCGCCTAACTCTGAACTCGGGACCACACACATTCCCCCTGGGAGCGCCAATTCTCATAGACACAAGAGTTGTGAAGACTTCCCTGTCATGCAAGGGCATAACCTCAGTACAGGTAGCAGGCACTACCTGCTAGCTGTTTAACTAAGCAGGTTATAAGGTACATTTAGGTGCCTAATGTAACTGATGATTTAGAGAAACCTTAATGTCATAAGGAGACTTTGCCGCTGTGAGATGTTGTGTGCTGCACACACAACACAACACACACACAACACACCAGACAAGATACACACCACACACAACACACACACCACACACCCGGGGTCAGTGGTCCCCCCTGAGCAGCTCGAAGAGGAAGTTGAAGCTCGGGACATCGCCTTCTTTTTTCTTCATGGACAGCAGCTCCTTGCTCGTCTGCCGGGGTATGGAACCGTTTATTACTCTATTGATCTATTTATTTACTAGCAGGGCCCGTGGAAATTCCACGGACAATGTCGTCGTTAAGCTAGGTGGACCCGTGAAAAATTCCATCAACATTACCTAACAAATTCTAACATAATAAATTCTAGCATAACATATCCTAACCTAACCCATCCTAACATATTCCAACCTATGTTAACCTAACCGAAGCTATCCTGATAGTACGTCAAACGTGAAAAAAAACGGGGATCTATAAAAAAAATGTCATCTACATTAGCTAACCTAACCAAACATATCCTAACCTAACCAAACATATCCTAACCTAACCTATCCTGATGAAATATCACATGTATTAAAGGCGATCTTTAGGGCAACACTCAGCTTTCGGTATCCATGATACCGCTAACTCCGACGAGAGCGTAACGGACGGACCAACTAACTTAGTAACTAACTAAGGAAGGAACAAGCAGAATATTATATAGACTAGTATTTAATTACTAGTGCACTTTCTATTGTCACTTATGGTAGATGTGTTGAGCAACACAGCGTGCACTGGGCGCAACACACCCTGGCAAAACGAGCAACACACAACACGTATGTCACGTGTATTTATAAGACGATACCGTACAGCAACAAAGTTTGTATCGCAAAGGACAGAGTGTGATGTTAAAGTATTGTGTGAGCAGGTATGCATTTATAGGTCCATTCTTTTGGCTGAGCACTGTGGCCTTGGTGAGGCGGAGGCAAATGAGTCATGTGAGGCAGAAATGAGGCACATGAGGCAGCAAATGAAGTCTCATGAGGCACATGAGGCACGTAAGGCAGTAGTGAGGCCGAGTCAGCGCTCTACCTTAGTTACTCCTCAAAATCTTACTCTAGTCATTTAGTGCTCAGTTATCGCAGTATGTCTCAATGTAAATTCATCCCATAGAAAGTCCCAACATCTGTGCGTATCACGGATACCACCTGCAGGAGAGGTATATAAGTAAGGCCGCTGCTTCGCTCGCCTCACACGGAACTCAGAGGCCGAGGCAGCAACACCTGGCGCTACACAGTGAAGAGGCACACAACATGCTCTCTATATAGAAATGACGGACTGGGGAACATCGAATTCACTGATGAAACGTCTTTATAGCGTCTTCGGTGGCGAAACGGTCTGTATAAGCTATACTATAATAAGAGCCGCGTCGGTCGGTCTGTCGGAAGCCAGCCTGCAGTGTGTGTGATGAGCGTATCTGTGATACAAGCTCCAGCCCTATATATTTTGACGGGCCGTGTTCACGCGGCCTCATCAACTCTCGGGAGGTTGTATTTTTCTATTTCTTACGGCCTTTCTCTCATTTCGCCCTCTTTTATATTTCATATAAAGGGGGGTGGACTAGTCTGAATAATAAGAGGCACACAACTCACATGACAGGTGCGCTGGAGCTCGGGGATCCTCATGAGGATCTCTCCATACTTGGCGGGCTGGCTAGGGTAGGTGGAGCGCGTGTACTCCTCCAGCGCGTGCAGCACCCGGTCCTGTGAGTATTGAACCCGCTCCTTTTCCTTCAGCCCCCCCACGTCTGGAGGGGGGTGGTATACCTCATTATACGCCATAATACATCACTATACGCTGCTATACATTACTATACACTGCTATATGTCAGGAAGTATTGAACCCGCTCCTTCTCCTTCAGACCACCCACGTCTGCGGGGCAGTAGTATGCCTCACTATAGGTATACGCTGCTATACGATGTGTACTGGTGTTATACGGCACTATATGTCACTATACGCTGCTATATGTGACTGTATGCTCCTGTATATCACTACATTTCACTATACGCCACACACACACACACACACACACACACACACACACACACGCTAGCTCTGCATCGAGAACATATTCCAGCCAAAATCTGCAAGATATTCAGCTGAAGTGTGGAGCGTGTTGTCTACGATCTGCGCGGGTGGTAGAGGTCGGTAGCTTATGGGGGCCAGCCACTGCTGCATTGGGATATGGGGCGCTACGGGGGCGAGATCTGTTACGTGTGTTGTTTGTGTGTGTGTGTGTGTGGGGGGGGGGGGGGGGGGTTGTCTGTCTCCATACCCCCCCTCACCTGAACTTAAGACCCCATAATAATCCAACACCACTTCAACAGAGAACTTCGCCCCCTGAAAAAGGACCCTTCATAACCCCCTTATGACCCCTCACCTCCTTTATGACCCCCTATGACCCACTTGAACTGAGGAGCAGAATGACCTTCATGGCTGATAGGTCAAGTCAGGTAGGTTAAGTTAGGATGCGATCCCCTTAGTACCCCTCATAGGAGTCTCCACCTCTCCTTATGACCACCTAAGTACCCCTTACAAAACTCTCACTCTCCCTGAAGACCTTCACCTCAGCTGATGAGCATTATGACCTTCATGGCTGACGGGTCAAGTCAGGTTAGGTTAGGATAGACTAGGTGAGGTTACGTTAGGACAGGTTACGACCCCCTTAATTCCCTCTATGACCCACCTGAACTGAGGAGCACTATGACCTTCATGGCCATGTACTCGTACTTGTCGACCTGCAGGCGGCGCAGCTGGTAGGTGAGGTTGAGCATGCGCTCTATGCAGGGCCCGATGCCCATCTGCTCGGCCTGGGCCAGGGTCATGCGGCGCCCAGACGACACCCGGATCTCGCCTGGGCTCTCCATCGACCTGAAGCAGCACGACAGCAGCAGCAGCTCGCACCACGAGTTGATCAGCAGGCAGATCTGGTCGTCGATCTGCGGGTGTTGGAAGTCTGGAGGTTATGGGGCCCAGATCTGGCGAGTATGTGGCACTACAGCAGGTAGATCTGGTCGTCGATCTGCGGGTGTTGGAAGTCTGGAGGTTATGGGGGCCCAGATCTGGCGAGTATGTGGCACTACAGCAGGTAGATCTGGTCGTCGATCTGCGGGTGTTGGAAGTCTGGAGGTTATGTGGGCCAGATCTGGCGAGTATGTGGCCCTACAGCAGGCAGATCTGGTCGTCGATCTGCGGGTGTTGGAAGTCTGGAGGTTATGGGGCCAGATCTGGCGAGTATGTGGCCCTACAGCAGGCAGATCTGGTCGTCGATCTGCGGGTGTTGGAAGTCTGGAGGTTATGTGGGCCCAGATCTGGCGAGTATGTGGCACTACAGCAGGCAGATCTGGTCGTCGATCTGCGGGTGTTGGAAGTCTGGAGGTTATGGGGCCCAGATCTGGCGAGTATGTGGCACTACAGCAGGTAGATCTGGTCGTCGATCTGCGGGTGTTGGAAGTCTGGAGGTTATGGGGCCCAGATCTGGCGAGTATGTGGCACTACAGCAGGTAGATCTGGTCGTCGATCTGCGGGTGTTGGAAGTCTGGAGGTTATGGGGGCCCAGATCTGGCGAGTATGTGGCACTACAGCAGGTAGATCTGGTCGTCGATCTGCGGGTGTTGGAAGTCTGGAGGTTATGGGGGCCCAGATCTGGCGAGTATGTGGCACTACAGCAGGCAGATCTGGTCGTCGATCTGCGGGTGTTGGAAGTCTGGAGGTTATGGGGGCCCAGATCTGGCGAGTATGTGGCACTACAGCAGGTAGATCTGGTCGTCGATCTGCGGGTGTTAGAAGTCTGGAGGTTATGGGGCCAGATCTGGCGAGTATGTGGCACTACAGCAGGTAGATCTGGTCGTCGATCTGTGTAACGGAAAATTCAGGGGAGGTTTGGCGAGTGTGGGGGCCCAGATCTGGGTTGTATAAAGGCACTACCGGGAGGAGATATGCGGGTATAGGTCTGGAGGTTGTGGGGGCACTGCTGCATAGGATGGGGGCTCTAATGGGGTGAGATCTGGCCAGTATGGGGGCCACTACAGGGACGAGATCTAGCCACGGGCATCCTCTGTACTGCAGGCACCTGAACACTATGTAATGGCAGCAAATGTCTGCTTTAGACCACAATTCCTGAAGCATTGATCAAATCGAGTTTTGATGTTAGTCATTAACATGAAGATGGAGGAAGGAAAAAGAAGGACCAACACGTAAATTTCAAGGCATTAGGAAGGCTTTGGAAGGGCTTTAGGTCGCTACTTCTGTCTCGCCACACATTTCCAGCCGCTTAAAAAGGCATCACCGTAGCATGAGGAAGTGCTTCAGGTCTATGTACACTTCTTTTCAATTTAATTTATGATGAAGTTAGTGTAAAAGGAACACAAAGTGAACAAACAAACAAGAAACAAAGGAAGAAATGTGCCCTGAAGGAAGGAAACAAAGGAAAATGAAACAATGAAGGAAACACACCAAGAGAGGGACTACTACACGCACCGTGATGTGCCTGAAGAGAGGAAGGCTCTTGCACCACTTGACGATCTTGTAGAGGCGGTTGTCAGCGATCTGACAGAGGCTGTTGAGGAAATCAGGACTGTTGCTCTCCATCGCCTGACGCGCTGACAGCTCCGGCTGACGCAGCGCCGCCACCTCGCTCTCGCTGCAGCGCCATAGGTGCTCCACGTCGTGGATTTGCTGCGGGCAAACGGACCGTTAGTGTGGAGGTCTGGCTAGTGTGGGGGCCAATCTAGGGCTGAGATCTGGCCACTGCAGGGTTAGATCTGGCCACTGCAGGGATAGATCTGGCCACTGCTGGGGTTAGATCTGGCCACTGCAGGGGTATTACTGGGGCCATATGACAGCAGAGGATACAGCTGCTCCACGTCGTGGATTTGCTGCAGGGAAATCTAGGGTATAACTAAATTAACCTAAAATTAATTAACTATCTAAATGCCCACCCAGCCCACCGCAGGTATCCTAGACACGGACCGCCCACTGACCCACCAGGCGTGCACTCATGCTTACAAGCGAGGATGTGTTAAAGGATGTTCTATCCCAATAAAGCCTGACACACATCATCTTGTACATTGGTATCCCAAATGCCTCATAACTAACACCAGGATGCCATGACGGTTACCCAAGGTACCCATTTCCGACACCTGGGTAGAGTGGGGAATTGCGGCCGAGTTCTCCACTTCCCAACGGGGAGGAAAACCGGCCGACACTGCCGGGATTCGAACCTCCGACAGCTCGATAAGGGCACCCGCTCTTACCACTCGGCCACTGTGACCACTGAAAATAAAAGAGATATTCCCATCCCTGCGCCTCCGACCCTCTCACACAATTGCAGGAGGAAGGGCACACAATTGCAAAAAGGACACCCACCTGCAGCAGGAGGGGCACTTGGGGCCGGTCACTGCAGGAGGAAGAAGGCTTGTCGTCATCAGGAGGTTCGCTTTTGACCCTGTGGTGGTGATGGTGGTAGCCGCCCCCGCTGCCCCCCGGCACTGCGGTGTTGGGGGTGGGGGTGTAGTCGGTGGGGGGGTGGAGGGAGGAGGATGAGGAGGAGGGGGAGGGGGCGGGGCCCCCCAGCAGGGAGGGGGGGAGGGTGTAGGGGGCACCACACTGGTATGTGCTCCGGCCCCCCCTAGTCCGGTCCTCCCTGATGGCTGTTGTAAAACACATTTCCTTCTATAAATGAAGAACTAATTTAGTATGCATTTTACAATCATTATACTTCCACTGGAATATATTATAATCACTGGAACATTCAGCTCATGTTTGTAACATCCATAATACATTACAAACATCATCACAAAAGGTCACTACAATATCCCCTGAATATCATCACTCCTATCATCACTGCAGTAACAATTCATTATATACCCAACATAATTATATACGTATATAACATAAGGCCCCTTCGAGCTTCATGCCCATGGCGAGGCACTTCTTGAAGCGGCAGTCGGGGCACTTCTTCCCGTTACCGTTACTATACTACAATACAATCATTCTTATGACACTATAATACATCACAATGCTGATCCCGTCACTACAATACATTTAAAAAATAATTTCCTTTTTTTCATATCCGTTTTTTTTCGTTTTTTTATTTATTTTTTGTATTTTTTTCATATTTTGTTTTTTTCATACTTTTCTTTTTAACTTTTTTCGGATTTTATTTTAAGAAAGAAGACGGTATCTGACCTTCGAGCTTCATGCCCATGGTGAGGCACTTCTCGAAGCGGCAGGCGGGGCACTTCTTCCTGGTGCTGGTGGTGACGGGGCAGGCGGCGCCGCGCATGCACACGTAGTTCTTCTTGTTCTGCACCGTGCGCTTGAAGAAGCCCTTGCACGACTCGCACGAGAAGATCCCGTAGTGGAACCCTGAGATCTTGTCGCTGCAGATCGGGCACGGGCTGCGGGGGGGGAGGGGGTTAGTGGGGGATAAAAAGGGGGGTTGGTGGGGGTAAAGTGGTCGTTGCTAAGGTACAAAAGCAGCCACGATACAGAGGTGTACAGGATACAATGGTATACAGGCCACACAAGTACCTACGATACAGAGGTATACAGGACACACAAGTACCTACGATACAGAGGTATACAGGACACACAAGTACCTACGATACAGAGGTATACAGGACACACAAGTACCTACGATACAGAGGTATACAGGACACACAAGTACCTACGATACAGAGGTATACAGGACACACGTATCTACGATACAGAGGTATACAGGACACACAAGTATCTACGATACAGAGGTATACAGGACACACACGTATCTACGATACAGAGGTATACAGGACACACACGTATCTACGATACAGAGGTATACAGGACACACACGTATCTACGATACAGAGGTATACAGGACACACAAGTACCTACGATACAGAGGTATACAGGACACACACGTATCTACGATACAGAGGTATACAGGACACACACGTATCTACGATACAGAGGTATACAGGACACACACGTATCTACGATACAGAGGTATACAGGACACACACGTATCTACGATACAGAGGTATACAGGACACACAAGTATCTACGATACAGAGGTATACAGGACACACAAGTATCTACGATACAGAGGTATACAGGACACACAAGTATCTACGATACAGAGGTATACAGGACACACAAGTATCTACGATACAGAGGTATACAGGACACACACGTATCTACGATACAGATGTATACAGGACACACACGTATCTACGATACAGAGGTATACAGGACACACAAGTACCTACGATACAGAGGTATACAGGACACACACGTATCTACGATACAGAGGTATACAGGACACACAGGTATCTACGATACAGAGGTATACAGGACACACACGTATCTACGATACAGAGGTATACAGGACACACACGTATCTACGATACAGAGGTATACAGGACACACAGGTATCTACGATACAGAGGTATACAGGACACACAAGTATCTACGATACAGAGGTATACAGGACACACAGGTATCTACGATACAGAGGTATACAGGACACACAAGTATCTACGATACAGAGGTATACAGGACACACAAGTACCTACGATACAGAGGTATACAGGACACACACGTATCTACGATACAGAGGTATACAGGACACACAAGTATCTACGATACAGAGGTATACAGGACACACAGGTATCTACGATACAGAGGTATACAGGACACACAAGTATCTACGATACAGAGGTATACAGGACACACAAGTACCTATGATACAGAGGTATACAGGACACACACGTATCTACGATACAGAGGTATACAGGACACACAGGTATCTACGATACAGAGGTATACAGGACACACACGTATCCACGATACAGAGGTATACAGGACACACAAGTATCTACGATACAGAGGTATACAGGACACACAAGTACCTACGATACAGAGGTATACAGGACACACACGTATCTACGATACAGAGGTATACAGGACACACACGTATCTACGATACAGAGGTATACAGGACACACACGTATCTACGATACAGAGGTATACAGGACACACAAGTACCTACGATACAGAGGTATACAGGACACACATGTATCTACGATACAGAGGTATACAGGACACACACGTATCTACGATACAGAGGTATACAGGACACACACGTATCTACGATACAGAGGTATACAGGACACACACGTATCTACGATACAGAGGTATACAGGACACACAAGTATCTACGATACAGAGGTATACAGGACACACAAGTATCTACGATACAGAGGTATCCAGGACACACACGTATCTACGATACAGATGTATACAGGACACACACGTATCTACGATACAGAGGTATACAGGACACACAAGTATCTACGATACAGAGGTATACAGGACACACAAGTATCTACGATACAGAGGTATACAGGACACACACGTATCTACGATACAGAGGTATACAGGACACACAAGTATCTACGATACAGAGGTATACAGGACACACACGTATCTACGATACAGAGGTATACAGGACACACACGTATCTACGATACAGAGGTATACAGGACACACACGTATCTACGATACAGAGGTATACAGGACACACACGTATCTACGATACAGAGGTATACAGGACACACAAGTATCTACGATACAGAGGTATACAGGACACACACGTATCTACGATACAGAGGTATACAGGACACACACGTATCTAAGATACAGAGGTATACAGGACACAAGTATCTACGATACAGAGGTATACAGGACACATACGTATCTACGATACAGAGGTATACAGGACACACACGTATCTACGATACAGAGGTATACAGGACACACACGTATCTACGATACAGAGGTATACAGGACACACAAGTACCTACGATACAGAGGTATACAGGACACACAAGTACCTACGATACAGAGGTATACAGGACACACACGTATCTACGATACAGAGGTATACAGGACACACACGTATCTACGATACAGAGGTATACAGGACACACACGTATCTACGATACAGAGGTATACAGGACACACACGTATCTACGATACAGAGGTATACAGGACACATACGTATCTACGATACAGAGGTATACAGGACACACAAGTACCTACGATACAGAGGTATACAGGACACACAAGTATCTACGATACAGAGGTATACAGGACACACACGTATCTACGATACAGAGGTATACAGGACACACAAGTACCTACGATACAGAGGTATACAGGACACACACGTATCTACGATACAGAGGTATACAGGACACACACGTATCTACGATACAGAGGTATACAGGACACACAAGTACCTACGATACAGAGGTATACAGGACACACAAGTACCTACGATACAGAGGTATACAGGACACACAAGTACCTACGATACAGAGGTATACAGGACACACAAGTATCTACGATACAGAGGTATACAGGACACACAAGTACCTACGATACAGAGGTATACAGGACACACACGTATCTACGATACAGAGGTATACAGGACACACACGTATCTACGATACAGAGGTATACAGGACACACAAGTACCTACGATACAGAGGTATACAGGACACACACGTATCTACGATACAGAGGTATACAGGACACACAAGTACCTACGATACAGAGGTATACAGGACACACAAGTACCTACGATACAGAGGTATACAGGACACACAAGTACCTACGATACAGAGGTATACAGGACACACAAGTACCTACGATACAGAGGTATACAGGACACACAAGTACCTACGATACAGAGGTATACAGGACACACAAGTACCTACGATACAGAGGTATACAGGACACACAAGTACCTACGATACAGAGGTACACAGGACACACAAGTACCTACGATACAGAGGTATACAGGACACACAAGTATCTACGATACAGAGGTATACAGGACACACAAGTACCTACGATACAGAGGTACACAGGACACACAAGTACCTACGATACAGAGGTATACAGGACACACAAGTACCTACGATACAGAGGTATACAGGACACACAAGTACCTACGATACAGAGGTACACAGGACACACAAGTACCTACGATACAGAGGTATACAGGACACACAAGTACCTACGATACAGAGGTATACAGGACACACAAGTATCTACGATACAGAGGTATACAGGACACACAAGTACCTACGATACAGAGGTACACAGGACACACAAGTATCTGCAACACAGAGATATACAGGACACACAAGTACCTACGATACAGAGGTACACAGGACACACAAGTACCTACGATACAGAGGTATACAGGACACACAAGTACCTACGATACAGAGGTATACAGGACACACAAGTACCTACGATACAGAGGTACACAGGACACACAAGTATCTGCAACACAGAGATATACAGGACACACAAGTATTCAGGACACAACACAGCTGGGGGAGCCATCACCTGTTGATAAGCTGCTGGCGGGTGATGCCGGAGTGAGCACTCAGCCCCCCCACCGCCACCCCCCCGTACTCCGGCCCCCCGCCCCCCTCCTCCTTGATGTCCCCCCCTCCACATCGGTCGGGGTACGGGGGGCCTGAGGGGGGGAGTCCCCCCCTGGACACCCCCCCGTGCTGGGGGGTAAGGGGGGAGAACACCGAGTTGATGTGTCGCTGCTGGATGGGGCTCTACGGGGAGAGGGGGGTGAGACATATCTATATATGTTATATAAGTGGTAACGTATTATATATAAATATATCTACTCTACAATAGGGTAGGGCACACATTCCTATACACATATACTGTATAATAGAGTTAAGGTACACATATACAGGGTGTCTATTAAAAATGTCTCCACTGAGCAATGTATGTATGACACCGAGGAGGGGGGGGTGGGGAGATATACATATATACTATATAATGATATAAGCACGTGAGATTTATGAGTTAAAATGTCCTGAAGTGTCATAAAGGATGTTTCATTCCGATCATGGATGATACATATCTTGTACATTGGTTTTTTATCTGCGTCATAACTAACACCAGGACGCCAAGACGTTTATCCATGTACCCATTCCCGACACCTGGCCCTGGGTAGAGCGGGGAATTGTAGCCGAGTTCTCCCTTTTCCCAACAGGGAGAAAAACCGGGCGGCACTGCCGGGATTCGAACCACCAACGCAACGTTGAGGGCGTGCACTCTCACCACTCGGCCATGGTGCCCACAAATGTAACTTCTTAGAACAGGATATACATAGATATAAAAACCATAATAATAATATAAGCACATGATGTATAAGTGAACATGTCCTGGCACCCACCTGGGAGGGGGGCGAGTAGTGGGGGGTGGGGGAGATGGGGGAGGGGGCGCTGGAGTATGAGGTGTAGGAGCCGCCATATTGGGACGCGTCGCTGTTGTTGCGGCTCAGCCCCGTCGAGGGGGAGTGGCTAGGGGGAGAGGGGGACATCAGCACACGGTATGTATATATATATATATATATATATTGTACGTACACATATGTATAATTTATATATATATATATAAAATGAAGGTTATAGCTACGGCAACCATTCGCTTTAAAACAGTTATAGCGCACACAACCTTTGTTATGACCATTTTAGAGCTATGTGGTGAGTTACAACTCAATCTGATACACATATATATCAGACATACAAATGTACATACATATATAGATACATACATTTCAAATATATCAATATGGACGTTACTGATACATTGAAATACCCTAGGAAGTTCCTCATACAATGTAACTTATATATTGAAACAACCTTGGGCCGTATATATATATATACCCATATGTATACACGTACCTGTAAGGGGAAGCGAAGCCTGAGAGGTGCCGTGTGACCCCCGGACTCTCGGTGGGGGAGTAGAGGGGGTTGGGGGAGTGGAACCTGGGGGAGACATCGTCGTTAGGGCACCGTTTGTACAGCGGACACTTTCAACAACCGGCCTGACCATCCATCTTCCCAGATTAGATTATTAGTTAGTTGAAGCCTCCTTATCCGCAACTAATGCTACCCAAAGAGAGGAAGGAGGAATGCACCATTTAGTATTGACATAAAATGGGGAATCTATGCAAAAGTGGCATAGAAACAGTAAGCTAAGAAAGAAGTTCATAAAACAAGACAAAAGTTGAAGAAGAAACTAGTAGGTGCTGAAAAACAGGACGGCAGTCAACTGAAAAAGATGGTCCTTAACATAACAAAAACATTTCATTGCAACAAAAAGAAGGGCTCCCTAACTGTCAGCTCGGGACCTCACATTGTCCCCTGGGAGCGCCAGTTCCCATAGATACAACAGTTGTGTCCCCCTGAGGGGACGCTTCCCAGCAACTCGTGAGTGAGAGCACCAAATGATATGTGAAGGCAAACCACAAGAGGCACATTAGCCATCGTTCCATAGCTTGAGTGACCATATGAAGGCACGCTTTGGCCGACCTCTAGAAGTTCAGGAGGCTCCGTTGCAGGCTGTGAGCTATGGCAGCCGTACGAGTGTTTGGAGGTGTCGTCTCACTCATCTATGACTCATGTGTCACTCATGTGTCACTCAAACATGTCACAACTGCTTCACACGCCACCAAAACCCCACCAAGACACAAGTTAAAAACTAACAGCAATTCCATGTACGCCCCAGTCCCGCAACACACACAAACGCTGCCCCGCACACCGCACTGAGCAGTCACTCCAGTGCAGGGGACAAGCCCCACTGCAGTATCCTGGCTACCTGCCCACCGCGGGTCATGCCCCCGACAGGCGGGCAAACAGCGGCCGGTATCCTGGCTACCATTCACTTGCCCCCACATCACTGGAGCACTTGCCCCTACAACAGGGCAACTGTCCCTTGCCTGCCCCCACTGGTATAGAGGTATCAGGTGAGTCTATAAGTGAATTTAAGTGTCTAATTAAATAAAATGTGTTCCCAAGAGAGGAAAGCATTAAGGGCCCGCGAACAGTGCGCAGGAACGCACAGGATCCCTGGTGCATGGAACTAACAAGACACAAAAAATAATGGAGAATGAAGTGGAGGGACCACATGTCCCTAACGGAAGGAGACGGGAGAAAAAAAAGGGTGGCCCTACCGGGACTCGAACCGCCGACACCTCGGTTAGGGCGCGCGCTCTCGACCACTCGGCCATGGTGACCACAAATGTTATTCCTTCGAAACAGATACAGCTATACAGAAAAACAACCCCAAGTAAAGTGGAGGGACCACTTGCCCTATAAGAGGGACCACTTGCCCCAAGAGGAGGGCCACCCACCTGGGGAGGAGGGGCTTTGGGGGATACTTGTCCCAAATGAAGAGGACCACTTGCCTCAAAAGGAGGACCACTTGCCTCAAAAGGAGGACCACTTGCCTCAAAAGGAGGACCACTTGCCTCAAAAGGAGGACCACTTGCCTCAAAAGGAGGACCACTTGCCCCAAAAGGAGGACCCCTTGCCCCATACGAGAGACCACTTGCCCCAAGAGGGCCACCCACCTGGGAAGGAGGGGGCTTTGGTTGGGGGTGTAGGGCCCGGGAAGGACCTCACAGCCCGAGTCGCTGCCCCGAGCCGCGGGGACGGGGGAGTCTAGGGTGGAGTGGGGGAGCTGGCTCTGCTGGATCTGCTGCTGCAGCTGCTGGGACTGCTGCAGCTGCTGCTGCAGGAGGCTCTGCTGGGTCTGCAGCTGCTGCTGCAGCTGGTGGTGGTGCTGCAGGGTTGCTGCAAGCGTCGCCTGCTGCTGCTGCTGCTGTTGCTGCTGTTGCTGCTGTCTGTGGACCAGCGATAGCGGCTCGTCCTGCTGTTGCAACAGCAACAGGGCTGCTGCGCTGCTGCTGTTGCTGCTGTTCGTGCTGGTGGCTATGAACTGCAGCTGCTGCAGGTGCTGCTGCAGAATGGTGGTGCCCCCGTCCGCAGCTGCGGGCGAGGCAGCGGTCACGGCGCTGATGGGCAGCAATGGGGGAGGCTGCAGCTGTTGCTGCTGTTGCTGCAGCTGTTGTTGCAGCTGCTGTTGTTGCTGTTGCTGGGACACCTGTTGTTGCTGGGACACTTGTTGGGACAATTGCTGCTGTTGGGACAGTTGTTGCTGTTGTTGCTGGGACACTTGCTGCTGCTGCTGCTGCTGCTGCTGTTGGGACAATTGTTGGTGTTGCTGTTGGGACAGCTGTTGTTGGGACACTTGTTGGGACACTTGCTGCTGTTGTTGGGACACTTGTTGTTGATAAGAAGAGGTGGGCGTGGTGACAGAGGCAGACACGACCGAGGTGCTGTTGACGGCGGTTGACAGGTTGACGGCGGCTGCAACGGTTGACAGGAGCGCGAGAGGCACGAGGGCTGCGGTTGTGGTGACGTTGGTGGTGACGGTGAGGGGAGGGGGTGGTGAGGCGGCGCCTGTGATGATCGTGTTCGTGTTCTCGGTGGTGACGAACACCTGCGGGAGGAGGTAGTGATGACACCACGCACCACACAGAACTTCCAGTCCACACACTGCACACACTCCAGCGCAGGGGACAAGCCCCACTGCAGTATCCTGGCTACCTGCCCACCCCGGGTCATGCCCCCGACAGCCGGGCAAACAGCGCCCGGTATCCTGGCTACCGCTCTCTTGCCTCCCCCACCACTGGGCTTGACTAGTCACCCGTCAAGGCACCCGATAAGACAGCTGCCAAATCACTCGTCAAGTTGCCCAGTCACCCGTCAAGTCACCCGTCAAATTACCCCGTAACCCGTAAAGTCACCCAGTCACCTGTCAAATTACCCAGTAACCCGTCAAGTCACTTGTCAAATTACCCCGTAACCGGTCAAGTCACCCGTCAAATTACCCAGTAACCCGTCAAGTCACCCTACGAGACACCCGCGAGTCACCTGGTCGTGGAGGGCGGCGGGGGCGTCGGGTGACATGGGAGACATCGGCTCCTCCAGCTCCCGCATGCTGTCCTCCTGGGAGTGAGGGGGAAGGTTAGGGGGCAAGTGAGGGTGTGAGGGGACAAGTGAGGGGGTGAGGAGGCAAGTGAGGGTGTGAGGGGGCAAGTGAGGGTGTGAGGGGGCAAGTGAGGGTGTGAGGGGGCAAGTGAGGGTGTGAGGGGGCAAGTGAGGGTGTGAGGGGGCAAGTGAGGGTGTGAGGGGGCAAGTGAGGGTGTGAGGGGGCAAGTGAGGGTGTGAGGGGGCAAGTGAGGGTGTGAGGGGGCAAATGAGGGGTGTGAGGGGGCAAGTGAGGGTGTGAGGGGGCAAGTGAGGGTGTGAGGGGGCAAGTGAGGGTGTGAGGGGGCAAGTGAGGGTGTGAGGGGGCAAGTGAGGGTGTGAGGGGGCAAGTGAAGGTGTGAGGGGGCAAGTGAGGGGGCGAGTGAGGGGGTGAGGGGCAAGTGAGGGGGTGAGATGCAAGTGAGGGGGTGGGGGGCAAGTGAGGGGGTGAGGGGCAAATGAGGGGGTGAGGGGGCAAGTGAGGGGTGAGGGGGCAATTGAGGGGGTGAGGAGGCAAGTGAGGGGGTGAGGAGGCAAGTGAGGGGGTGAGGGGGTGAGGGGGCAAGTGAGGTGGTGAGGGGCAAGTGAGAGGGTGAGGGGGCAAGTGAGGGGGTGAGGGGGCAAATGAGGGGGTGAGGGAGCAAGTGATGGGGTGAGGGGGCAAGTGAGGGGGTGAAGGGGCAGGTGAGGGGGTGAGGGAGCAAGTGAGGAGTTGAAGGGGCAAGTGAGGGGGTGAAGGGGCAGGTGAGAGAGTGAGGGGACAAGTGAGGAGGTGAAGGGACAGGTGAGGGGGCAGGTGAGGGGGTGAGGGAGCAAGTGAGGAGGTGAAGGGGCAAGTGAGGGGGGTGAAGGGGCAGGTGAGAGGGTGAGGGGGCAAGTGAGGGGGTGAAGGGACAGGTGAGGGGGCAGGTGAGGGGGCAAGTGAGGAGTTGAAGGGGCAAGTGAGGGGGTGAAGGGGCAAGTGAGGGGGTGAAGGGGCAGGTGAGAGGGTGAGGGGGCAAGTGAGGGGGTGAAGGGACAGGTGAGGGGGCAGGTGAGGGGGCAAGTGAGGAGTTGAAGGGGCAAGTGAGGGGGTGAAGGGGCAAGTGAGGGGGTGAGGGGACAAGTGAGGGGGTGAGGGGACAGGTGAGGGGGCAAGAAACGTAAATACGCAGTGAATTGAGCAAAAATTACGCAGCTCGATATGAAAGCAGTGCGCCGGGACACACGGCAGAGTGCGCCGGGACACACGGCAGAGTGCGCCGGGACACACGGCAGAGTGTGCCGGGACACACGGCAGAGTGTGCCGGGACACACGGCAGAGTGTGCCGGGACACACGGCAGAGTGTGCCGGGACACACGGCAGAGTGTGCCGGGACACACGGCAGAGTGTGCCGGGACACAGGGCAGAATGTGCCGGGACACAGGGCAGAGTGTGCCGGGACACAGGGCAGAGTGTGCCGGGACACACGGCAGAGTGAGCCTGGACACACGGCAGTGTGCCGGGACACACGGCAGAGTGTGCCGAGACACACGGCAAAGTGAGCCGGGACACACGGCAGAGTGTGCCGGGACACACGGCAGAGTGTGCCGGGACACACGGCAGAGTGTGCCGGGACACACGGCAGAGTGTGCCGGGACACACGGCAGAGTGTGCCGGGACACAGGGCAGAGTGTGCCGGGACACAAGGCAGAGTGTGCCGGGACACACGGCAGAGTGTGCCGGGACACAGGGCAGAGTGTGCCGGGACACAAGGCAGAGTGTGCCGGGACACAGGGCAGAGTGTGCCGGGACACAGGGCAGTGTGCCGGGACACAAGGCAGAGTAAGCCGGGACACAGGGCAGAGTGTGCCGGGACACAGGGCAGAGTGTGCCGGGACACAGGGCAGAGTGTGCCGGGACACACGGCAGAGTGTGCCGGGACACACGGCAGAGTGTGCCGGGACACAGGGCAGAGTGTGCCGGGACACAGGGCAGAGTGTGCCGGGACACAGGGCAGAGTGTGCCGGGACACACGGCAGAGTGAGCCGGGACACACGGCAGAGTGTGCCGGGACACACGGCAGTGTGCCGGGACACACGGCAGAGTGTGCCGGGACACACGGCAGAGTGTGCCGGGACACACGGCAGAGTGTGCTGGGACACACGGCAGAGTGTGCCGGGACACACAGCAGTGCCGGGACACAGGCAGACACACGTGCCACACAAGCACGGCGCAGGAAATGCGCAGGTGCGCCGGGACGCAGCACTGGCACGCAGCCAGCGCTGCGTCACGCGTGCCCTGACGCAAGTGCGTCGTAATGTGTGCCGTGTGCCCTAGACCACACAACACCACACACGCCACACTACACCACACACGCCACACTACACCACACACGCCACACTACACCACACACGCCACACTACAACACACACGCCACACAACACCACACACGCCACACCACACACACCACGCCACACTACACTACACCACACACGCCACACTACACCACACACGCACCTCTATACTACACACGCCACACTATACCACACACGCCACACTATACCACACACGCCACACTATACCACACACGCCACACTACACCACACACGCCACACTATACCACACACGCCACACTACACCACACACGCCACACTACACCACACATGCCACACTACACACTACACCACACACGCCACACTACACCACACATGCCAAACTACACACTACACCACACACGCCACACTACACCACACATGCCAAACTACACACTACACCACACACGCCACACTACACCACACATGCCACACTACACACTACACCACACATGCCACACTACACACTACACCACACACGCCACACTACACCACACATGCCACACTACACCACACACGCCACACTACACACTACACCACACCACACACTACACCACACTACACACTACACCACACATGCCACACTACACCACACACGCCACACTACACCACACATGCCAAACTACACACTACACCACACACGCCACACTACACCACACATGCCACACTACACCACACATGCCACACTACACCACACATGCCACACTACACACTACACCACACATGCCAAACTACACCACACACGCCACACTACACACTACACCACACACGCCACACTACACCACACACGCCACACTACACTACACCACACGCCACACTACACCACACACGCCACACTACACTACACCACACACGCCACACTACACTACACACGCCACACTACCACACCACATATTACACACCACACCCTACACACCACACACACCACCACACATCTTACACACCACAGGTCAGTGACTCATGGGTGCCAGGGTACGAAAAGCTACTGCACCACAGCATCCCTCATCTCCATCCCCCCCAGCATCCCACATCTCCCAGCCCCCCCAGCATCCCACATCTCCCAGCCCCCCCCAGCATCCCACATCTCCCAGCCCCCCCCAGCATCCCTCATCTCCATCCCCCCAGCATCCCACATCTCCCAGCCCCCCCCCCAGCATCCCTCATCTCCATCCCCCACAGCATCCCTCATCTCCATCCCCCCCCAGCATCCCTCATCTCCATCCCCCCAGCATCCCTCATCTCCATCCCCCCCAGCATCCCTCATTTCCATCCCCCCCAGCATCCCACATCTCCCAGCCCCCCCAGCATCCCACATCTCCCAGCCCCCCCCCAGCATCCCACATCTCCCAGCCCCCCCCCAGCATCCCTCATCTCCAACCCCCAGCATCCCACATCTCCCAGCCCCCCCCCAGCATCCCTCATCTCCATCCTCCCCAGCATCCCACATCTCCCAGCCCGCCCAGCATCCCACATCTCCCAGCCCCCCCAGCATCCCACATCTCCCAGCCCCCCCCAGCATCCCACATCTCCCAGCCCCCCAGCATCCCTCGTCTCCATCCCCCCAGCATCCCACATCTCCAAGCCCCCCCAGCATTCCACATCTCCCAGCCACCCCCAGCATCTCCCAGCCCCCCCAAGCATCTCCCAGCCCCCCCTCAGCATCCCTCATCTCCAAGCCCCCCCCCAGCATCTCCCAGCCCCCTCCAGCATCCCTCATCTCCATCCCCCCCGGCATCCCACATCTCCCATCCCCCCAGCATCCCACATCTCCCAGCCCCTTCAGCATCCCTCATCCCCCAGCCCCCCCAGCATCCCTCATCTCCCAGCCCCCCCAGCATCCCTCATCTCCAGCCCCCCCCAGCATCTCCCAGCCCCTACCCCTAGCATCCCTCATCTCCATCACACTCAGCTTCCCCCATCTCCCAGCCCCCCCAACATCCCTCATCTCCCAGCCCCCCCCAGCATCCCTCATCACCCCCCCCCCCCCCAGCATCCCTCATCTCCCAGCCCCCCCCCCAGCATCCCTCATCTCCCAGCCCCCCAGCATCCTTCATTTCCCAGCCCCCCCCCAGCATCCCTAATCTCCCAGCCCCCCAGCATCCCTAATCTCCCAGCCCCCAGCATCCCTAATCTCCCAGCCCCCCAGCATCCCCCATCTCCCAGCCCCCCAGCATCCCCCATCTCCCAGCCCCCCCAGCATTCCCCATCTCCCAGCCCCCCCAGCATCCCTCGTCTCCCAGCCCCCCAGCATCCCTCGTCTCCCAGCCTTCCAGCATCCCTCGTCTCCCAGCCCCCCCAGCATCCCTCATCTCCCAGCCCCCCAGCATCCCTCATCTCCCAGCCCCCCAGCATCCCTCATCTCCCAGCCCCTCCAGCATCCCCCATCTCACAGCCCCCCCAGCCCCCCAGCATCCTCCTCTCGCTGCCGCAACTCGACCTTGCCACTGAACTTGAGACGCACGTACATACACACGCACACGTACACACGCACACACGTGTAGGTGAGAGCAGTTGGCAACAGCGCGGCGATGCTGTGTTGTTTACAGCAGCACCACGCACACACAAGCACACGCACGCACACACACGAACACATCACACGCACGCACACACAAGCACACACACACGCACGCACACACACGAACACATCACACGCACGCACCCAACACACACACCACCAGTATCACCTACCATGGCATGTATGCACATATCCGTTCACGCTATTTGTGCTCTATTGGCGCACACAGCCTCGCTACGTACACAGTGTACACATGGCCTCAGGAGATCCGTATTATAGCTAGGTACAGTGTACGTGCACTGTACACGTACACAGTGTACACATGGCCCCAACGGGCCGGTATCACAGCTACGCACACTGTACACGTACACAGTGTACACATGGCCCCAACGGGCCGGCATCACAGCTACGCACACTGTACACGTACACAGTGTACACATGGCCCCAACGGGCCGGCATCACAGCTACGCACACTGTACACGTACACAGTGTACACATGGCCCCAACGGGCCGGCATCACAGCTACGCACACTGTACACGTACACAGTGTACACATGGCCCCAACGGGCCGGCATCACAGCTACGCACACTGTACACGTACACAGTGTACACATGGCCTCAACGGGCCGGTATCACAGCTACGCACACTGTACACGTACACAGTGTACACATGGCCCCAACGGGCCGGCATCACAGCTACGCACACTGTACACGTACACAGTGTACACATGGCCTCAACAGGCCGGCATCACAGCTACGCACACTGTACACGTACACAGTGTACACATGGCCTCAACGGGCCGGTATCACAGCTACGCACACTGTACACGTACACAGTGTACACATGGCCCCAACGGACCGGCATCACAGCTACGCACACTGTACACGTACACAGTGTACACATGGCCTCAACAGGCCGGCATCACAGCTACGCACACTGTACACGTACACAGTGTACACATGGCCTCAACGGGCCGGTATCACAGCTACGCACCACACGTCACCACACCGCACCATACAACACCACACACTTCACCACACAGGCACTAGGGAAGATACGGAGGGGTGAGCGGGGTGAGGGGGTGCAGGGGTTATCAGGGAGATAAGAGGCGTACTGTGTGACCTGTGTTGTGTGTTTGTGTGTGTGTGGCTGCATAGCTGTGTGTGTACTGCACACACAACATACACCACATCACCCAAACCACTCACCAGACATCACCCACACCCCTCACCACACATCACCCACACCCCTCACCCCACATTACCCACACCACTCACCGCACATCACCCACACCCCTCACCACACATCACCCCCACCACTCACCACACATCACCCACACCCCTCACCACACATCACCCACACCCCTCACCACACATCACTCACACCCCTCAACACACATCACCCACACCCCTCACCCCACATCACCCAAACCACTCACCACACAGCTCCCCTACCACTCACCCCACACCACCCACCACTTACCCCACACCACACATCACCCACATCACTCACCACCCACACCCCTCACCACACATCACCCACACCCCTCACCACACATCACCCACACCCCTCACGACACATCACCCACACCCCTCACCACACATCACCCTCACCACTCACCCCACACCACCCACCACTCACCCCACACCACCCTCCACCCCCAGCATCCCCCATCTCCCAGCCCCCCCACCTCCCCCCACCCACCACCCACCACTCACCCTAGCATCACCCAGTTCGCCCTCCCAGGACATGGGCCGGGCCCGCTCCGGCGCCCCTCCAGCAGCGCCCTCCGCGCCCTCCTGCTGTAGCCGGCCTGGGGGCGTCACAAAGTTAAACACTTCAACATTTCTTAAACAATTTGTTTGAATCTTGTACATACACAACAGTTGTGTGCACTGACTATACATTATATTTCTGGCGCCGTTAACATATACAACTGGTTTCCTGTAACTTTAAGTCTTGTACAAAATTTGTCCCACCTAGCCTTTGTCCCACCTAGTCTTTGTCTCACCTAGTCTTTGTCCAACCTAGTCTTTGTCCAACCTAGTCTTTGTCCCACCTAGTCTTTGTCCAACCTAGTCTTTGTCCCACCTAGTCTTTGTCCCACCTAGTCTTTGTCCCACCTAGTCTTTGTCCCACCTAGTCTTTGTCCCACCTAGTCTTTGTCCCACCTAGTCTTGGTCCCACCTAGCCTTTGTCCCACCTAGTCTTTGTCCCACCTAGTCTTGGTCCCACCTAGCCTTTGTCCCACCTAGCCTTTGTCCCACCTAGTCTTTGTCCCACCTAGTCTTGTTGTCCTATCTGTCCCGTCTAGTAAACATTTGTACACAGTCTGCGTAGCGCAAGTTGCGGATTTGCGTTTGTTTCACCAATGTGAGTCTAACTGGTCGTCTGTATTTCGCAGCCTGGTGGTGATGTCCGCAACACCGAAATGTTGCCTTGAGAGACTCACAGATGTTGAGTTCCAACATTTGAGTGTTCTTTTCAGTAAAGATGACAAGTGATTATCTTCGTATTTCAACGCGTGCAGAACTGAAACGATGTCACGACACTCAAAGGTCCCCTCCTCCTTCCTTGTTACGCCACACCCTAACAGTGAGCGGGTAAACCAGCGCTTACACGGGTCCCTCCCTCCTTTACACTCAATGATCCCCTCCTCCCTCCTCGCTACGCCACACCCTGACAGCGCGCGGGTAAACTAGCGCTTACACGGGTCCCTCCCTACTCCGCACTCGACGGTCCCCTCCTCCCTCCTCGCAGCGCGACACCCTAACAGCGCGCGGGTAAACCAGGCCTTACCCGCCAGGTCGAGCGACTTGACTTCCATGTCGGTGTCGGAGCAGTCGCCCTCGTCAGGCATGTCCTCATTGGCCGGGGCGGCCGCCAATACCGTCACGTCATTGGTGGAGGCCACCACGGACGCGGCGCTGCTATTGGCTGAGCCCTCGGCCGCGCCGCCTCCTTGCTGCTCATTGGCTGCCTTGCTGCGGTTGTGCCCCACCGGCGGCGGCAGCAGCGGTGTTGCTGCAACGGAAAGCATTTCGTTGACAAAGTTTCATTTCAGAAATATGGCTGCCATGTCCCCTCACAACACTTTTAAAACATCCATCATAAAAGCAACGAAGAGGACCTCTTTTTACCCCCGGGTACAGTGGGGAGGGAAGGGAGTACTGAGTGAACCCCCTTTTTTGGCAACGGAAAAACACCGGATGCGCACTGCGGGATTCGAACCCGCGGCAAGACTCACGGGCGGCGAGCACTCCAACCACTCGGGCCCGGGGACACGCAACTTGCGTTCAGACCAATTATAGTTATTTAAAATAAATGGTTATTCTTTTATCCTTTCGAGTTCTTTGTGAAAATATACGTAAGAGGCGAAACATTTGAGTACACGATAGGAAATATGTACAAATAGGTACAATTTTAGGTAACACACGCGTTCTAAAGGGTTAATGCCTAAACAAACACAAGGCATCTGTAATACAAACTATGTTAAATATCATTTCCCCCTCTTACTATTTATGATGCAGACACGATATTAAGCGCCGCAATGAGTAACTTCTCACAAAACTGATGTCGAATGAAGCTCGTCAGTCATCTAATTTTAGTTAATAGTTGCATAGTAATTATACGACAGCATTACTGTGATAATTTTAGTTAATAGTTGCATAGTAATTATACGACAGCATTACTGTGATAATTTTAGTTAATAGTTGCATAGTAATTATACGACAGCATTACTGTGATAATTTTAGTTAATAGTTGCATAGTAATTATACGACAGCATTACTGTGATAATTTTAGTTAATAGTTGCATAGTAATTATACGACAGCATTACTGTGATAATTTTAGTTAATAGTTGCATAGTAATTATACGACAGCATTACTGTGATAATTTTAGTTAATAGTTGCATAGTAATTATACGACAGCATTACTGTGATAATTTTAGTTAATAGTTGCATAGTAATTATACGACAGCATTACTGTGATAATTTTAGTTAATAGTTGCATAGTAATTATACGACAGCATTACTGTGATAATTTTAGTTAATAGTTGCATAGTAATTATACGACAGCATTACTGTGATAATTTTAGTTAATAGTTGCATAGTAATTATACGACAGCATTACTGTGATAATTTTAGTTAATAGTTGCATAGTAATTATACGACAGCATTACTGTGATAATTTTAGTTAATAGTTGCATAGTAATTATACGACAGCATTACTGTGATAATTTTAGTTAATAGTTGCATAGTAATTATACGACAGCATTACTGTGATAATTTTAGTTAATAGTTGCATAGTAATTATACGACAGCATTACTGTGATAATTTTAGTTAATAGTTGCATAGTAATTATACGACAGCATTACTGTGATAATTTTAGTTAATAGTTGCATAGTAATTATACGACAGCATTACTGTGATAATTTTAGTTAATAGTTGCATAGTAATTATACGACAGCATTACTGTGACACTAAATCTGCTTCTCTACACTTCTGCTACACTCTGATGCATGACCATCACTCAGACCGCGACGTGACCCACCGGTGGTACACGGCGGGATTTTCACAACGCTGCAGACCGACCAGTAGTCACAAACACAATTTCCATAAATACTCAATCAAAGCTAAATGAAGGCACGATACAACCTCGACGTGACCCACCGGTGGTACACGGCGGGATTTTCACAACGCTGCAGACCGACCAGTAGTCACAAACACAATTTCCATAAATACTCAACCAAAGCTAAATGAAGGCACGATACAACCTCGACGTGACCCACCGGTGGTACACGGCGGGATTTTCACAACGCTGCAGACCGACCAGTAGTCACAAACACAATTTCCATAAATACTCAATCAAAGCTAAATGAAGGCACGATACAACCGCTGCGTGCCCCACCGGTGGTACACGGCGGGATTTTCACAACGCTGCAGACCGACCAGTAGTCACAAACACAATTTCCATAAATACTCAATCAAAGCTAAATGAAGGCACGATCCAGTTCATGTTTGCTATGTTCAACATTGCGCGCTACAGTTGACTTTGTGTTCGAGTTGAATGTTGAACTTCGGTTTTGCCTGCCGCGGTCAAAATGTTGAAAAGATAAATTGAAAAGACTGTTCAAATTTCGAACGACCCACCCATTGTACGCTACGTATTACGTACATGTGCGTTTCTTTAAGGACCTGTACACGTGTACAGCACATGTGCACACGTGATCGCTTCAAATTACAAACACATGCAGGGGCGGAAAAAAAGGACTGCACATGGACTGCATAGAGTCCGTCATCAAGCACAAAAATGCCGTAATTGCATTGGTGTACACCACGGTAGAGGAAACAAGGTAGGCTCAAACCAGTCTTTTTTCCGTTGACGGTGTGGTTTTGCTGACGTCACGGCAACGAACCAAAAGCGGCGCTCATATTGCATCTGGTAGCGCTGCTACCCCCAAATCTGGCACCACTATTGGCCTAACGACATGGCGTTTTGGTGACGTCATAAAGTTTGTTTGAAATAAAGCCTTTCTATTGGCTAGCCGCACAAGAGGAAGTGTATTTTCTACCATAGAAATGACTCTACCTTTTACATATAAACATTATGTTCCACAAAAACGGGAACTAAGTATGTATTTACCCGTATCAGTAACACCACCATAATCACTGATAACATTTTCTGTAGGTTAATTTTGAAGGATAATTTTGCTAGAAATTAAATGCTTATGGCATTAAATAGAAATTAAATGCTCGCCGTGGCACAGTGGTTAAGGGATCAGCCTTGTATGTTGGAGACGAGGGTTCGTATGTTGACGAGGGTTCGCGGAGATTTTCCCCGTTGGGTATAAGGGAAAGCTCCAGCACAATACCCCACTCAACCCAGGCGTCGGAAATGGGTACCGGCTTTACGGGGGAACCGTCATGGTGTCCTATATATAGGCTTAGTTATAAGACATTTGAAAAAGCACTGCTTAAGATCATATGTATCAGGCTTGATTGGAAATAAAGCATTCCAAAGATGCCGGTGTTTGTTTTGTTTATGGTATTCTCATGATGGTATCACTGATACGGGAGAATAGATACTCGCTTCGGTTTTTCTGGGACATGCTGTATACTTCATAATGTAAATATCAATTGAAGAAACTAAGAAACTAAACAACTTACAACATAAACATCAAGGAAAGTTTTGAAGCAACCAAGAACCTCTACAATTCACAACACAAACATCAAGGAAAGCATTGAAGCAACCAAGAACCTCTAAAACTTACAATATAAAAACCAAGGAAAACATTGAAGCAACCAAGAACCTCTAAAACTTACAATATAAAAACCAAGGAAAACATTGAAGCAACCAAGAACCTCTAAAACTTACAATATAAAAACCAAGGAAAACATTGAAGCAACCAAGAACCTCTAAAACTTACAATATAAACACCAAGGAAAACATTGAAGCAACCAAGAACCTCTAAAACTTACAATATAAAAACCAAGGAAAACATTGAAGCAACCAAGAACCTCTAAAACTTACAATATAAAAACCAAGGAAAACATTGAAGCAACCAAGAACCTCTAAAACTTACAATATAAAAACCAAGGAAAACATTGAAGCAACCAAGAACCTCTAAAACTTACAATATAAACACCAAGGAAAACATTGAAGCAACCAAGAACCTCTAAAACTTACAATATAAAAACCAAGGAAAACATTGAAGCAACCAAGAACCTCTAAAACTTACAATATAAACACCAAGGAAAACATTGAAGCAACCAAGAACCTCTAAAACTTACAATATAAAAACCAAGGAAAACATTGAAGCAACCAAGAACCTCTAAAACTTACAATATGAACACCAAGGAAAACATTGAAGCAACCAAGAACCTCTAAAACTTACAATATAAAAACCAAGGAAAACATTGAAGCAACCAAGAACCTCTAAAACTTACAATATAAAAACCAAGGAAAACATTGAAGCAACCAAGAACCTCTACAATTCACAACACAAACATCAAGGAAAGCACTGAAGCAACCAAGAACCTCCACAATTCACAACACAAACACCAAGGAAAGCATTGAAGCAACCAAGAACCTCTACAATTCACAACACAAACACCAAGGAAAACATTGAAGCAACCAAGAACCTCTACAATTCACAACACAAACACCAAGGAAAACATTGAAGCAACCAAGAACCTCTACAATTCACAACACAAACACCAAGGAAAACATTGAAGCAACCAAGAACCTCTACAATTCACAACACAAACATCAAGGAAAACATTGAAGCAACCAAGAACCTCTACAATTCACAACACAAACACCAAGGAAAGCATTGAAGCAACCAAGAACCTCCACAATTCACAACACAAACATCAAGGAAAACATTGAAGCAACCAAGAACCTCTACAATTCACAAAACAAACATCAAGGAAAACATTGAAGCAACCAAGAACCTCTACAATTCACAACACAAACATCACAGGACGCACGCACACCACACACGTGGTGCGGATCACAAGACCACGGCGCGCGGTCACCACAAAACATCACAAGACGCACGCACACCACACACGTGGTGCGGATCACAAGACCACGGCGTGCGGTCACCACAAAACATCACAGGACGCACGCACACAACACACGTGGTGCGGATCACAAGACCACGGCGTGCGGTCACCACAAAACATCACAGGACGCACGCACACAACACACGTGGTGCGGATCACAAGACCACGGCGTGCGGTCACCACAAAACATCACAGGACGCACGCACACAACACACGTGGTGCGGATCACAAGACCACGGCGCGCGGTCACCACAAAACATCACAGGACGCACGCACACAACACACGTGGTGCGGATCACAAGACCACGGCGGGCGGTCACCACAAAACATCACAGGACGCACGCACACAACACACGTGGTGCGGATCACAAGACCACGGCGTGCGGTCACCACAAAACATCACAGGACGCACGCACACCACACACGTGGTGCGGATCACAAGACCACGGCGTGCGGTCACCACAAAACATCACAGGACGCACGCACACCACACACGTGGTGCGGATCACAAGACCACGGCGTGCGGTCACCACAAAACATCACAGGACGCACGCACACCACACACGTGGTGCGGATCACAAGACCACGGCGGGCGGTCACCACAAAACATCACAGGACGCACGCACACAACACACGTGGTGCGGATCACAAGACCACGGCGGGCGGTCACCACAAAACATCACAGGACGCACGCACACAACACACGTGGTGCGGATCACAAGACCACGGCGTGCGGTCACCACAAAACATCACAGGACGCACGCACACAACACACGTGGTGCGGATCACAAGACCACGGCTGGCGGTCACCACAAAACATCACAAGACGCACGCACACAACACACGTGGTGCGGATCACAAGACCACGGCGTGCGGTCACCACAAAACATCACAAGACGCACGCACACAACACACGTGGTGCGGATCACAAGACCACGGCGGGCGGTCACCACAAAACATCACAAGACGCACGCACACAACACACGTGGTGCGGATCACAAGACCACGGCGTGCGGTCACCACAAAACATCACAGGACGCACGCACACAACACACGTGGTGCGGATCACAAGACCACGGCGTGCGGTCACCACAAAACATCACAGGACGCACGCACACCACACACGTGGTGCGGATCACAAGACCACGGCGTGCGGTCACCACAAAACATCACAGGACGCACGCACACCACACACGTGGTGCGGATCACAAGACCACGGCGTGCGGTCACCACAAAACATCACAGGACGCACGCACACCACACACGTGGTGCGGATCACAAGACCACGGCGTGCGGTCACCACAAAACATCACAGGACGCACGCACACAACACACGTGGTGCGGATCACAAGACCACGGCGCGCGGTCACCACAAAACATCACAAGACGCACGCACACAACACACGTGGTGCGGATCACAAGACCACGGCGCGCGGTCACCACAAAACATCACAGGACGCACGCACACAACACACGTGGTGCGGATCACAAGACCACGGCGCGCGGTCACCACAAAACATCACAGGACGCACGCACACCACACACGTGGTGCGGATCACAAGACCACGGCGTGCGGTCACCACAAAACATCACAGGACGCACGCACACAACACACGTGGTGCGGATCACAAGACCACGGCGCGCGGTCACCACAAAACATCACAAGACGCACGCACACAACACACGTGGTGCGGATCACAAGACCACGGCGCGCGGTCACCACAAAACATCACAGGACGCACGCACACAACACACGTGGTGCGGATCACAAGACCACGGCGGGCGGTCACCACAAAACATCACAGGACGCACGCACACAACACACGTGGTGCGGATCACAAGACCACGGCGCGCGGTCACCACAAAACATCACAGGACGCACGCACACAACACACGTGGTGCGGATCACAAGACCACGGCGGGCGGTCACCACAAAACATCACAGGACGCACGCACACAACACACGTGGTGCGGATCACAAGACCACGGCTGGCGGTCACCACAAAACAAATAAAAACACAAGTTAAAGTTTCAATAAATAAATTCCTGAGAAATAAGTCTCTATAAGGTTACACAAAACGGGAAATAGTAAAAAGCTTATTGCTGCTTAATTATCTCAATGTTCTTCGCATGTTTAGATTAGATGAGAATAGTTTTTAGTTTTAGCCTCCCTACCCGCAGCAACAAATGCGATCCAAAGAGAGGAAGGAGGAAGGCACCATTTAGTATGAAGATAAGGGAACGCGGAATATACGCACAAGGTGCACAGAAACAGTAAGCTAAGAAAGAAGTTCATGAAACAAGAAAAAAGTATAAGAAGAAAGCAATAGGTGCTGAAAAACAGGACAGCAGTCAACCGAAAAAAAAGATGGTCCGTAACAAAATTAAAAACCTTTTCTGTTACAACGAAAAGAAGGCCAACCTAACCTTTAGCTCGGGCCCTCACATATTCCCCCTGGGAGCGCTAATTCCCACAGCTACAATAGTCGTGTCCCCCCTGTTGTATCGACAAATTTGAAGGACACATTAGGGCCCAAATTCCACATCGAACAAAATATACATGGGAGCTGTGAAATTACAATAAATATGATTTCAGGATTAACAGTTTCTTCGTTTTTAAGTTTCCAAGTATCATTCGATTAACGAAGAAAAATAGCTTTCCTGCATATTGAACAATATCAATATGAAGGTGGATTTGGAAATCCACTGAGGCGTTGATTTATAGGGCACAAGTCAGTAGCGAGGCCCGTATCCTGGATACGGGCCTCAGCGGCGCACCACTTCATTAATTAATAACAAGTCGTGCGCTTCGCCAGGTGGCCTCAGCGGTGCACCATTTCATTAGTTAATTACAAGTCCCGCGCTCCGCCAGGTGGCCTCAGCGGCGCACCACTTCATTAGTTAATAACAAGTCGTGCGCTCCGCCAGGTGGCCTCAGCGGCGCACCACTTCGCTAATTACTTTATTTATTTATTTGCCTCGATGGATGCTGGATGCCCGTATCTGAGATACCAATGACCGCGTCCGGTCAAGTCAGATGAGCACACTAAATATCGAGTGAATTACCCGGCGTGCGCACCACTTTGGGACTCACAATTGTCGTCCTCCAGCGATGGTTCGCGGTGCGCGAGGCGGCTTTTGCGGCGGAGCTTCATGTGGTGCGCTACATGGTGCGTTGCTGGGGCGCTTACTGGCGGGTACTGGCACTGGTGTGCTACAGTTACTGTAGCTCTTACTGGTGGGTACTGGCACTGGTGTGCTACAGTTACTGTAGCTCTTACTGGCACTGGCACGCCTACCAAGTCAGCGGACCAGACGAGCGCTATGTATATAAGGCCACACTGAGGCCGGACCAAAATCACAAGTTACTGCTCTGCAACAGAGAACGCGCCGGGTGTAGGCATGGTACCGGGCTATTTACACGCTACACACACGCACATACAGACACACATTCACGCACAACACACACATCTACATAAACGTACACACTAACACACACACATACGCACACGAATATGAGAACGCACACAAGACACAGCGAGACAGCTAAGCGGCCTCTCCTTCTGTTCGGCTCGCGTCAGTGGTGCTGTGGTGCTGTGGTGCTGTGGTGGCATGGCATATCGCTGCTGCTGTGTTGCACCCCACCAGCAGTGCATTGCACAGCCACTGAACACATCCACAACACAACAGCAACACAACACAACCACAGCACCACAACACAACCACAGCACCACAACACAACCACAGTACCACAACACAACCACAGCACCACAACACAACCACAGCACCACAACACAACCACAGCACCACAACACAACCACAGCACCACAACACAACCAGTGCACCACAACACAACCACAGCACCACAACACAACCACAGCACCACAACACAACCACAGCACCACAACACAACCACAGCACCACAACACAACTACAGCACCACAACACAACCAGTGCACCACAACACAACCACAGCACCACAACACAACCACAGCACCACAACACAACCACAGCACCACAACACAACCACAGCACCACAACACAACCACAGCACCACAACACAACCACAGCACCACAACACAACACAACCACAGCAACACAACACAACACAACCACAGCAACACAACACAACACAACCACATCACCACAACCCAACCACAGCACCGCGTCACAACACAACCACAGCACTGCAACACAACACAACCACAGCACTGCAACACAACACAACCACAGCACTGCAACACAACACAACCACAGCACAACAGCGCAACACAACACAACCACAGCACCACAACACCACACAACCACAGCACCACAACACAACAACCACAGCACCACAACACAACACAACCACAGCACCACAACACAACACAACCACAGCACCACAACACAACACAACCACAGCACCACAACACAACACAACCACAGCACCACAACACAACACAACCACAGCACCACAACACAACCACAGCAACACAACACAACCACAGCACAACATAACCACAGCACCAAAACACAACACAACCACAGCACCACAACACAACCACAGCACCACAACACAACCACAGCACCACAACACAACCACAGCCCCACAACACAACAACAGCACCACAACACAACCACAGCACCACAACACAACCACAGCACCACAACACAACACAACCACAGCACCACAGCACAACACAACCACAGCACCACAACACAACCACAGCACCGCAACACAACACAACCACAGCACCACAACACAACACAACCACAGCACCACAACACAACACAACCACAGCACCACAACACAACCACAGCACCACAACACAACCACAGCACGTCACAACACAACCACAGCACCACAACGCAACCACAGCACCACAACACAACCACAGCACCACAACACAACCACAGCACCACAACACAATCACAGCACCACAACACAACCACAGCACCGCAACACAACCACAGCACCGCAACACAACCACAGCACCACAACACAACCACATCACCACAACACAACACAACCACAGCACCACAACAATACACAACCACAGCTCCACAACACAACGACAGCACCACAACACAACGACAGCACCACAACACTACCACAGCACCACAACACAACCACAGCACCATAACACAACCACAGCACCAAAACACAACACAACAATCACAGCACCACAACACAACACAACCACAGCACTACAACACAACACAACCACAGCACCACAACAAAACACAACCACAGCACTACAACACAACACAACCACAGCACTACAACACAACACAACCACAGCACCACAACACAACACAACCACAGCACCACACCACAACACAACCACAGCACCACACCACAACACAACCACAGCAGTACAACACAACACAACCACAGCAGTACAACACAACACAACCACAGCACTACAACACACAACACAACCACAGCAACACAACACAACACAACCAGAGCACTACAACACAACACAACCACAGCACAACACAACCACAGCAACACAACACAACCACAGCACCACAACACAACCACAGCACCACAACACAACCACAGCACCACACCACAACACAACCACAGCACCACACCACACCACAACCACAGCACCACACCACAACACAACCACAGCACTACAACACAACACAACCACAGCACCATAACACAACCACAGCACCACAACACAACATAACCACAGCACTACAACACAACATAACCACAGCACTACAACACAACCACAGCACCACAACACAACACAACCACAGCACCACAACACAACACAACCACAGCACCACAACACAACACAACCACAGCACTACAACACAACACAACCACAGCAACACAACACAACACAACCACAGCAACACAACACAACACAACCACAGCACCACACCACAACACAACCACAGCACTACAACACAACACAACCACAGCACCATAACACAACCACAGCACCACAACACAACACAACCACAGCACTACAACACAACACAACCACAGCACCACAACACAACACAACCACAGCACCACAACACAACACAACCACAGCACCACAACACAACCACAGCAACACAACACGACCACAGCACCACAACACAACCACAGCACCACACCACAACACAACCACAGCACCACACCACAACACAACCACAGCACCACAACACAACACAACCAGAGCACCACAACACAACCACAGCACCACAACACAACCACAGCACCAAAACACACCCACAGCACCACAACACAACCACAGCACCACAACACAACCAAAGCACCACAACCCCACAACACAACGCAATCACATCACCACAACACACCACAATCACAGCAACACAACACAACCACAGCACCACAACACAACACAACCACAGCACCACAACACAACCACAGCACCACAACACAACCACAGCACTACAACACAACCACAGCACCACAACACAACACAACCATAGCACCACAATACAACACAACCACAGCACCACAACACAACCACAGCACCACAACACAACCACAGCACCACAACACAACCACAGCACCACAACACAACCACAGAACCACAACACAACCACAGTACCACAACACAACCACAGTACCACAACACAACCACAGCACCACAACACAACAACCACAACACAACCACAGCACCACAACACAATCAACCACAGCACCACAGCACAACCACAGCACCACAACACAACCACAGCACCACAACACATCCACAACCCCAGCACCACAACACAACCACAACCCCAGCACCACAACACAACACAACCACAGCACCACAACACAACACAACCACAGCACCACAACACAACCACAGCACCACAACACAACCACAGCACCACAACACAACCACAGCACCACAACACAACTACAGCACCACAACACAACCACAGCACAACACAACCACAGCACTACAACACAATACAACACAACCACAGCACCACAACACAACCACAGCACCACAACACAACACAACTACAGCACTACAACACAACACAACCACAGCACTACACAACCACAGCACTACAACACAACAAAACCACAGCACCACAACACAACCACAGCACCACAACACAACACAGCCACGGCACCACAACCACAGCACCACAACACAACCACAGCGCCACACAGCCACTGTACAGCACGACACGAGAGCACTGCATAGCAGCCTAACACAAGCACAGCATCACAACACCACAGCGACTGCGCAGTAGCCAAACACAGCGCCACAACAAAAGCACTGCATAGCAGCAGCCTGACACAGCACTGCACGAGACCGCAGCACCAAAACACTGCACTGCACGAGAGCACAGCACGCGCAGATCGATCGTCAGTTCCGTGAACGCGTGAATCACGCGCGACACACACACGTCCACTGACGGGGCGGCGCAGGCCGGCCACGCGCACACCCGCACCCCGCCGCGGCCCGGGCGCCACTGAGGCCGTGAGTGACTGAGGCCGCCGCGTATCAGTGATACGGCCTCGCGAGGCAGGTCACCCAGAGGCCACTGGGCCCAGGGCAGCACACCCGCCCCCCACCGCGGCCCGGGTGCCACTGAGGCCGTCGCGTATCAGTGATACGCCTCGCGAGGCAGATAACCCACTGGGGCCCGCTCACGAGCATTGGTGCGCGTGTTGCGGCCAGCTGCACTCCAGTGACACAGCCACACACAAGCTGTGCGCTCCACTATAGTATGCAATGACAACACTGAGGGAGTGTGCGCCACTGAGGACGTGTGCGCCACTGAGGACGTGTGCGCCACTGAGGACGTGTGCGCCACTGGGGACGTGTGCGCCACTGAGGACGTGTGCGCCACTGAGGACATGTGCGCTACTGAGGACGCGGGCGCCACCCTCACACTGCCCCTCCTTCCTCCCCACTTATTTCTAACCCCGCGCACTATGGGGGGGGGGGGGGTGATGAGTAGAGAGGTGACTTCACACCGGCCCCACACCAGCCTCACACCAGCCCCACACGGTCACACCCCCCGTGTGCGCCACTGAGGACGTGTGCGCCACTGAGGACGTGTGCGCCACTGAGGACGTGTGCGGTACTGAGGACGTGTGCGGTACTGAGGACGTGTGCGCCACTGAGGACGTGTGCGGTACTGAGGACGTGTGCGCCACTGAGGACGTGTGCGCCACTGAGGACGTGTGCGATACTGAGGACGTGTGCACCACTGAGGACGTGTGCGCCACTGAGGACGTGTGCGCCACTGAGGACGTGTGCGCCACTGAGGACGTGTGCGCCACTGAGGACGTGTGCGCCACTGAGGACGTGTGCGGTACTGAGGACGTGTGCGCCACTGAGGACGTGTGCGCCACTGAGGACGTGTGCGGTACTGAGGGCGTGTGCGGTACTGAGGGCGTGTGCGGTACTGAGGGCGTGTGCGGTACTGAGGGCGTGTGCGGTACTGAGGACGTGTGCGCCACTGAGGACGTGTGCGGTACTGAGGACGTGTGCGGTACTGAGGACGTGTGCGCCACTGAGGACGTGTGCGGTACTGAGGACGTGTGCGCCACTGAGGACGTGTGCGGTACTGAGGACGTGTGCGACACTGAGGACGTGTGCGGTACTGAGGACGTGTGCGGTACTGAGGACGTGTGCGCCACTGAGGACGTGTGCGCCACTGAAGACGTGTGCGGTACTGAGGACGTGTGCGGTACTGAGGACGTGTGCGGTACTGAGGACGTGTGCGGTACTGAGGACGTGTGCACCACTGAGGACGTGTGCGCCACTGAGGACGTGTGCGGTACTGAGGGCGTGTGCGGTACTGAGGGCGTGTGCGGTACTGAGGACGTGTGCGCCACTGAGGACGTGTGCGCCACTGAGGACGTGTGCACCACTGAGGACGTGTGCACCACTGAGAACGTGTGCACCACTGAGGACGGGTGCACCACTGAGGACGTGTGCACCACTGAGGACGGGTGCGCCACTGAGGACGTGTGCGCCACTGAGGGCGTGTGCGGTACTGAGGGCGTGTGCGCCACTGAGGACGTGTGCGCCACTGAGGACGTGTGCGCCACTGAGGACGTGTGCACCACTGAGGGCGTGTGCGGTACTGAGGGCGTGTGCGCCACTGAGGACGTGTGCGCCACTGAGGACGTGTGCGCCACTGAGGACGTGTGCACCACTGAGGGCGTGTGCGCCACTGAGGGCGTGTGCGGTACTGAGGACGTGTGCGCCACTGAGGACGTGTGCGCCACTGAGGACGTGCGCCTAACAACAAGTCTATGCTGACGTGGTATTCTCGTCTTCACTTCGGGTCCCCAACCGCTAATAACGGGTTTGTAGTACAGCACCTGTGAGGCTCATTATTGGCCTTCGAGGGCCAATAATGAGCTTTTGGGGCAAATACTCAGCCTGTGGGGCCAATGACCGGCATGTTGGGCAATAACAAGCACGTGGGGCCAATAACGGGCACGTGGGGCCAATAACGGGCACGTGGGGCCAATAACGGGCTCGTGGGGCCAATAACGGGCTCGTGGGGCCAATAACGGGCTCGTGGGGCCAATAACGGGCACGTGGGGCCAATAACGGGCACGTGGGGCCAATAACGGGCACGTGGGGCCAATAACGGGCACGTACAACCAGCAATGGACAGGCCAGCAATATTACGCAAGCAGGAGGACGCTACCGTCCGTTAACACCAACAAAGGGCGCCACCACATCCCCCAACACAACGCACCATACCCCCCCCCCCAACAAAGGGCCCCCCCACAGATTGCGACACAACCGCCGCGTCTCAATGGGCGCGTCTGCAACGGCCTCTGCGCCAGCCTGGCAACTGCTGCCCGCCTCAGTGGATACCCAGTGGATACATACTGCGTGGCGTGGATACCCAGTGGATATATACTGCGTGGCGTGGATACCCAGTGGATATATACTGCGTGGCGTGGATACCCAGTGGATATATACTGCGTGGCGTGGATACCCAGTGGATATATACTGCGTGGCGTGGATACCCAGTGGATATATACTGCGTGGCGTGGATACCCAGTGGATATATACTGCGTGGCGTGGATACCCAGTGGATATATACTGCGTGGCGTGGATACCCAGTGGATATATACTGCGTGGCGTGGATACCCAGTGGATATATACTGCGTAGCGTGGATACCCAGTGGATATATACTGCGTGGCGTGGATACCCAGTGGATATATACTGCGTAGCGTGGATACCCAGTGGATATATACTGCGTAGCGTGGATACCCAGTGGATATATACTGCGTAGCGTGGATACCCAGTGGATATATACTGCGTAGCGTGGATACCCAGTGGATATATACTGCGTGGCGTGGATACCCAGTGGATATATACTGCGTGGCGTGGATACCCAGTGGATATATACTGCGTGGCGTGGATACCCAGTGGATATATACTGCGTAGCGTGGATACCCAGTGGATATATACTGCGTAGCGTGGATACCCAGTGGATATATACTGCGTAGCGTGGATACCCAGTGGATATATACTGCGTGGCGTGGATACCCAGTGGATATATACTGCGTGGCGTGGATACCCAGTGGATATATACTGCGTGGCGTGGATACCCAGTGGATATATACTGCGTGGCGTGGATACCCAGTGGATATATACTGCGTGGCGTGGATACCCAGTGGATATATACTGCGTGGCGTGGATACCCAGTGGATATATACTGCGTGGCGTGGATACCCAGTGGATATATACTGCGTAGCGTGGATACCCAGTGGATATATACTGCGTAGCGTGGATACCCAGTGGATATATACTGCGTGGCGTGGATACCCAGTGGATATATACTGCGTGGCGTGGATACCCAGTGGATATATACTGCGTAGCGTGGATACCCAGTGGATATATACTGCGTAGCGTGGATACCCAGTGGATATATACTGCGTAGCGTGGATACCCAGTGGATATATACTGCGTGGCGTGGATACCCAGTGGATATATACTGCGTAGCGTGGATACCCAGTGGATAAATACTGCGTGGCGTGGATACCCAGTGGATATATACTGCGTGGCGTGGATACCCAGTGGATATATACTGCGTGGCGTGGATACCCAGTGGATATATACTGCGTGGCGTGGATACCCAGTGGATATATACTGCGCGGCGTGGATAACCCAGTTGATATATACTGCGTAGCGTGGATACCCAGTGGATATATACTGCGTGGCGTGGATACCCAGTGGATATATACTGCGTGGCATGGATACCAGTGGATATATACTGCGTGGCGTGGATACCCAGTTGATATATACTGCGTAGCGTGGATACCCAGTGGATATATACTGCGTGGCGTGGATACCCAGTGGATATATACTGCGTAGCGTGGATACGTAGTGTATATATACTGCGTAGCGTGGATACCCAGTGGATATATACTGCGTAGCGTGGATACCCAGTGGATATATACTGCGTGGCGTGGATACCCAGTGGATATATTCTGCGTAGCGTGGATACCCAGTGGATATATACTGCGTAGCGTGGATACCCAGTGGATATATACTGCGTAGCGTGGATACCCAGGGGATATATACTGCGTGGCGTGGATACCAGTGGATATATACTGCGTAGCGTGGATACCCAGTGGATATATACTGCGTAGCGTGGATACCCAGTGGATATATACTGCGTGGCGTGGATACCCAGTGGATATATACTGCGTTGCGTGGATACCCAGTGGATATATGCTGCGTGGCGTGGATACCCAGTGGATATATACTGCGTAGCGTGGATACCCAGTGGATATATACTGCGTGGCGTGGATACCAGTGGATATATACTGCGTGGCGTGGATACCAGTGGATATATACTGCGTGGCGTGGATACCAGTGGATATATACTGCGTGGCGTGGATACCAGTGGATATATACTGCGTAGCGTGGATACCCAGTGGATATATACTGCGTAGCGTGGATACCAGTGGATATATACTGCGTGGCGAGGATACCCAGTGGATATATACTGCGTAGCGTGGATACCAGTGGATATATACTGCGTGGCGTGGATACCAGTGGATATATACTGCGTAGCGTGGATACCCAGTGGATATATACTGCGTAGCGTGGATACCCAGTGGATATATACTGCGTAGCGTGGATACTAGTGGATATATACTGCGTAGCGTGGATACCCAGTGGATATATACTGCGTAGCGTGGATACCAGTGGATGAATAATGCGTGGCGTGGATACCAGTGGATATATACTGCGTAGCGTGGATACCCAGTGGATATATACTGCGTAGCGTGGATACCCAAGTGGATATATACTGCGTGGCGTGGATACCCAGTGGATATATGCTGCGTGGCGTGGATACCCAGTGGATATATACTGCGTAGCGTGGATACCCAGTGGATATATACTGCGTGGCGTGGATACCCAGTGGATATATACTGCGTAGCGTGGATACCCAGTGGATATATACTGCGTGGCGTGGATACCAGTGGATATATACTGCGTGGCGTGGATACCAGTGGATACACACGATCGTAGCGTGGATACCCGGTGGATACTCAAGATACGCAATACGCGGACGTGTAGCGCATAGCGCGGATACGCAGCACACAAAGGAAGGCCCGCAGAGTTACGTTAGGCCCCCGTCTCCCCCACACACGTTGTGCATCTCCTAATTCCAGCAGTGACGGTTGGGGGGGGGGGGAAGTAGAGAGGGAGAAGTAGAGGAGGGGAAAGCTAGGGGGGGGGGCAGCAAGGACTCGCCGTTTCCCAGAACGAGGGGCAGTGTCCCCTCACACTGCCCCTCCTTCCTCCCCACTTATTTCTAACCCCGCGCACTATGGGGGGGGGGGGGGATGAGTAGAGAGGTGACTTCACACCGGCCCCACACCAGCCTCACACCAGCCCCACACACCAGCCCCACACACCAGCCCCACACACCAGCCTCACACACCAGCCTCACACACCAGCCCCACACACCAGCCCCACACACCAGCCCCACACACCAGCCCCACACACCAGCCCCACACACCAGCCCCACACACCAGCCTCACACCAGCCCCACACAAGCCTCACACAAGCCTCACACACCAGCCCCACACACCAGCCCCACACACCAGCCCCACACACCAGCCCCACACACCAGCCCCACACACCAGCCTCACACCAGCCCCACACAAGCCTCACACAAGCCTCACACACCAGCCCCACACCAGCCCCACACACAGCTCTATCACAGCGCCACACACAGCCCCACACACACAGCTCTACACAGCCCCACACACACAGCTCTACACAGCCCCACACACACAGCTCTACACAGCCACACACACAGCCCCACACACACACAGCTCTACACAGCCACACACACAGCCCCACACACACACAGCTCTACACAGCCACACACACAGCTCTACACAGCTCCACACACACAGCTCTACACAGCCCCACACACACAGCTCTACACAGCCCCACACACACACAGCTCTACACAGCCACACACACAGCCCCACACACACACACAGCTCTACACAGCCACACACACAGCTCTACACAGCTCCACACACACAGCTCTACACAGCCCCACATACAGCCCTACACACACAGCTCAACACAGCCCCACACACACAGCTCTACACAGCCACACACACACACAGCTCTACACAGCCACACACACAGCCCCACACACACACAGCTCTACACAGCCCCACACACAGCCCCACACACACAGCTCTACACAGCCCCACACACACAGCTTTACACAGCCCCACACACACAGCTCTACACAGCCCCACACACACAGCTCTACACAGCCCCACACACACAGCTCTACACAGCCCCACACACACAGCTCTACACAGCCCCACACACACAGCTCTACACAGCCCCACACACACAGCTCTACACAGCCCCACACACACAGCTTTACACAGCCCCACACACACAGCTCTACACAGCCCCACACACACAGCTCTACACAGCCCCACACACACAGCTCTACACAGCCCCACACACACAGCTCTACACAGCCCCACACACACAGCTCTACACAGCAACAAACACACAGCTCTACACAGCAACACACACACAGCTCTACACAGCCCCACACGCACAGCGCTACACAGCCCCACACGCACAGCTCTACACAGCCCCACACACACAGCTCTACACAGCCCCACACACACAGCTCTACACAGCCCCAAACACACAGCTCTACACAGCCCCCCACACACAGCTCTACACAGCCCCACACACACAGCTCTACACAGCCCCACACACACAGCTCTACACAGCCCCACACACACAGCTCTACACAGCCCAACACACACAGCTCTACACAGCCCCACACACACACAGCTCTACACAGCCCCACACACACAGCTCTACACAGCCCCACATACAGCCCTACACACACAGCTCAACACAGCCCCACACACACAGCTCTACACAGCCACACACACAGCCCCACACACACACAGCTCTACACAGCCACACACACAGCCCCACACACACACAGCTCTACACAGCCCCACACACAGCCCCACACACACAGCTCTACACAGCCCCACACACACAGCTTTACACAGCCCCACACACACAGCTCTACACAGCCCCACACACACAGCTCTACACAGCCCCACACACACAGCTCTACACAGCCCCACACACACAGCTCTACACAGCCCCACACACACAGCTCTACACAGCCCCACACACACAGCTCTACACAGCCCCACACACACAGCTTTACACAGCCCCACACACACAGCTCTACACAGCCCCACACACACAGCTCTACACAGCCCCACACACACAGCTCTACACAGCCCCACACACACAGCTCTACACAGCCCCACACACACAGCTCTACACAGCAACAAACACACAGCTCTACACAGCAACACACACACAGCTCTACACAGCCCCACACGCACAGCGCTACACAGCCCCACACGCACAGCTCTACACAGCCCCACACACACAGCTCTACACAGCCCCACACACACAGCTCTACACAGCCCCAAACACACAGCTCTACACAGCCCCCCACACACAGCTCTACACAGCCCCACACACACAGCTCTACACAGCCCCACACACACAGCTCTACACAGCCCCACACACACAGCTCTACACAGCCCAACACACACAGCTCTACACAGCCCCACACACACACAGCTCTACACAGCCCCACACACACAGCTCTACACAGCCTCACACACACAGCTCTACACAGCCCCACACACACAGCTCTACACAGCCCCACACACACAGCTCTACACAGCCTCACACACACAGCTCTACACAGCCCCACACACACACAGCTCTACACAGCCGCACACACACACACACAGCTCTACACAGCCCCACACACACAGCTCTACACAGCCCCACACACAGCTCTACACAGCCCCACACACAGCTCTACACAGCCCCACACACAGCTCTACACAGCCCCACACACAGCTCTACACAGCCCCACACACAGCTCTACACAGCCCCACACACAGCTCTACACAGCCCCACACACACACAGCTCTACACAGCCCCACACAGCCCCACACACACACACAGCTCTACACAGCCACACACACACACAGATCAACACAGCCACACACACACACAGCTCTACACAGCCCCACACACAGCTCTATACAGCCCCACAGGTCACACAGCCCCACACACACAGCCCCACACATGTGTGTGGCTGTGTGTGGCTGTGTAGAGCTGTGTGTGTGGCTGTGTAGAGCTGTGTGTTTGGCTGTGTAGAGCTGCGTGTGTGGCTGTGTAGAGCTGTGTGTGTGGCTGTGTAGAGCTGTGTGTGTGTGGCTGTGTAAAGCTGTGTGTGTGGCTGTGTAGAGTTGTGTGTGTGGCTGTGTAGAGCTGTGTGTTTGGCTGTGTAGAGCTGCGTGTGTGGCTGTGTAGAGCTGTGTGTGTGGCTGTGTAGAGCTGTGTGTGTGTGGCTGTGTAGAGCTGTGTGTGTGGCTGTGTAGAGCTGTGTGTGTGTGGCTGTGTAGAGCTGTGTTTGTGGCTGTGTAGAGCTGTGTGTGTGTGTGGCTGTGTAGAGCTGTGTGTGTGTGGCTGTGTAGAGCTGTGTGTGTGTGGCTGTGTAGAGCTGTGTGTGTGGGGCTGTGTAGATCTGTGTGTGTGGCTGTATAGAGCTGTGTGTGGCTGTTTAGAGCTTTGTGTGTGGGGCTGTGTGACCTGTGTGGCTGTGTAGAGCTGTGCACAGCTCTACACAGCCACACACACAGCTCTACACAGCCCCACTCAGCCCCACACACACAGCTCTACACAGCCACACACACACAGCTCTACACAGCCACACACAGCTCTATACAGCCACACACACACAGCTCTACACAGCCACACACACACAGCTCTAAACAGCCACACACACACAGCTCTACACAGCCACACAGGTCACACAGAGGTCACACAGCCCGCGTCCTCTAGAGCATCTAAGGGCACACAGACGATCGAACTCACACACCTGTGTGGTGTATTGATCCGCTGCCCTGTGTGTCAACTGGCTGGCAACCGGGGGGTCAATGTGTCTGGCAACTCAAGTCCTGGCAACTGGGGCTGGAGGTCACGTGCCTGGCACCCGGCAACAAAACTGACTGCCAAAATCGGTGCTGCCGGTGTGTCAACCGGTTGGCGACTGGCTGGCAACTGGGGGGGGAGTGTGTCTGGCAATTGGGGGCGCCTGGCAACACCTGGCAACAAGCAGCAAACTGACACACGCACACCTCTGTGGTGTTCTGATCGGTATGTCAACCGTCTGGCAACCCATGCCTGGCAACTAGGGGGTCGTGTGGCTACCTGGCAACTGTGGGGTCGCGTGTGTCTGGCAACTGGGATCACACACAACCCAACACAAACCACACACAACACAACACAAACCACACACAACACAAACCACACACAACACAACACAAACCACACACAACACAACACAAACCACACACAACACACAACACAAACCACACACAACACAAACCACACACAACACAACACAAACCACACACAACACAACACAAACCACACACAACACAACACAAACCACACACAACACAACACAAACCACACACAACACAACACAAACCACACACAACACAAACCACACACAACACAAACCACACACAACACAAACCACACACAACACAAACCACACACAACCCAACACAAACCACACACAACACAACACAAACCACACACAACACAACACAAACCACACACAACACAACACAAACCACACACAACACAACACAAACCACACACAACACAACACAAACCACACACAACACAACACAAACCACACACAACACAACACAAACCACACACAACACAACACAAACCACACACAACACAACCCACACACAACACAACACAAACCACACACAACACAAACCACACACAACACAAACCACACACAACACAAACCACACAACACAAACCACACAACACAAACCACACACAACACACACAACACACCACACACCACAACACACAACACACCACACCACACACAACACACCACACAAACCACACACAAAACACAACACACAACACAACACACAACACACACAACACAACACACACACAACACACCACACACAACATAACACACACAACACAACACAACACACACCCACACAACACACACACAACACAACACACACACACAACACAACACACACAACACACACAACGCACACAAAACACACAACACGCACAAAACACAACACACACAACACACACAACACAACACAACACAACACAACACAACACAACACACCACACAGAACACAACACACCCACACAACACACATCCACACAACACACACACACAAAACACAACACACACAACATAACACACCACACACAACACAACACACACAACACAACACACACAACACACACACAACACGCAACACACACAACACGCAACACACACAACAAACACACACAACACAACACACACAACACACAACACAACACACACAACACACACAACACGCAACACACAACACACACAACACAACACACACAACACACAACACACACAACACAACACAACACACACAACACACACAACACGCAACACACACAACAAACACACACAACACAACACACACAACACACAACACAACACACACAACAAACACACACAACACAACACACAACACACACAGCACAACACACACAACACACACAACACAACACACACAACACAACACACACAGCACAACACACACAGCACAAAACACACAACACAACACACAACACTCACTCACACAACACACACAACACAACACACACAACACAACACACAACACATACAACACACACAACACAACACGCAACACACAACACACACAACAAACACACAACACAACACACAACACACACAGCACAACACACACAACACAACACACAACACAACACACACAACACAACACACACAACACAACACACACAACACAACACACACAACACACAACACACACAACACGCAACACAACACACACAACAAACACAACACAAACCACACACAACACAAACCACACACAACACAAACCCCACAACACAACACACACAACACAACACACAACACAACACACACAACACAACACACACAGCACAAAACACACAACACAACACACAACACTCACCCACACAACACACACAACACAACACACACAACACAACACACAACACATACAACACACACAACACAACACGCAACACACAACACACACAACAAACACACAACACAACACACAACACACACAGCACAACACACAACACAACACACAACACACACAACACAACACACACAACACACAACACAACACACACAACACAACACACACAACACACAACACAACACACACAACACAACACACACAACACAACACACACAACACACAACACACACAACACGCAACACAACACACACAACAAACACACACAACACAACACACACAACACAACACACACAACAAACACACAACACAACACACAACAAACACACACAACACAACACACACAACACAACACACACAACAAACACACAACACAACACACAACACACACAGCACAACACACACACAGTTCCCGGAACAAGACACACCGGAACAGCTCAATGTCCGGTCGATACATTCCGTGAAGTGTGGGGGTGTGTAGGGGGTATAGGGGGTGTAGGGAGGGGTATGAGGAGGGGACACATCTAAATCTTTATATACAAATCAAAATACTCCGTAGATTATGTCGACTCCGTAGATTGAAAACTCTCAGTACTCTGTTCTCGGTGTATTCCTCTCTTTGGAACACCACTTTTGAGGTCAGAACGCCTAACTCGAGCCACCGGTACACGAGAAGAACAACATGTATATGAAAATACACATTTGAGTGCGGCGAGAAATGAACTTCCATCATTCGGCCAGACGGACGCAGGTTCAAACCTAGTCTGGACACGCAGTTTTTTCAGTAGAGAGCGAGCAGCTCCTCTGGTGATCATAGAACACGAACCAGAACGAACACTTGCGCTCGTGCAGAAACGTTCGTACGAGCCGAATGTGTGCAATATAATAAAGTGTATCCACACATAATGTATCCACTGCCCGGTATATGTGATGCCGGAACTTTGTATCCACTGCCCGGTATATGCGATACCGGAACTTTGTCTGTATCCACTGCCCAGTATATGTGATACCGGAACTTTGTCTGTATCCACTGCTCGGTATATGTGATACCGGAACTTTGTCTGTATCCACTGCTCGGTATATGTGATACCGGAACTTTGTCTGTATCCACTGCTCGGTATAGGTGATACCGGAACTTTTTCTGTATCCACTGCCCAGTATATGTGATACCGGAACTTTGTATCCACTGCCCGGTATATGCGATACCGGAACTTTGTCTGTATCCACTGCCCAGTATATGTGATACCGAAACTTTGTCTGTATCTACTGCTCGGTATATGTGATACCGGAACTTTGTCTGTATCCACTGCTCGGTATATGTGATACCGGAACTTTGTCTGTATCCACTGCTCGGTATATGTGATACCGGAACTTTGTCTGTATCCACTGCTCGGTATATGTGATACCGGAACTTTGTATCCACTGCCCGGTATATGGGATACCGGCACTTTGTCTGTATCCACTGCCCGGTATATGGGATACCGGCACTTTGTATCCACTGCCCGGTATATGGGATACCGGAACTTCGTATCCACTGCCCGGTATATGGGATACCGGCACTTTGTCTGTATCCACTGCCCGGTATATGGGATACCAGAACATTGTATCCACTGCCCGGTATATGGGATACCGGCACTTTGTCTGTATCCACTGGCCACTGCCCGGTATATGTGATACCGGAACTTTGTATCCACTGCCCGGTATATGGGATACCGGCACTTTGTCTGTATCCACTGCCCGGTATATGGGATACCGGAACTTTGTATCCACTGCCCGGTATATGGGATACCGGCACTTTGTCTGTATCCACTGCCCGGTATATGTGATACCGGAACTTTGTCTGTATCCACTGCTCGGTATAGGTGATACCGGAACTTTTTCTGTATCCACTGCTCGGTATATGTGATACCGGAACTTTGTCTGTATCCACTGCTCGGTATATGTGATACCGGAACTTTGTCTGTATCCACTGCTCGGTATATGTGATACCGGAACTTTGTATCCACTGCCCGGTATATGGGATACCGGCACTTTGTCTGTATCCACTGCCCGGTATATGGGATACCGGCACTTTGTATCCACTGCCCGGTATATGGGATACCGGAACTTCGTATCCACTGCCCGGTATATGGGATACCGGCACTTTGTCTGTATCCACTGCCCGGTATATGGGATACCAGAACATTGTATCCACTGCCCGGTATATGGGATACCGGCACTTTGTCTGTATCCACTGGCCACTGCCCGGTATATGTGATACCGGAACTTTGTATCCACTGCCCGGTATATGGGATACCGGCACTTTGTCTGTATCCACTGCCCGGTATATGGGATACCGGAACTTTGTATCCACTGCCCGGTATATGGGATACCGGCACTTTGTCTGTATCCACTGCCCGGTATATGGGATACCGGCACTTTGTCTGTATCCACTGCCCGGTAAATGGGATACCGGAACTTTGTATCCACTGCCCGGTATATTGGATACCGGCACTTTGTCTGTATCCACTGCCCGGTATATGGGATACCGGCACTTTGTCTGTATCCACTGCCCGGTATATGGGATACCGGCACTTTGTCTGTATCCACTGCCCGGTATATGGGATACCGGCACTTTGTCTGTATCCACTGCCCGGTATATGGGATACCGGCACTTTGTCTGTATCCACTGCCCGGTATATGGGATACCGGCACTTTGTCTGTATCCACTGCCCGGTATATGGGATACCGGCACTTTGTCTGTATCCACTGCCCGGTATATGGGATACCGGCACTTTGTCTGTATCCACTGCCGGTATATGGGATACCGGCACTTTGTCTGTATCCACTGCCCGGTATATGGGATACCGGCACTTTGTCTGTATCCACTGCCCGGTATATGGGATACAGGCACTTTGTCTGTATCCACTGCCCGGTAAATGGGATACCGGAACTTTGTATCCACTGCCCGGTATATTGGATACCGGCACTTTGTCTGTATCCACTGCCCGGTATATGGGATACCGGCACTTTGTCTGTATCCACTGCCCGGTATATGGGATACCGGCACTTTGTCTGTATCCACTGCCCGGTATATGGGATACCGGCACTTTGTCTGTATCCACTGCCCGGTATATGTGATACCGGAACTTTGTATCCACTGCCCGGTATATGGGATACCGGCACTTTGTCTGTATCCACTGCCCGGTATATGGGATACCGGCACTTTGTCTGTATCCACTGCCCGGTATATGGGATACCGGCACTTTGTCTGTATCCACTGCCCGGTATATGGGATACCGGCACTTTGTCTGTATCCACTGCCCGGTAAATGGGATACCGGAACTTTGTATCCACTGCCCGGTATATGGGATACCGGAACTTTGTCTGTATCCACTGCCCGGTAAATGGGATACCGGAACTTTGTATCCACTGCCCGGTAAATGGGATACCGGAACTTTGTATCCACTGCCCGGTAAATGGGATACCGGAACTTTGTATCCACTGCCCGGTAAATGGGATACCGGAACTTTGTATCCACTGCCCGGTAAATGGGATACCGGAACTTTGTATCCACTGCCCGGTATATGTGATACCGGAACTTTGTATCCACTGCCCGGTATATGGGATACCGGCACTTTGTCTGTATCCACTGCCCGGTATATGGGATACCGGCACTTTGTCTGTATCCACTGCCCGGTAAATGGGATACCGGAACTTTGTATCCACTGCCCGGTATATGGGATACCGGAACTTTGTCTGTATCCACTGCCCGGTAAATGGGATACCGGAACTTTGTATCCACTGCCCGGTAAATGGGATACCGGAACTTTGTATCCACTGCCCGGTATATGGGAAGCGGAACTTTACAGCAGAGGAAATCAGACACACGCTTTTGGCATCCTACACGAACACACACAGGTGAGAGTGTACATCCGACATCCGTGCGAACACTCTGTACAGTGCGACACACATGTATACAACACAACACACACACAACACAAGACACACACACACAACACAAGACACACACACACAACACAAGACACACACACACAAAACACACCAGGTGAACGAAGCAACTGCGGCAGAGGCAGACCAGACACCCTCTAAGGGGGGAGTCCACTCAGCGAACTAATCCGTACAGAACACTTCCCTGGTATTGCTTCTGCTGTGCTGGGGTTGGGGGCACTACCTCACTACCCCACCAAAGTACCGCCAGAGGGGCAAGGAGGGGTAGAAGAGGGTAAGGGAGGGGCAGGAAGGGGCAGGAGGGCCGGTAGCTGGGATGGGCAGGAAATAACACACACAGCCCCTCCTCCTCCTCTCATACCACGTTTGCGGACATTGCTGGAGTGCCTCACACGCCCGTCCCCCGCCTCACGCACACGCCCGTCCCCCGCCTCACGCACACGCCCGTCCCCCGCCTCACACACACGCCCGCCCCCCGCCTCACACACACGCCCGTCCCCCGCCTAACACACGCCCGTCCCCCGCCTAACACACGCCCGTCCCCCGCCTAACACACGCCCGTCCCCCGCCTCACACACACGCCCGCCCCCCGCCTCACACACGCCCGTCCCCCGCCTCACACACGCCCGTCCCCCGCCTCACACACACGCCCGCCCCCCGCCTCACACACACGCCCGCCCCCCGCCTCACACACACACCCGCCCCCCGCCTCACACACACGCCCGCCCCCCGCCTCACACACACGCCCGCCCCCCGCCTCACACACACGCCCGTCCCCCGCCTCACACACACGCCCGTCTCCCGCCTCACACACACGCCCGTCCCCCGCCTCACACACGCCCGTCTCCCGCCTCACACACACGCCCGTCCCCCGCCGCACACACGCCCGTCCCCCGCCGCACACACGCCCGTCCCCCGCCTAACACACGCCCGTCCCCCGCCTCACACACGCCCATCCCCCGCCTAACACACGCCCGTCCCCCGCCTAACACACGCCCGTCCCCCGCCTAACACACGCCCGTCCCCCGCCTCTCACACGCCCGTCCCCCGCCTAACACACGCCCGTCCCCCGCCTCACACACGCCCGTCCCCCGCCTCACACACACGCCCGTCCCCCGCCTCACACACACGCCCGTCCCCCGCCTCACACACACGCCCGTCCCCCGCCGCACACACGCCCGTCCCCCGCCGCACACACGCCCGTCCCCCGCCGCACACACGCCCGTCCCCCGCCTCTCACACGCCCGTCCCCCGCCTAACACACGCCCGTCCCCCGCCTCACACACGCCCGTCCCCCGCCTCACACACACGCCCGTCCCCCGCCTCACACACACGCCCGTCCCCCGCCGCACACACGCCCGTCCCCCGCCGCACACACGCCCGTCCCCCGCCGCACACACGCCCGTCCCCCGCCGCACACACGCCCGTCCCCCGCCGCACACACGCCCGTCCCCCGCCTAACACACGCCCGTCCCCCGCCTCTCACACACGCCCGTCCCCCGCCGCACACACGCCCGTCCCCCGCCGCACACACGCCCGTCCCCCGCCGCACACACGCCCGTCCCCCGCCGCACACACGCCCGTCCCCCGCCTCACACACGCCCGTCCCCCGCCTCTCACACACGCCCGTCCCCCGCCTCTCACACACGCCCGTCCCCCGCCTCTCACACGCCCGTCCCCCGCCTCACACACACCCGTCCCCCGCCTCACACACACCCGTCCCCCGCCTCACACACACCCGTCCCCCGCCTCACACACGCCCGTCCCCCGCCTCACACACACCCGTCCCCCGCCTCACACACGCCCGTCCCCCGCCTCACACACGCCCGTCCCCCGCCTCACACACGCCATGCTATGCCGAAAAGGCGTTATAAACAATTTAAAATAGTACAGAAAGCTGAAACGAATAAAGATGCTTTATCCCAACCAACCGAGCCCGACACACATCACCTGGTACATTGGTATATCAAATGCCTCATAACTAACACCAGGACGTCATGACGGTTGGTATATCAAATGCCTCATAACTAACACCAGGACGCCATGACGGTTGGTATATCAAATGCCTCATAACTAACACCAGGACGCCATGACGGTTGGTATATCAAATGCCTCATAACTAATACCAGGACGCCATGACGGTTGGTATATCAAATGCCTCATAACTAACACCAGGACGCCATGACGGTTGGTATATCAAATGCCTCATAACTAATACCAGGACGCCATGACGGTTGGTATACCAAAAGCCTCATAACTAACACCAGAACGCCATGACGGTTGGTATATCAAATCCCTCATAACTAACACCAGGACGCCATGACGGTTGGTATATCAAATGCCTCATAACTAATACCAGGACGTCATGACGGTTGGTATACCAAAAGCCTCATAACTAACACCAGAACGCCATGACGGTTGGTATATCAAATCCCTCATAACTAACACCAGGACGCCATGACGGTTGGTATATCAAATCCCTCATAACTAACACCAGGACGCCATGACGGTTGGTATATCAAATGCCTCATAACTAATACCAGGACGCCATGACGGTTGGTATACCAAAAGCCTCATAACTAACACCAGAACGCCATGACGGTTGGTATATCAAATCCCTCATAACTAACACCAGGACGCCATGACGGTTGGTATATCAAATGCCTCATAACTAATACCAGGACGTCATGACGGTTGGTATACCAAAAGCCTCATAACTAACACCAGAACGCCATGACGGTTGGTATATCAAATCCCTCATAACTAACACCAGGACGCCATGACGGTTGGTATATCAAATCCCTCATAACTAACACCAGGACGCCATGACGGTTGGTATATCAAATGCCTCATAACTAACACCAGGACGCCATGACGGTTGGTATATCAAATGCCTCATAACTAACGCCAGGACGCCATGACGGTTGGTATATCAAATGCCTCATAGCTAACACTAGGACGCCATGACGGTTGGTATATCAAATGCCTCATAACTAACACCAGGACGCCATGACGGTTGGTATATCAAATGCCTCATAACTAACACCAGGACGCCATGACGGTTGGTATATCTAATGCCTCATAACTAACACCAGGACGCCATGACGGTTGGTATATCAAATGCCTCATAACTAACACCAGGACGCCATGACGGTTGGTATATCAAATGCCTCATAACTAACGCCAGGACGCCATGACGGTTGGTATATCAAATGCCTCATAACTAACACCAGGACGCCATGACGGTTGGTATATCAAATGCCTCATAACTAACGCCAGGACGCCATGACGGTTGGTATATCTAATGCCTCATAACTAACACCAGGACGCCATGACGGTTGGTATATCTAATGCCTCATAACTAACACCAGGACGCCATGACGGTTGGTATATCAAATGCCTCATAACTAACACCAGGACGCCATGACGGTTGGTATATCAAATGCCTCATAACTAACACCAGGACGCCATGACGGTTGGTATATCAAATGCCTCATAACTAACACCAGGACGCCATGACGGTTGGTATATCAAATGCCTCATAACTAACACCAGGACGCCATGACGGTTGGTATATCAAATGCCTCATAGCTAACACTAGGACGCCATGACGGTTGGTATATCAAATGCCTCATAACTAACACCAGGACGCCATGACGGTTGGTATATCAAATGCCTCATAACTAACACCAGGACGCCATGACGGTTGGTATATCTAATGCCTCATAACTAACACCAGGACGCCATGACGGTTGGTATATCAAATGCCTCATAACTAACATTAGGACGCCATGACGGTTGGTATATCTAATGCCTCATAACTAACACCAGGACGCCATGACGGTTGGTATATCAAATGCCTCATAACTAACACCAGGACGCCATGACGGTTGGTATATCTAATGCCTCATAACTAACACCAGGACGCCATGACGGTTGGTATATCAAATGCCTCATAACTAACATTAGGACGCCATGACGGTTGGTATATCTAATGCCTCATAACTAACACCAGGACGCCATGACGGTTGGTATATCAAATGCCTCATAACTAACACCAGGACGCCATGACGGTTGGTATATCAAATGCCTCATAACTAACGCCAGGACGCCATGACGGTTGGTATATCAAATGCCTCATAACTAACACCAGGACGCCATGACGGTTGGTATATCAAATGCCTCATAACTAACACCAAGACGCCATGACGGTTGGTATATCAAATGCCTCATAACTAACACCAGGACGCCATGACGGTTGGTATATCAAATGCCTCATAACTAACACTAGGACGCCATGACGGTTGGTATATCAAATGCCTCATAACTAACACCAGGACGCCATGACGGTTGGTATATCAAATGCCTCATAACTAACACCAGGACGCCATGACGGTTGGTATATCAAATGCCTCATAACTAACACTAGGACGCCATGACGGTTGGTATATCAAATGCCTCATAACTAACGCCAGGACGCCATGACGGTTGGTATATCAAATGCCTCATAACTAACACCAGGACGCCATGACGGTTGGTATATCAAATGCCTCATAACTAACACCAGGACGCCATGACGGTTGGTATATCAAATGCCTCATAACTAATACCAGGACGCCATGACGGTTGGTATATCAAATGCCTCATAACTAACACCAGGACGCCATGACGGTTGGTATATCAAATGCCTCATAACTAACACCAGGACACCATGACGGTTGGTATATCAAATGCCTCATAACTAACGCCAGGACGCCATGACGGTTGGTATATCAAATGCCTCATAGCTAACACTAGGACGCCATGACGGTTGGTATATCAAATGCCTCATAACTAACACCAGGACGCCATGACGGTTGGTATATCAAATGCCTCATAACTAACACCAGGACGCCATGACGGTTGGTATATCTAATGCCTCATAACTAACGCCAGGACGCCATGACGGTTGGTATATCAAATGCCTCATAACTAACACCAGGACGCCATGACGGTTGGTATATCAAATGCCTCATAACTAACGCCAGGACGCCATGACGGTTGGTATATCTAATGCCTCATAACTAACACCAGGACGCCATGACGGTTGGTATATCAAATGCCTCATAACTAACGCCAGGACGCCATGACGGTTGGTATATCTAATGCCTCATAACTAACACCAGGACGCCATGACGGTTGGTATATCAAATGCCTCATAACTAACACCAGGACGCCATGACGGTTGGTATATCTAATGCCTCATAACTAACACCAGGACGCCATGACGGTTGGTATATCAAATGCCTCATAACTAACGCCAGGACGCCATGACGGTTGGTATATCAAATGCCTCATAACTAACACCAGGACGCCATGACGGTTGGTATATCTAATGCCTCATAACTAACACCAGGACGCCATGACGGTTGGTATATCAAATGCCTCATAACTAACATTAGGACGCCATGACGGTTGGTATATCTAATGCCTCATAACTAACACCAGGACGCCATGACGGTTGGTATATCAAATGCCTCATAACTAACACCAGGACGCCATGACGGTTGGTATATCAAATGCCTCATAACTAACGCCAGGACGCCATGACGGTTGGTATATCAAATGCCTCATAACTAACGCCAGGACGCCATGACGGTTGGTATATCAAATGCCTCATAACTAACACCAGGACGCCATGACGGTTGGTATATCAAATGCCTCATAACTAACACTAGGACGCCATGACGGTTGGTATATCAAATGCCTCATAACTAACACCAGGACGCCATGACGGTTGGTATATCAAATGCCTCATAACTAACACCAGGACGCCATGACGGTTGGTATATCAAATCCCTCATAACTAACGCCAGGACGCCATGACGGTTGGTATATCAAATGCCTCATAACTAACGCCAGGACGCCATGACGGTTGGTATATCAAATGCCTCATAACTAACGCCAGGACGCCATGACGGTTGGTATATCAAATGCCTCATAACTAACACCAGGACGCCATGACGGTTGGTATATCAAATGCCTCATAACTAACACCAGAACGCCATGACGGTTGGTATATCAAATGCCTCATAACTAACACCAGAACGCCATGACGGTTGGTATATCAAATGCCTCATAACTAACACCAGAACGCCATGACGGTTGGTATATCAAATGCCTCATAACTAACACCAGAACGCCATGACGGTTGGTATATCAAATGCCTCATAACTAACACCAGGACGCCATGACGGTTGGTATATCAAATGCCTCATAACTAACACCAGAACGCCATGACGGTTGGTATATCAAATGCCTCATAACTAACACCAGAACGCCATGACGGTTGGTATATCAAATGCCTCATAACTAACACCAGGACGCCATGACGGTTGGTATATCAAATGCCTCATAACTAACACCAGGACGCCATGACGGTTGGTATATCAAATGCCTCATAACTAACACCAGGACGCCATGACGGTTGGTATATCAAATGCCTCATAACTAATACCAGGACGCCATGACGGTTGGTATATCAAATGCCTCATAACTAACACCAGGACGCCATGACGGTTGGTATATCAAATGCCTCATAACTAACACCAGGACACCATGACGGTTGGTATATCAAATGCCTCATAACTAACACCAGGACGCCATGACGGTTGGTATATCAAATGCCTCATAACTAACACCAGGACGCCATGACGGTTGGTATATCGAATGCCTCATAACTAACACCAGGACGCCATGACGGTTGGTATATCAAATGCCTCATAACTAACACCAGGATGCCATGACGGTTGGTATATCAAATGCCTCATAACTAACACCAGGACGCCATGACGGTTGGTATATCAAATGCCTCATAACTAACACCAGAACGCCATGACGGTTGGTATATCAAATGCCTCATAACTAACACCAGAACGCCATGACGGTTGGTATATCAAATGCCTCATAACTAACACCAGAACGCCATGACGGTTGGTATATCAAATGCCTCATAACTAACACCAGAACGCCATGACGGTTGGTATATCAAATGCCTCATAACTAACACCAGGACGCCATGACGGTTGGTATATCAAATGCCTCATAACTAACACCAGGACGCCATGACGGTTGGTATATCAAATGCCTCATAACTAACACCAGGATGCCATGACGGTTGGTATATCAAATGCCTCATAGCTAACACCAGGACGCCATGACGGTTGGTATATCAAATGCCTCACAACTAACACCAGGACGCCATGACGGTTGGTATATCAAATGCCTCATAACTAACACCAGGACGCCATGACGGTTGGTATATCAAATGCCTCATAACTAACACCAGGACGCCATGACGGTTGGTATATCAAATGCCTCATAACTAACACCAGGACGCCATGACGGTTGGTATATCAAATGCCTCATAACTAACACCAGGACGCCATGACGGTTGGTATATCAAATGCCTCATAACTAACGCCAGGACGCCATGACGGTTGGTATATCAAATGCCTCATAACTAACACTAGGACGCCATGACGGTTGGTATATCAAATGCCTCATAACTAACACTAGGACGCCATGACGGTTGGTATATCAAATGCCTCATAACTAACACCAGGACGCCATGACGGTTGGTATATCAAATGCCTCATAACTAACGCCAGGACGCCATGACGGTTGGTATATCTAATGCCTCATAACTAACACCAGGACGCCATGACGGTTGGTATATCTAATGCCTCATAACCAACACCAGGACGCCATGACGGTTGGTATATCAAATGCCTCATAACTAACACCAGGACGCCATGACGGTTGGTATATCAAATGCCTCATAACCAACACCAGGACGCCATGACGGTTGGTATATCTAATGCCTCATAACAACACCAGGACGCCATGACGGTTGGTATATCTAATGCCTCATAACTAACACCAGGACGCCATGACGGTTGGTATATCAAATGCCTCATAACTAACACTAGGACGCCATGACGGTTGGTATATCAAATGCCTCATAACTAACACCAGGACGCCATGACGGTTGGTATATCAAATGCCTCATAACTAACACCAGGACGCCATGACGATTGGTATATCAAATCCCTCATAACTAACGCCAGGACGCCATGACAGTTGGTATATCAAATGCCTCATAACTAACACTAGGACGCCATGACGGTTGGTATATCAAATGCCTCATAACTAACACCAGGACGCCATGACGGTTGGTATATCAAATGCCTCATAACTAACACCAGGACGCCATGACGGTTGGTATATCAAATGCCTCATAACTAACGCCAGGACGCCATGACGGTTGGTATATCAAATGCCTCATAACTAACACTAGGACGCAATGACGGTTGGTATATCAAATGCCTCATAACTAACACTAGGACGCAATGACGGTTGGTATATCAAATGCCTCATAACTAACACTAGGACGCCATGACGGTTGGTATATCAAATGCCTCATAACTAACACCAGGACGCCATGACGGTTGGTATATCAAATGCCTCATAACTAACGCCAGGACGCCATGACGGTTGGTATATCAAATGCCTCATAACTAACACCAGGACGCCATGACGGTTGGTATATCAAATGCCTCATAACTAACGCCAGGACGCCATGACGGTTGGTATATCAAATGCCTCATAACTAACACCAGGACGCCATGACGGTTGGTATATCAAATGCCTCATAACTAACACCAGGACGCCATGACGGTTGGTATATCAAATGCCTCATAACTAACACTAGGACGCCATGACGGTTGGTATATCAAATGCCTCATAACTAACACCAGAACGCCATGACGGTTGGTATATCAAATCCCTCATAACTAACACCAGGACGCCATGACGGTTACCCCCGGTCAAGCCGGTACCCATTTCTGACACCTGGGTAGAGTGGGGAATTGTGGCTGATTTCTCCATTTTCCCAACGGGAAGAAAAACGGGGTGGCACTGCCGGGATTCGAACCCTTGACACGTTTTCGTGAAGGGCGCGCTCTTACCACTCAGCCACAGTGACCACAGAAAGATGAAATAAGAAGACAAGCCTACATAAAACAACACGAAAGGCCAGAGTAAAATAACAAGGCACGCTTCATTAAATGAAATAAGGTACGCCTAAATAAACAGAGATAAGCCTAAACAAACAAAGTAAGCCTAAACAAAACAAGAAGGTAAGCCTAAACAAAAGAAAGTTACTCACGCTGCGCCACGGGTCCCTGCACGGTGACCACCGTCGGTAGGCCTGAGCTGCCGCGCGTGATGATTGGCTGGACGATTGTCGAATGAACGCCGAAGGATTGCTGCTGAGGCTGTGACGTCATCGCCACGGGCCCGTTGCCCACAATCCTCGGCACGTGATTGGTGGATTTGACCGCCTCGACTTTGCCGATTGGCTGCGGTATCTTGGATACGGCAGGACTCGTCCTGCTGCTGTGATTGGTGGAGGCCTGCTGCTGAGGCTGTGACGTCATGGAGCTCACGTCCAATAGGATCTTGGCGTTGACGGTGGGCGACGTTACGCGCACGGAGGACGCGCGGGGGGAGTGAGGGGGGGACGTATCCATGGCAACACACACACCGATATACAATTAACGACTTAATTAAGGTTAGAATATAACAAGTCCCTGACGCAGCCTCACTGCTGGGATGAGGCGTGTTGGTCACGTGACGCTCCGCAGGCCCTACAAGAGCGGCTCGCCAGCCCCGGGCCCCTCATTGGCCAGCACACGAGCAGCGCCGCCATTGGTCCAGCGCCCGAGGGGAGGCTCGCCGTATCCATGATACCGCCTAGTTCGCGCACGCGACTTTGGTCCTTATTGCCTCTTTAATCAATTTACTTCTGACAGAGGGTAAATGTGAGCAGACTATGTGATGAGGGAGGGTATATGAGGGTATTTATACTATGTGATGAGGGCTCTATGATAAAATCATATGAGTTTATCGTGTCTAGTGCATGGAGCAAGCGAGGCAATCGGGCTGTGCACGCTGAGAGGCGGACGCTCACCGGCGCCCCACACCATAACCGACGCAACAGCCGCAAGTCACATGGGGCAGCTCGTCGTGGGAACAGGGAACTATGCACACACGCTACAACTGCAACATTGGGAGCAGGGCTACCCACATCGGCGGACTGTGATGTAGACGCTCGAGTCCATGGCGGCGGGGCAAACGTCCTTATTTCTTTTGTCTTGTCCTGCCCTTATTGGCCTCGTCCTTATTCCTTTATTTTGGCGTCCTTATTTCCTTTACTTTGCCTTGTCCTTATTTCCTTCACTGTGCCCTGTCCTTTTCTCCTTTATTTTGGCGTCCTTATTGCTTTATTTTAACATATAACCCGACACTATAGGGTAACGTGAAGCATCAAAGCTCCACTGGCATGATGGTGACGTCACAGCTGCCGCGCGCTGATTGGTCCTTGCCTCCTGGTCACAGGCTCCGGATTGGCGGGTTTTCTGAGGCGCCTGAACACTCGCAAGAGAACACTGGCACTCCGCCCACTGCCGGGGGGGACACTGGCCCGCACATAGGCCTACACTGATCTATATAGGCCTACACTGATATATGTAGGCCTACACTGATCCGTACACAGGCTTACACTGGCTAATTTATCACTCACAATATATTTGTGCCTACACTGAATACATAAATAGGTATACACTGATCCAAACATAGACCCTCACTGCCGATATGTATAGGCCTTCCCTGGTCAATATATGCATATAGTCCTTCACTGCCGATATATATAGACCTTCACTGATATATATGTATACATGCCAACACTGTCACCACTCAGGGAACGACCAGGACATGTGCGTCAGTTACGTACACACACACACACACGCACACGAGTGTCACGTGACAGAGTGTGCGGCACAGCCGGGGACCTGCGACGGGCAGAAAGGAAAAAATAGGAAAACCGTTCATTACCCAAAAAAAAAAGTTCAGCCATGCGACGATGCTTCACAACAGACAGGGGCACAAGAAATTACTGATGCTAACCGTCATTCAATTGATGGACAAACAGCAGCGACGTGAGCACAGGCAGTAAAATATTATATTATTGATATAGTAAAATATCAATAGGTATATGTGTGTATATATAGGGTAAGGTTGTGGCTAGACTTACATCTACTCACACAACGCGCGCGCACACACACACGCACACAGCCCGGTACTGGCACTGCTGCGCACAGCACGGTACTGGCACTGCTGCACACAGCACGGTACTGGCACTGCTGCGCACAGCACGGTACTGGCACTGCTGCGCACAGCACGGTACTGGCACTGCTGCACACAGCACGGTACTGGCACTGCTGCGCACAGCACGGTACTGGCACTGCTGCACACAGCACGGTACTGGCACTGCTGCGCACAGCACGGTACCGGCACTGCTGCGCACAGCACGGTACTGGCACTGCTGCGCACAGCACGGTACTGGCACTGCTGCGCACAGCACGGTACCGGCACTGCTGCACACAGCACGGTACTGGCACTGCTGCGCACAGCACGGTACTGGCACTGCTGCGCACAGCACGGTACCGGCACTGCTGCGCACAGCACGGTACTGGCACTGCTGCGCACAGCACGGTACTGGCACTGCTGCGCACAGCACGGTACCGGCACTGCTGCACACAGCACGGTACTGGCACTGCTGCACACAGCACGGTACTGGCACTGCTGCGCACAGCACGGTACCGGCACTGCTGCGCACAGCACGGTACTGGCACTGCTGCGCACAGCACGGTACTGGCACTGCTGCGCACAGCCGGTACTGGCACTGCTGCGCACAGCACGGTACTGGCACTGCTGCGCACAGCACGGTACTGGCACTGCTGCGCACAGCACGGTACTGGCACTGCTGCGCACAGCACGGTCCTGGCACTGCTGCGCACAGCACGGTCCTGGCACTGCTGCGCACAGCACGGTACTGGCACTGCTGCGCACAGCACGGTACTGGCACTGCTGCGCACAGCACGGTACTGGCACTGCTGCGCACAGCACGGTACTGGCACTGCTGCGCACAGCACGGTCCTGGCACTGCTGCGCACAGCACGGTACTGGCACTGCTGCACACAGCACGGTCCTGGCACTGCTGCGCACAGCACGGTACTGGCACTGCTGCACACAGCACGGTACTGGCACTGCTGCGCACAGCACGGTACTGGCACTGCTGCGCACAGCACGGTACTGGCACTGCTGCGCACAGCACGGTACTGGCACTGCTGCGCACAGCACGGTACTGGCACTGCTGCACACAGCACGGTACTGTCACTGCTGCGCACAGCACGGTACTGGCACTGCTGCGCACAGCACGGTACTGGCACTGCTGCACACAGCACGGTACCGGCACTGCTGCACACAGCACGGTACCGGCACTGCTGCACACAGCACGGTACCGGCACTGCTGCACACAGCACGGTACCGGCACTGCTGCACACAGCACGGTACCGGCACTGCTGCACACAGCACGGTACCGGCACTGCTGCACACAGCACGGTACCGGCACTGCTGCACACAGCACGGTACCGGCACTGCTGCACACAGCACGGTACCGGCACTGCTGCACACCGCACGGTACCGGCACTGCTGCACACCGCACGGTACCGGCACTGCTGCACACAGCACGGTACCGGCACTGCTGCACACAGCACGGTACCGGCATTGCTGCACACAGCACGGTACCGGCACTGCACACAGCACGGTACCGGCACTGCACACAGCACGGTACCGGCACTGCACACAGCACGGTACCGGCACTGCACACAGCACGGTACCGGCACTGCCCACAGCACGGTACCGGCACTGCATAGCAGAGATCATTGCCACCACTGCATTGAAGTCTCCTTCACACACACATACAACACACACAACACACGCCACCATGTATTTCTTAAAAATAACCCATATGGCATCCTGCCACCAGCCCTGCAACTGGGTATACTTCCAAAGGGGGTGTAAGGATACATCCCAGCTGGAGGGTGTATCAGGGATACACCCCTGATGAGACGGGTATCAGCGATACAGCAGATAAGGAGGGCATGCCACAATGTATGGAGAGTATCAGGGATACAGCAGATAAGGAGGACATGCCACAATGTATGGATAGTATCAGGGATACAGCAGATAAGGGCATGCCACAATGTATGGAGAGTATCAGGGATACAGCAGATAAGGAGGGCATGCCACAATGTATGGATAGTATCAGGGATACTGCAGATAAGGAGGACATGCCACAATGTATGGATAGTATCAGGGATACAGCAGATAAGGACATGCCACAATGTATGGATAGTATCAGGGATACAGCAGATAAGGAGGACATGCCACAATGTATGGATAGTATCAGGGATACAGCAGATAAGGGCATGCCACAATGTATGGATAGTATCAGGGATACAGCAGATAAGGGCATGCCACAATGTATGGAGAGTATCAGGGATACAGCAGATAAGGAGGGCATGCCACAATGTATGGAGAGTATCAGGGATACAGCAGACAAGGAGGACATGCCACAATGTATGGATAGTATCAGGGATACAGCAGATAAGTAGGACATGCCACAATGTATGGATAGTATCAGGGATACAGCAGATAAGGACATGCCACAATGAATGGATAGTATCAGGGATACAGCAGATAAGGGCATGCCACAATGTATGGAGAGTATCAGGGATACAGCAGATAAGGGCATGCCACAATGTATGGAGAGTATCAGGGATACAGCAGATAAGGACATGCCACAATGTATGGATAGTATCAGGGATACAGCAGATAAGGGCATGCCACAATGTATGGAGAGTATCAGGGATACAGCAGATAAGGGCATGCCACAATGTATGGAGAGTATCAGGGATACAGCAGATAAGGGCATGCCACAATGTATGGATAGTATCAGGGATACAGCAGATAAGGGCATGCCACAATGTATGGATAGTATCAGGGATACAGCAGATAAGGACATGCCACAATGTATGGATAGTATCAGGGATACAGCAGATAAGGGCATGCCACAATGTATGGAGAGTATCAGGGATACAGCAGATAAGGGCATGCCACAATGTATGGAGAGTATCAGGGATACAGCAGATAAGGACATGCCACAATGTATGGATAGTATCAGGGATACAGCAGATAAGGGCATGCCACAATGTATGGAGAGTACCAGGGATACAGCAGATAAGGGCATGCCACAATGTATGGAGAGTATCAGGGATACAGCAGATAAGGGCATGCCACAATGTATGGAGAGTATCAGGGATACAGCAGATAAGGAGGACATGCCACAATGTATGGATAGTATCAGGGATACAGCAGATAAGGACATGCCACAATGTATGGATAGTATCAGGGATACAGCAGATAAGGGCATGCCACAATGTATGGAGAGTATCAGGGATACAGCAGATAAGGGCATGCCACAATGTATGGAGAGTATCAGGGATACAGCAGATAAGGGCATGCCACAATGTATGGAGAGTATCAGGGATACAGCAGATAAGGGCATGCCACAATGTATGGATAGTATCAGGGATACAGCAGATAAGGGCATGCCACAATGTATGGATAGTATCAGGGATACAGCAGATAAGGACATGCCACAATGTATGGATAGTATCAGGGATACAGCAGATAAGGGCATGCCACAATGTATGGAGAGTATCAGGGATACAGCAGATAAGGGCATGCCACAATGTATGGAGAGTATCAGGGATACAGCAGATAAGGAGGACATGCCACAATGTATGGATAGTATCAGGGATACAGCAGATAAGGGCATGCCACAATGTATGGAGAGTATCAGGGATACAGCAGATAAGGGCATACCACAATGTATGGAGAGTATCAGGGATACAGCAGATAAGGAGGGCAAGTGTATGGTGACCATATAATGCATAAACAAGATATATATGGACCATATTCAGTAAGCAATAGTCTGTGCTGCTACCAATGAATGATCTGTTATATAGACCAAAATTTATCTCAAAAAATAGTTCGATTTATACTTATATAGCTGCAGCAAGCTCACCAGCTCTAAATATACCAGCCTACATCGCTACACCAGCCCTACATACACCAGCCTACATAGCTACACCAGCCCTACATATACCAGCCTACATAGCTACACCAGCTCTAGATATACCAACCTACATAGCTACACCAGCCCTACATATACCAGCCTACATAGTTACACCAGCTCTAGATATACCAACCTACATAACTACACCAGCCCTACATATACCAGCCTACATAGCTACACCAGCTCTACATATAATAGCCTACATTGCTACACCAGCCCTACATATACCAGCCTACATAGCTACACCAGCCCTACATATACCAGCCTACATAGCTACACCAGCCCTACATGTACCAGCCTACATAGCTACACCAGCTCTAGATATACCAACCTACATAGGTATACCAGCCCAACATATACCAGCTTACATAGCTACACCAGCTGTACAAATACCAACCTACATAGCTACACCAGCTCTACATATACAAACCTACATAGCTACACCAACTCTACATATACCAACCTACATAGCTACACCAGCTCTACATATACCAACCTACATAGCTACACCAGCTCTACATATACAAACCTACATAGCTACACCAACTCTACATATACCAACCTACATAGCTACACCAGCTCTACATATACCAACCTACATAGCTACACCAGCCCTACATATACCAGCCTACATAGCTACACCAGCTCTACATATACCAGCCTACATAGCTACACCAGCAGTTCATACACGAACCTACATAGCTACACCAGCTCTACATATACCAGCCTACATAGCTACACCAGCTGTACATACACCAGCCTATAAGCTACACCAGCTCTTTATATACCACCTACATAGCTACACCAGCTGTACATACACCAGCCTACATAGCTACACCAGCTCTACATGTACCAGCCTACATAGCTACACCAGCTCTACATATACCAACCTACATAGCTACACCAGCTGTACATACACCAGCCTACATAGCTACACCAGCTCTACATATACCAGCCTACATAGCTACACCAGCTCTACATATACCACCTACATAGCTACACCAGCTGTACATACACCGGCCTACATAGCTACACCAGCTCTACATATACCAGCCTACATAGCTACACCAGCTCCACATATACCACCTACATAGCTACACCAGCTGTACATACACCAGCCTACATAGCTACACCAGCTCTACATATACCAGCCTACATAGCTACACCAGCTCTACATATACCAGCCTACATAGCTACACCAGCAGTTCATACACAAACCTACATAGCTACACCAGCTCTACATATACCAGCCTACATAGCTACACCAGCTGTACATACACCGGCCGATAGGCTACACCAGCTGTACATACACCAGCCTATAAGCTACACCAGCTCTTTATATACCACCTACATAGCTACACCAGCTGTACATACACCAGCCTACAAAGCTACATCAGCTCTACATATACCAGCCTACATCGCTACACCAGCTTTACATATATCAACCTACATAGCTACACCAGCTGTACATACACCAGCCTACATTGCTACACCAGCTCTACATATACCAGCCTACATAGCTACACCAGCTCTACATATACCACCTACATAGCTACACCAGCTGTACATACACCGGCCTACATAGCTACACCAGCTCTACATATACCAGGCTACATAGCTACACCAGCTCCACATATACCACCTACATAGCTACACCAGCTGTACATACACCAGCCTACATAGCTACACCAGCTCTACATATACCAGCCTACATAGCTACATCAGCTCTACATATACCAGACTACATAGCTACACCAGCAGTTCATACACAAACCTACATAGCTACACTAGCTCTACATATACCAGCCTACATAGCTACACCAGCTGTACATACACCAGCCTTTAAGCTACACCAGCTGTACATACACTAGCCTATAAGCTACACCAGCTCTACATATACCACCTACATAGCTACACCAGCTGTACATACACCAGCCTACATAGCTACACCAGCTCTACATATACCAGCCTACATAGCTACACCAGCTCTACATATACCAACCTACATAGCTACACCAGCTGTACATACACCAGCCTACATAGCTACACCAGCTCTACATATACCAGCCTACATAGCTACACCAGCTCTACATATACCACCTACATAGCTACACCAGCTGTACATACACCAGCCTACATAGCTACACCAGCTCTACATATAACAGCCTACATAGCTACACCAGCTCTACATATACCACCTACATAGCTACACCAGCTCTACATATACCAGCCTACATAGCTACACCAGCTCCACATATACCACCTACATAGCTACACCAGCTGTACATACACCAGCCTACATAGCTACACCAGCTCTACATATACCAGCCTACATAGCTACATCAGCTCTACATATACCAGCCTACATAGCTACACCAGCAGTTCATACACAAACCTACATAGCTACACCAGCTCTACATATACCAGCCTACATAGCTACACCAGCTCTACATATACCAGCCTACATAGCTACACCAGCTGTACATACACCAGCCTATAAGCTACACCAGCTGTACATACACCAGCCTATAAGCTACACCAGCTCTACATATACCACCTACATAGCTACACCAGCTGTACATACACCAGCCTACATAGCTACACCAGCTGTACATACACCAGCCTATAAGCTACACCAGCTCTACATATACCACCTACATAGCTACACCAGCTGTACATACACCAGCCTACATAGCTACACCAGCTGTACATACACCAGCCTATAAGCTACACCAGCTCTACATATACCACCTACATAGCTACACCAGCTGTACATACACCAGCCTACATAGCTACAGCAGCTCAACAAATACCAGCCTACATAGCTACACCAGCTCTACATATACCAACCTACATAGCTACACCAGCTCTACATATACCACCTACATAGCTACACCAGCTGTACATACACCAGCCTACATAGCTACACCAGCTGTACATACACCAGCCTATATAGCTATACCAGCTCTACATATACCACCTACATAGCTACACCAGCTGTACATACACCACCTACATAGCTACACCAGCTGTACATACACCAGCCTACATAGCTACACCAGCTGTACATACACCAGCTCTACATGTACCATGTGTCAGGAAGGTACATTTATTCAACACTTTGACCACAGTCATTAAAACTTAAGTTCAACATTCAACACAAAGTCAACTGTAGCGCGCAATGTTGAAAATAGCAAACATGAACTGGATCGTGCCTTCATTTAGCTTTGATTGAGTATTTATGGAAATTGTGTTTGTGACTACTGGTCGGTCTGCAGCGTTGTGAAAATCCCGCCGTGTACCACCGGTGGGGCACGCAGCGGTTGTATCGTGCCTTCATTTAGCTTTGGTTGAGTATTTATGGAAATTGTGTTTGTGACTACTGGTCGGTCTGCAGCGTTGTGAAAATCCCGCCGTGTACCACCGGTGGGTCACGTCGAGGTTGTATCGTGCCTTCATTTAGCTTTGGTTGAGTATTTATGGAAATTGTGTTTGTGACTACTGGTCGGTCTGCAGCGTTGTGAAAATCCCGCCGTGTACCACCGGTGGGGCACGCAGCGGTTGTATCGTGCCTTCATTTAGCTTTGGTTGAGTATTTATGGAAATTGTGTTTGTGACTATTGGTCGGTCTGCAGCGTTGTGAAAATCCCGCCGTGTACCACCGGTGGGTCACGTCGAGGTTGTATCGTGCCTTCATTTAGCTTTGGTTGAGTATTTATGGAAATTGTGTTTGTGACTACTGGTCGGTCTGCAGCGTTGTGAAAATCCCGCCGTGTACCACCGGTGGGTCACGTCGAGGTTGTATCGTGCCTTCATTTAGCTTTGGTTGAGTATTTATGGAAATTGTGTTTGTGACTACTGGTCGGTCTGCAGCGTTGTGAAAATCCCGCCGTGTACCACCGGTGGGGCACGCAGCGGTTGTATCGTGCCTTCATTTAGCTTTGGTTGAGTATTTATGGAAATTGTGTTTGTGACTACTGGTCGGTCTGCAGCGTTGTGAAAATCCCGCCGTGTACCACCGGTGGGTCACGTCGAGGTTGTATCGTGCCTTCATTTAGCTTTGGTTGAGTATTTATGGAAATTGTGTTTGTGACTATTGGTCGGTCTGCAGCGTTGGGAAAATCCCGCCGTGTACCACCGGTGGGTCACGTCGAGGTTGTATCGTGCCTTCATTTAGCTTTGGTTGAGTATTTATGGAAATTGTGTTTGTGACTACTGGTCGGTCTGCAGCGTTGTGAAAATCCCGCCGTGTACCACCGGTGGGTCACGTCGAGGTTGTATCGTGCCTTCATTTAGCTTTGGTTGAGTATTTATGGAAATTGTGTTTGTGACTACTGGTCGGTCTGCAGCGTTGTGAAAATCCCGCCGTGTACCACCGGTGGGTCACGTCGAGGTTGTATCGTGCCTTCATTTAGCTTTGATTGAGTATTTATGGAAATTGTGTTTGTGACTACTGGTCGGTCTGCAGCGTTGTGAAAATCCCGCCGTGTACCACCGGTGGGTCACGTCGAGGTTGTATCGTGCCTTCATTTAGCTTTGGTTAAGTATTTATGGAAATTGTGTTTGTGACTACTGGTCGGTCTGCAGCGTTGTGAAAATCCCGCCGTGTACCACCGGTGGGTCACGTCGAGGTTGTATCGTGCCTTCATTTAGCTTTGGTTGAGTATTTATGGAAATTGTGTTTGTGACTACTGGTCGGTCTGCAGCGTTGTGAAAATCCCGCCGTGTACCACCGGTGGGTCACGTCGAGGTTGTATCGTGCCTTCATTTAGCTTTGATTGAGTATTTATGGAAATTGTGTTTGTGACTACTGGTCGGTCTGCAGCGTTGTGAAAATCCCGCCGTGTACCACCGGTGGGTCACGTCGAGGTTGTATCGTGCCTTCATTTAGCTTTGGTTAAGTATTTATGGAAATTGTGTTTGTGACTACTGGTCGGTCTGCAGCGTTGTGAAAATCCCGCCGTGTACCACCGGTGGGTCACGTCGAGGTTGTATCGTGCCTTCATTTAGCTTTGATTGAGTATTTATGGAAATTGTGTTTGTGACTACTGGTCGGTCTGCAGCGTTGTGAAAATCCCGCCGTGTACCACCGGTGGGTCACGTCGAGGTTGTATCGTGCCTTCATTTAGCTTTGGTTGAGTATTTATGGAAATTGTGTTTGTGACTACTGGTCGGTCTGCAGCGTTGTGAAAATCCCGCCGTGTACCACCGGTGGGTCACGTCGAGGTTGTATCGTGCCTTCATTTAGCTTTGGTTGAGTATTTATGGAAATTGTGTTAGTGACTACTGGTCGGTCTGCAGCGTTGTGAAAATCCCGCCGTGTACCACCGGTGGGTCACGTCACGGTCAAAGTGTTAAACACAGCTTGCGGTCTCAATACTCAGGAGTGTTTACTTCCTTGTACTCCTCACCTGGCAATTGTGAAGTATCAACTCAGGTATACTTGTACCTCAGATGCTTCAAAATAGTGATCACAACCAGACAATGACATATCCAATAATAACTTGATACTTTTTCAACCTAATATATCTCAATATATATCTAACAAATTAAAACTCTTTCAACTCAATAAATCTTATGATCAATATATTCAATAGGAACTTGATTCTACTTTAACTTAATAAATCTTTTCAATACAACCATCAATAATAACATAATTAATTTTAAACAAAAACTAAATACTTCATCAATATAATAAATCGTTTGAACAACACCTTCATTAGCAACACACAAAATCCTGCACAGCAATGAAGTGCCCACAGGACGGCAACACTGGCGCCCGTAAGATGGCAACACTGGGGTGCCACTCAGTGGAGTGCCGTGGCAGGATCACTACCTGGCACTGAGGCGGCATTCAGGTCCCCTTATTTTGCTGGCACTCTACACACATACACTGTGACTGTGTACTCACACATACACTGTGACTGTGTACTTACACAGGCTGTGTAATTCACCATGAACTCTGTGTTAGCTAGTTAACATTTCATTATATACAGACTACATATTCATTGCTAAGCTATAATATAGCTTGTATTACTTGTTAAAATAAATAATACACTGAGTTTTTATTATAAAACACAGCTTGTATTAACAGTGAGTGCTCGGCTCCAAGCTGTGTGCTTCCCTGTGTGCAATGTATACCTGTATTTCTTGGGGATATCTATATATATATATAACATAGATATACATCTGTATATTTTTTTTATGGAGTATATATACAAATCTTTTATAAAAACATTGCATGGTGACAAACTACACAATTAAATCAAAAACCTATTTTTATTACAGAATATACAAGTTTTGCAGCTTGCATCTTGTTAAATGTAATTTTTTGCACAGGGCACTAATTTCTATCTTAATTATTTTCAATCTAGGTAATGTGAGATTAATATGTCTAGAAGTCCAGCAACATATTGTGTAGCACACACACATGTGTAGTTAGTAACACAAATCCAACACACGTATGGCACCACACACGCACAGGGGTAATCATACAGCACATTCTGCGTATTAATAACAAATCAAAAAATTCATTATTTGATTATATAAAAACCCTACACAAAATCTTATATAATGTTTCTAATGCAAACACATACGTGTGTATTATCCTTACTTAACATAAAATGTGTCGTGTGAGACAACCTCAACATTCCCACAAGTGTCTTCAGCGCACAACCTCAGGAGCTTCCTTCAAAGTCAAATTTTGCGCAACTTTTCAAAAGATAAACATTGGGAGACCTGGCACAAAATTTTCTGTTTTTATCATGAGGGCATGGAAAACATTTTTTATGAAATTATACAAAAAATAAATAACTTGACCCTACATATGAGACACCACGTAACAATGAAAAATATCTGCTTTTTTTTGTATTTTTCAAGAAATAAGATGATAATTGTGATGTTTTAGATATGGGGCTCCTCGTTGTCCCTCCATTAACACGCTGACTGCAACGTGCCCCACCGGTGGTACACGGCGGGATTTTCACAACGCTGCAGACCGACCAGTAGTCACAAACACAATTTCCATAAATACTCAATCAAAGCTAAATGAAGGCACGATCCAGTTCATGTTTGCTATTTTCAACATTGTGCGCTACAGTTGACTTTGTGTTGAATGTTGAACTTCAGTTTAAGCCATTTCAGTGTTAATTTGAATATACAACATGGAGGTGATGAAGCTCAGGGTAATGAAGGAACTTAAATGAGGTAAATTCTAATGAAATTCATCTTATCTAATTAATAAGAAAATGTTTAGAGGTACTGTTCTATCATCGGTTCAAAAAAGTACAAATCATTATGAGCAAAATGAAAATTTTTTTGTAAATTGTTAGGTAGTGTGTCAGATATTAAAAAGTGCAACAAATCATTACGTGAGAAATAAAATAAAAAAGTAGAAATCATTACTACGTCAGTAACGACAACGTCCAAATCATTGAAATCAAAAAGTAGAAATCATTACGTTCAAAATAAAAAAGTGCATTTTATTTTTGAACTAACAAATCTCATTTGAATTAAGAAGCACAAATTATTACGACCGAAACAAAAAGTGCAAAAGTGTGTGCCGCTGGAGAGCAAGTCAGACCGCCGCGTTGCAAGACTAGCAGACGACGACCAGGGTCTGCTGCGGTACAGGTGGGCCACACCGTTATTTCCAGCAACCAACCAACTTCCAAAGACAAACACAAGTAACGAGCCAACGCCAAACAGTTACTTAACTGACTTTTCTTTTAACCACGCCGGCCGTCGGCACGAGTCAGTAACACTGCCGCAATAATTTCCGAGTGAAACTTGAAAGTAAATGAATAGAAGCCCTGAAGACAAGGTAAGGTAAGTCGACGAAGGCCTTCTTGCATTCCTGCACCTTTGGAAGTCAATAAAAAATTCAAAAAACCCACACGCACACATGTGCCTTCCCTGCCTTGTGTTCCCCAGCACACGTCGTCACTTGGGACACTTGAGAGGTGCGTGTGCCACACACATATGCAATATAGGGGCACCAATGACACAGGTGAAGAGAGCGGGCCACCGCAACCACCTCACCGCTACAGCCAACGCAACACTAAGGCTAAAAGACGTGTTACTTGCGACCACCGCCACCAGATGTCGCTGCACCAGCTCCAGACACTCGTAATTTTACCTTTATTTTAACAAAGCAAGGACAAAGCACCGTTGGAACGACCTCTACCTTTCAAGTACCATCAGCAGCTACCATCACTGGGCACATTGACCACAGTGATGGTCGCAGGAAGGTAGCATACTTGCGTAATTGGTAGGGGAAGTCTCAGCATATTTGTGATATTTTTTTATCGCATAAACTGGTTCGGAAAACCTCTTTGGGGATGTCTAAGAATATTATGATGCGACGACATGTTTACATGTTCCTTTCGTTTCTGAAGGTATATTTGAGCGTGGTGGCATGCGGCTCAAGTTTTGACGGGTGCTGTTATGGCATAGAGGTCACGTAGGTAAACTTTCTTCATGGAATTAGTGAAGGCTGTTGATGTTAGCGCATAGTCTAGCGCGTGGCGACATCTGGCAACTGCTGGTTGCCTGAGGTAAAGCAGCCTTTAGTTGACCCCGCGTGCGAAGGCTGCGGCACGACCAGGCTTGGGTTTAGTAGCAGGACCATCCACTGATGTTCTAGGATTTTTTTAGCATTTGTACCCATAATCGAAACTTCCTTTATGTTTAAAGATGATACGAAGTTCTCCTGAAATGATAGACAACACTTTTTTTGCCTGAAGGACGACACTTTCTTTGAATTAAAGATGACAACTTTTTTAAATGTTCTAAAAAAAATTTTCAGCATTTGTGCCTATAAACGAAACTTCCTTTATGTTAAAGACGGTGCTTTTTTGTACGAAGATACGAGTTCTTCTTCAATTCTTCACACGAGGGGCGACACTTTCTTTGAATTAAAGTGACAAGTTTTAAAGGTTCAGATTTTTTTCCAGCACATGTACATACAAACAAAACTTTCTCTGTATTAAAAACGATACTTTTTGTATTAAAAAACGAAGTTTTCCTTACATGATGGGCAAGACTTTCTTGGTGTAAAGGGTGATACATTCTTTTAATTAAGGATGACCATTTTTTTTATATGAGAGAGACAACACTTTCTTTATATTATATAGGATACTTTTATATTATAGGATACTTTCAAAGTTAAATCCCACAAGCGCTCAATCTAAGCTCCTTTAGATGACATATGCAATACTGTCTGACCTGTACTCGCATCTCAACTGGAATTTGGCAGGAAAAACACGCGCTTGAAGACATCAAACCTGTGCCACACGCAGCATCAAACAATAATTCTATTAATGTCATCGTTTGAAAAAGATTCATTGGATTAAATCAATCAAAATATGTTTATAACATTACTAGCTATTGGCTGCCTCTCATGGTCATCTTAACAAATATCTAAAATTTAATAAGTAGTGCATTTTCAACATCAACTTTTTGTTCGAAGTGGACGATTTTTTCATTTTATCTATCTACTTGTGTGACTACCCGGTCTAACTTTTGCGCCGCCTTCATGTAGGTTTTTCACCGCCTAAGCGATTTAATCGCGTAAACTATAATCATTATCATGATTATTATTATTACTATTATCATTATTCTTATATGTATTGTGCAAAGTGAGCATTTTAACCTCGAAATAAACGCCCCATTATGTTCAGACCTGTTGCTATTACTTCTAGCCTCTCAATTAACTTTTACCATCTCATTTAACTTTTACCTTCTCATTATACTTCTATCATCTCATTTTACTTCTACCATCTCACTTTACTTTCAGCATCTCACTTATACTTTTGGACCTAAAGTGACGGTCATGGATCCAAAGGAGTATTGTTTATAGGTTTGAGTGTAAAGGAACAACTGAACACGGTAGGGGAGGGAAGACGAGGCAGAAGCCGCCTCGAGAGAGCCAGTCTCGAACGAACTTGAACATTAATCAAAATTTGAATCTAAACTGAATTATAATAAACGAAATGCGACACGAAGACGTGTGATTCTGAAAAAAAAAACAGAATACATCCTTAATGTTTCCTGGACGCTTCTGCTCACATTGTATAGGTCAGTGCGACAATTCCTTTCTACAGATTGTGTTGGTCCTAACTTGTGTGACCCAACATCAGTTACCCTCAAATTCCCCTGGTATTTTGGATGCCAGCTGCCCTCAAGTTCTCCTGGTATTTTGGATACCAGCTGCCCTCAAGTTCTGCTATTTTGGATACCAGCTGCCCCTCAAGTTCTGGTATTTTGGATACCAGCTGCCCTCAAGTTCTGGTATTTTGGATACCAGCTGCCCTCAAGTTCTTCTGGTATTTAGGATCCAGCTGCCCTCAAGTTCTGTTTTTTTCCCTTGACTCTTAGAGACTCAAAGATGAAACTTTAAAAATAAGATCATAGGTTCGAGTCCCGCTCCTGCGCGGTACATTTGCCGGAGCGCGCAGCTTCTCAGGTGATGCAGAAAACGGAAAAGGCGGGCGCGAGAGGGTATAGGGAGACCCTCCTACTCGATGAGCTGGGACCTCACGCCTTCCCCTCTAAGTTAACGCCTCTAACACCATTGTAATTGTGAACCAATGATTTTGGGTGAAGGAGCGGCGAGAGGAGTTTGTCTAGAATATATTCACGCACCAAACTAGGCAGGGATGGGGTGAGAAATGTACTGTAGCAGACGACACTTATGCCCAGTCTAAAATTTTCGCCGCAGCATGCATTTTTTTCGCCACCCAAGCGATTTAATTACTTGGGCAGCGAAAAATATGCATGCAGGTGGCGAAAAAGTTCGACTAGGTGTTTTGAATCAGTCTTTCCTCTATCCACTATTTCTGGAAAAAAAATATCTTGGTGTTTGGTTGGTTTTAAATGCTTAATGTAGCCAGAAATATTTCAAATGTAGTCCCAGTTACACAGATAATCAAATGCGTGTATGAATCAACAAGTCAGCATCTTGCTTTTTCTTTTCTTCTTCTTGCTCTACATTCTTCTATAAAATTCTACACATTTTACATTCGAGTTAATGTGTTTTTCAATAGTTGAAGTTTATGTAGGACATATAAATCATGAAAGTTGTTCATGAAAATTCAATTAGAAGCAAAATTAATGAATACAGGACATTTCATTCTAATTCAATGTATGCAGATTATACAGAACCAGATTTCACATGCATTCGGATTTGCTGACTTTGTGTTATTAAATATTATTTCAAAATTCTTGTGCGAAATGTTAACCATAATGCACTAAAGTTTACGCAAGACGTATTCAGCAGTCGCTCGATTTTCATAAATACTCAATGGAAACTAAACGAAGGCACAATCCATTTAATGTTCGTAAATTTCAAAATTAATCTAAGAAATTAACTAATGAAATTTAAAAAAATCACTACCGCTCCAACTGAGACATTCAGTTTAATATCTTTAATCTCTAAAATTAACTCCAATTTCAATGGAACACTGAACTTCAGGGAGCTATACTCAAATTTGACCATTGTGCTAGACTTAAGAAACATTCTACCTCTGTACCAGATGTGGGAAAGAAAGAAAGAAAGAAAGAAAGAAAGAAAGAAACCGTTTATTTCAAGTTGCCACATGAGATGCATGCCAACATATTGGCTTTTAAAAATTTCTCAATATAAGACGGTAAATAAATTGTTTAAATTGTTTAAACCCGCCGCACTTAACGCGTTTAAAGTGTTTGCCTTTGGCTCTGGCCGCCATCTTGCCGTCACTCAACACCAGACAAATTAGCACGTTTTCTGTGATGAGTTAAACGTAAGTTCAATGCTTATTTGAATATTTGATGTATATTATAGCGAGCCATTTTTAAAATCATAAATTGTTTATTATTTCTTCAATTGTATAAAATATAAGCTGGATCGTGCCTTTATTACTATTAGTACACTTCGTATGGTTGGTCAATTAGTACACCTCGTATGGTACGTTTGTCTTAGGACGTCTTAAATTATGAAATATTTAAAAGTCAGTGTGATGGCATGTAGCTCATGCTACATGCCATCACACTGAATAAACGGGTTTTGGAAATAAACGGGTTTTCTTTCTTCCTTTATTTTCTTTAAATTTCGTCGAGTTTCATTAACACAAATCGAGTAAGTGACCCCCCCCCCCCCCCACACACACACCCCTCCCTCCCTGCTTCTATTCAAAATACATTTTCTTTGCATTCTCTCACTCATTTTACTAGGTACACCAAATGAATTTATTTGAATTATTTTTCAAAAATCATCGGGTAAGTACTCTACTTATATTATTTACCCCCGACTATATAAGTTTTAATCCCCTAAGGTTAAAAAAACTTAAAATTAACATGTTCAAGTGTTTGCCTAGACGTAAAACATACCCCTGGTAATGAACCCGTGGCTTGTGTCTATCCTCGTCACCTTGACTAGCGTAACGGTCATTCTTGGGGGGGAGGGGGGGGGGGGGTAAGAGCCCAGTAGGGGGGGGGTGCGTGCCCCCCACCATGCCAGGGGGGGGCAGGGGAGGGGGAAGGGCAGAATAGAAGGGCAGCACCGCGGCACGCGTGGAATGTGAGTGTGTGACTCATGTGTGGACATGAGTCATGTGAGGGGCTGTGTGTGTGGTGAGGGGCTGTGTGTGTGGTGAGGGGCTGTGTGTGTGGTGAGGGGCTGTGTGTGTGGTGAGGGGCTGTGTGTGTGGTGAGGGGCTGTGTGTGTGGTGAGGGGCTGTGTGTGTGGTGAGGGGCTGTGTGTGTGGTGAGGGGCTGTGTGTGTGGTGAGGGGCTGTGTGTGTGGTGAGGGGCTGTGTGTGTGGTGAGGGGCTGTGTGTGTGGTGAGGGGCTGTGTGTGTGGTGAGGGGCTGTGTGTGGTGAGGGGTTGTGTGTGTGGTGAGGGGCTGTATGTGATGAGGGGCTGTGTGTGTGTGTGGTGAGGGGCTGTGTGTGTGTGGTGAGGGGCTGTGTGTGGTGAGGGGTTGTGTGTGTGGTGAGGGGCTGTGTGTGGTGAGGGGCTGGTGTGTGGTGAGGGGCTGGTGTGTGGTGAGGGGCTAGTGTGTGGTGAGGGGCTGGCGTGTGGTGAGGGACGGCTGGTGTGTGGTGAGGGGCTGTGTGTGTGGTGAGGGGCTGGTGGGTGGTGAGGGGCTGTGTGTGGGGTGAGGGGCTGTTTGTGTGGTGAGGGGCTGGTGTGTGGTGAGGGGCTGGTGGGTGGTGAGGGGCTGGTGTGTGGTGAGGGGCTGGCGTGTGGTGAGGGACGGCTGGTGTGTGGTAAGGGGCGGGTGTGTGGTGAGGGGCTGGTGTGTGGTGAGGAGCTGGTGTGCGGTGAGGGGCTGGTGTGTGGTGAGGGGCTGGCGTGTGGTGAGGGGCGGCTTGTGTGTGGTGAAGGGCTGGTGTGTGGTGAGGGGCGGCTGGTGTGTGGTGAGGGGCTGGTGTGTGGTGAGGGGCGGCTGGTGTGTGGTGAGGGGCTGGTGTGTGGTGAGGGGCGGCTGGTGTGTGGTGAGGCGCTTGTGTGTGGTGAGGGGCTGGTGTGTGGTGAGGGGCGGCTGGTGTGTGGTGAGGGGCTTGTGTATGGTGAGGGGCTGGTGTGTGGTGAGGGGCGGCTGGTGTGTGGTGAGGGGCTGGTGTGTGGTGAGGGGCTGGTGTGTGGTGAGGGGCTGGTGTGTGGTGAGGGGCTGGTGTGTGGTGAGGGGCTGGTGTGTGGTGAGGGGCTTGTGTGTGGTGAGGGGCTGGTGTGTGGTGAGGGGCGGCTGGTGTGTGGTGAGGGGCTGGTGTGTGGTGAGGGGCTGGTGTGTGGTGAGGGGCTGGTGTGTGGTGAGGGGCGGCTGGTGTGTGGTGAGGGGCTGGTGTGTGGTGAGGGGCGGCTGGTGTGTGGTGAGGGGCTGGTGTGTGGTGAGGGGCTGGTGTGTGGTGAGGGGCTGGTGTGTGGTGAGGGGCTGGTGTGAGGTGAGGGGCGTGTGTGTTGTGAGGGGCTGGTGTGTGGTGAGGGGTCATCATTTTACAGTGCAAAAGGGGGACATAAATTCAAAAATATAAGTTTTTTTGGCTAATACCGGAGAAAACCTCCTCCTAGTATGGGAGAAGCTTCTATAAGAAATGTTCAGCAATTCATCAATATCACGAGTTCTCAATTGCAACGGTGTTAGAGGCGGTAACTTAGGGGGAAGGGAGTGAGGTCCCAGCTGGAGTGTCTATCGATGTCCTCTCTTACCGTTTCAGCATCACCAGAGGAGCCGCGCGCTCCGGAAAATGCACCGTGCGGGTGCGGGGACTCGAACCCGGGACCTTCTCGCCTGAAGTGTGGCACACTATCCCTTACGTCACGGAGGCGAGATATGAAAGCATCCTTCTTTGCTGCGTTGTAAGAAAGGCAAGGACAGAGGGCATCTAATCGAGCGCTGGATGGTTCGTTAATAATAAAAAAGACGCTAAAGCTCCGTCTCCTTTCGTGTCATTCAACAGCACGAGACCCAAATAAAATGAAACAGGTAAGTGGTCCCGTGGCCGAGTGGTGAGAGCGCGCCCTTCACGGGAAGGTGTCGGCAGTTCGAACCTCGGCAGTGCCGCCCGTTTTTTCTTCCCGTTGGAAAAAGGGAGAACTCAGCCACAATGCCCCACTCTACCCAGGTGTCGGAAATGGGTACCGGCTTGACCGGGGGTAACCGTCATGGCGTCCTGGTGTTAGTTATGAGGCATTTGATATACCAACCGTCATGGCGTCCTGGTGTTAGTTATGAGGCATTTGATATACCAACCGTCATGGCGTCCTGGTGTTAGTTATGAGGCATTTGATATACCAACCGTCATGGCGTCCTGGTGTTAGTTATGAGGCATTTGATATACCAACCGTCATGGCGTCCTGGTGTTAGTTATGAGGCATTAGATATACCAACCGTCATGGCGTCCTGGTGTTAGTTATGAGGCATTAGATATACCAACCGTCATGGCGTCCTGGTGTTAGTTATGAGGCATTTGATATACCAACCGTCATGGCGTCCTGGTGTTAGTTATGAGGCATTAGATATACCAGTGTACAAGGTGGTGTGTACCAGGACTTGGTTGGTTGGAATAAAGCATCTTTAAAATATACAAGAGCATTAATTACTCTCTGATTACTTGAGCAGCATGAGCGTATCTGTGATACAGGCATCACTACCTCCCCAATTTTGCCTACATTAATCCTTCACTACCTCTCCAATTTTGCCTACATTAATCCTTCACTACCTCTCCAATTTTGCCTACATTAATCCTTCACTACCTCCCCAATTTTGCCTACATTGATCCTTCACTACCTCTCCAATTTTGCCTACATTAATCCTTCACTACCTCTCCAATTTTGCCTACATTAATCCTTCACTACCTCCCCAATTTTGCCTACATTAATCCTTCACTACCTCCCCAATTTTGCCTACATTGATCCTTCACTACCTCTCCAATTTTGCCTACATTAATCCTTCACTACCTCTCCAATTTTGCCTACATTAATCCTTCACTACCTCTCCAATTTTGCCTACATTAATCCTTCACTACCTCTCCAATTTTGCCTACATTAATCCTTCACTACCTCTCCAATTTTGCCTACATTAATCCTTCACTACCTCCCCAATTTTGCCTACATTGATCCTTCACTACCTCTCCAATTTTGCCTACATTAATCCTTCACTACCTCTCCAATTTTGCCTACATTAATCCTTCACTACCTCCCCAATTTTGCCTACATTAATCCTTCACTACCTCTCCAATTTTGCCTACATTAATCCTTCACTACCTCCCCAATTTTGCCTACATTAATCCTTCACTACCTCTCCAATTTTGCCTGCATTAATCCTTCACTACCTCTCCAATTTTGCCTACATTAATCCTTCACTACCTCTCCAATTTTGCCTGCATTAATCCTTCACTACCTCTCCAATTTTGCCTACATTAATCATTCACTACCTCTCCAATTTTGCCTACATTAATCCTTCACTACCTCTCCAATTTTGCCTACACTAATCCTTCACTACCTCTCCAATTTTGCCTGCATTAATCCTTCACTACCTCCCCAATTTTGCCTACATTAATCCTTCACTACCTCTCCAATTTTGCCTACATTAATCCTTCACTACCTCTCCAATTTTGCCTACATTAATCCTTCACTACCTCTCTAATTTTGCCTACATTAATCCTTCACTACCTCTCCAATTTTGCCCACATTAATCCTTCACTACCTCTCCAATTTTGCCTACATTAATCCTTCACTACCTCTCCAATTTTGCCTGCATTAATCCTTCACTACCTCTCCAATTTTGCCTACATTAATCATTCACTACCTCTCCAATTTTGCCTGCATTAATCCTTCACTACCTCTCCAATTTTGCCTACATTAATCATTCACTACCTCTCCAATTTTGCCTACATTAATCCTTCACTACCTCTCCTATTTTGCCTACATTAATCCTTCACTACCTCTCCAATTTTGCCTACATTAATCCTTCACTACCTCTCCAATTTTGCCTACACTAATCCTTCACTACCTCTCCAATTTTGCCTGCATTAATCCTTCACTACCTCCCCAATTTTGCCTACATTAATCCTTCACTACCTCTCCAATTTTGCCTACATTAATCCTTCACTACCTCTCCAATTTTGCCTACATTAATCCTTCACTACCTCTCTAATTTTGCCTACATTAATCCTTCACTACCTCTCCAATTTTGCCTACATTAATCCTTCACTACCTCTCCAATTTTGCCTACATTAATCCTTCACTACCTCTTCAATTTTGCCTACATTAATCCTTCACTACCTTCCCAATTTTGCCTACATTAATCCTTCACTACCTCTCCAATTTTGTCTACATTAATCCTTCACTACCTCTCCAATTTTGCCTACATTGATCCTTCACTACCTCTCCAATTTTGCCTACATTAATCCTTCACTACCTCTCCAATTTTGCCTACATTAATCCTTCACTACCTCTCCAATTTTGCCTACATTAATCCTTCACTACCTCTCCAATTTTGCCTACATTAATCCTTCACTACCTTCCCAATTTTGCCTACATTAATCCTTCACTACCTCTCCAATTTTGCCTACATTAATCCTTCACTACCTCTCCAATTTTGCCTACATTAATCCTTCACTACCTCTCCAATTTTGCCTTCATTAATCCTTCACTACCTCTCCAATTTTGCCTACATTAATCCTTCACTACCTCTCCAATTTTGCCTACATTAATCCTTCACTACCTCTCCAATTTTGCCTACATTAATCCTTCACTACCTCCCCAATTTTGCCTACATTAATCCTTCACTACCGCTCCAATTTTGCCTGCATTAATCCTTCACTACCTCTCCAATTTTGCCTACATTAATCCTTCACTACCTCTCCAATTTTGCCTACATTAATCCTTCACTACCTCTCCAATTTTGCCTACATTAATCCTTCACTACCGCTCCAATTTTGCCTACATTAATCCTTCACTACCGCTCCAATTTTGCCTACATTAATCCTTCACTACCGCTCCAATTTTGCCTACATTAATCCTTCACTACCGCTCCAATTTTGCCTACATTAATCCTTCACTACCTCCCCAATTTTGCCTACATTAATCCTTCACTACCTCTGCAATTTTGCCTACATTAATCCTTCACTACCTCTCCAATTTTGCCTACATTAATCCTTCACTACCTCTCCAATTTTGCCTACATTAATCCTTCACTACCTCTCCAATTTTGCCTACATTAATCCTTCACTACCTTCCCAATTTTGCCTACATTAATCCTTCACTACCTCTCCAATTTTGCCTACATTAATCCTTCACTACCTCTCCAATTTTGCCTACATTAATCCTTCACTACCTCTCCAATTTTGCCTTCATTAATCCTTCACTACCTCTCCAATTTTGCCTACATTAATCCTTCACTACCTCTCCAATTTTGCCTACATTAATCCTTCACTACCTCTCAAATTTTGCCTACATTAATCCTTCACTACCTCTCCAATTTTGCCTACATTAATCCTTCACTACCTCTCCAATTTTGCCTACACTAATCCTTCACTACCTCTCCAATTTTGCCTGCATTAATCCTTCACTACCTCCCCAATTTTGCCTACATTAATCCTTCACTACCTCTCCAATTTTGCCTACATTAATCCTTCACTACCTCTCCAATTTTGCCTACATTAATCCTTCACTACCTCTCTAATTTTGCCTACATTAATCCTTCACTACCTCTCCAATTTTGCCTACATTAATCCTTCACTACCTCTCCAATTTTGCCTACATTAATCCTTCACTACCTCTCCAATTTTGCCTACATTAATCCTTCACTATCTCTCCAATTTTGCCTACATTAATCCTTCACTACCTCTACAATTTTGCCGACATTAATCCTTCACTACCTCTCCAATTTTGCCTACATTAATCCTTCACTACCTCTCCAATTTTGCCTACATTAATCCTTCACTACCTCTCCAATTTTGCCTACATTAATCCTTCACTACCTCTCCAATTTTGCCCACATTAATCCTTCACTAACTCTCCAATTTTGCCTACATTAATCCTTCACTACCTCTCCAATTTTGCCTACATTAATCCTTCACTACCTCTCCAATTTTGCCTACATTAATCCTTCACTACCTCCCCAATTTTGCCTACATTAATCCTTCACTACCTCTCCAATTTTGCCTACATTAATCCTTCACTACCTCTCCAATTTTGCCTACATTAATCCTTCACTACCTCTCCAATTTTGCCTACATTAATCCTTCACTACCTCTCCAATTTTGCCTACATTAATCCTTCACTACCTCTCCAATTTTGCCTACATTAATCCTTCACTACCTCTCCAATTTTGCCTACATTAATCCTTCACTACCTCTCCAATTTTGCCTACATTAATCCTTCACTACCTCTCCAATTTTGCCTGCATTAATCCTTCACTACCTCTCCAATTTCGCCTACATTAATCCTTCACTACCTCTCCAATTTTGCCTACATTAATCCTTCACTACCTCTCCAATTTTGCCTACATTAATCCTTCACTACCTCTCCAATTTTGCCTACATTAATCCTTCACTACCTCTCCAATTTTGCCTACATTAATCCTTCACTACCTCTCCAATTTTGCCTACATTAATCCTTCACTACCTCTCCAATTTTGCCTACATTAATCCTTCACTACCTCTCCAATTTTGCCTACATTAATCCTTCACTACCTCTCCAATTTTGCCTACATTAATCCTTCACTACCTCCCCAATTTTGCCTACATTAATCCTTCACTACCTCTCCAATTTTGCCTACATTAATCCTTCACTACCTCTCCAATTTTGCCTACATTAATCCTTCACTACCTCCCCAATTT